>ML783332.1:1126128-1142272 GCA_009831015.1 Picea engelmannii | reverse complement strand
ATTAATGTGCAAAAGAAGTTTTTAAAGTTGTGGTACAAGAAAAAGAAAATCACATTGCAGGATGTGTCTCTTAGTAAGAAAGATGGACCCATGGAAGCTAGCAAAGAAGTTATTGCCCAGTCTGAAGTTGAATCAGAGGCATAGTCTACAGAAGGAGATGAAGAAAAACTACAAGAAGGACATAATTAGGAAGCTAAGGAGGTCATTGACTCAAAGGAACAAAGTGTTGCATATTTGAAGAAAAGAGTACAAATTCCTATAGTTGTTGTATATCGCCATCCACATCATATAGAGACACAAAAGTCATCAAGGCAAGGGCATGTGCATCAACACATTTATGCACCAGCAGGGCACCAGATAGGAAACCGATCAAGAGGTGCATGGAGGACTACCAGAACTACGGGAATAGCTCAAGCTACTGAAACAATACCATGGCAACCCCGACATGATGCAGCGAAAGATAAGGGTGGAAAGGTAGCAGATAGACATCATGTTCAACTTCCATTGGGATGGATGGATGGTCGTACTTGGTACCAGTTGGCTACATTGCTTAGCCGATCATATTGTATGGTTTCTTCTCATGTTTCAAGGATGAAACGTGTGAAGGGGGATGGAATGTAGTATACCTAGGGATGTAATATGGGGTACCTAGGGAGGTACCCAATGGGAATGTAGTTATGTGTTATTAGTGGAAGTCATTTAATATATGGGAATGTGGTCATTCAATGTAAGGTGGACTAGGTCCACTATATTAATAAAGGCCCACTATGCTAGTTGGATGTAATAATGTGAGAAGGCTCTCTAGAAGGTTCCTAGGAGATAGGGAGAGCTATATAAAGAAGTGAAGGAAATGTAATGAAACATAGTGAAGAATATTGTGATTGTACAAGAAAGGATTGCTTGAGGAGTTTTATCCATCCATAAGGATTAATATATGGTGTTACCCTACCTCAAGGGTTTTCTCTATTTCTTGTGTTCACGTTATGGTGAATGGTTTATGGTTTATTCTTGGTATTATTGAATTATATTTGTAGATCTGGTATAGGTACTTAACACTCTGAGTGTGTTGGATAACATCGTTCATGAACCCAAAATACACCTCCGATTCACTTGACATCTGCCACAGTGAAAAAGAAGACATGAATAACTACACGTCCACAAAACAAAAAGACAAAATCTATATAAGAAACTATACATATGTACAAGAAGTCACCCAAGTGACCAACCTAAGAGTAACACTTCTTGAGGTAGAGCCCATTTCTAGGCTCCACGAAGGCATTTCCTTCAAAGTCAACCAGATGGTAAATGCCCTTCTTCAAGACCTCTTTCACAATGAACGGTCTAAACTAGATGGGTTTGAACTTGCCTGCCCCCAGGGGATCTTTGTCTTGATCATAGACCAGGACAAGATATCCTTCGGAGAAAATCCAAGGATGAACGGACTAATCGTATTGACACTTGACTCATTTATTATGAGCCTCATTGGTCGAGCCTCCATTACGACATTGCTCATCAAGCTGATCGAGATATAGTAGGAGTTCCTCAAGCAATGAAGTGTCTGGTAGTAATTCCACTGCCAACTTTAAAGATGGGATCTAACACTCAATAGGTAAGATTGCTTCCATCCCGTATACGAGTTGAAAAGGTGAGAAATCGGTGGCAGTATTCACAGACATTCGGTAGGCCCACAACACCGAGTACAACATCAAATTCCAATTTGACTTGGAATAATTGATCATCCACTGAAGAATAGTCTTGAGAGACGTATTCACAACTTCAACCTGACCATTCTCTTATGGGTAATAAGGTGACAAATGTTCTTGCCTAAAACCAAGATTTGATGTTAACTCAATCATCATTTTGTTTTGGAAGTGACTACCATGGTCAGTGACAATCTCCTTCGGGATGCCAAACCTTGCTACTATTTGGTTAAAAATGAAAAGAGTTGTTGTTTCTCCATCATTGTTAAATGTTGGCATAGCCTTGACCCACTTCGTGAAGTATTCTACTGCTACGATGATGTAATGATGCCCCCCTAGCTAAATCCGGGTGACATGTAGTGAAGTCGATCCCCCTTGGTGAAAGGACCAATAGCAATGACATGAAACATAGGAAAATGATGTTCCCACATCTTCCGAGACAAGATCTGACATGGGTGGCACTTCTTGACCACCTCAACACAATCCTTGATTAACGAGGGCCAAAAGTAACCAACACATAGAATATTTTGGGTTGTTTCCAACCTAGACACATGACCGCCACATGCTCCAGTGTGACATTCGTTCAAAATAAATTCAAGTGTGAAATGACTTGGGCAAGTGGAAAAACATCCCAAACAATTAGAAGTCAACCTAGGAACATGGATAATTTTAATGATGGAGATTTATTCTAAAGTGTAAAAACCTTGGCAAATCTTACTAGTCCGTAATATGTCAACTACAAATGTTAGGCGATATTTTTGTAAAAATATTCAAATTTCTAAGGATTTTATATAGTTGGTATAAAATTTTGAATATTTTTAAGGTAAAATAATTTTATCCTATAGAATTTGGGAGAATTGTTTTTAAAATGGCAAATAATTTTTTTGGAAAAGACATGGAAAACTATCCCATTTGTGAAATTTAGCCCCTAAATTTTTCCCTACCTAGGAAAGTTGGAAAATGTCCCAACAATTGGAACATGACACAAGTAAGTGGAAAAATGTCCCAAGAAATTATAACTCAACCTAGGCAAGTGGGAAAACACTTCAACAATTAGAACTCGGCCAAAGCAAGTGGAAAACATCTTAGGAAAGTTAAATTTGACTTAGACATGAGAATATAATCTATAGAAGTGAAAAAATTCACTCAACAACCATTAAAAATGAAATTATCAACTTCCTACACATTTGAAATAGCTTTGGAATAGGATCCATTGATCTCCCATCTTCAGAATGAATGTATGAAAGTGATTAAAGAGTTGTTGGGTTGGTTCACTAAACAACTTCAAACGCACCTACAAGAAAATTTCTCCTTGCTAAACACCATGCTAGAAGCCATTAAACTACATATCAACCCCATTTCATAACAAAGACAGAGAAAATCACATAACAATGAATGAATACGCCCATAACAACTCAAAATTTACCCTAGAAACCCAAATGAGAAAACCAACTTTGAATGGGGCTTAGTTTATTCATTTTGTCAATCTGCAATACAAATCTTTAATGTCTTTCTCTCTCTCTTTCTCTCTTGGACCAAAAAGACACATTCAGAGTGAAATTACATGAAGAAATAGGGAGAGTTGGGGTAATGGGAAGTCCAATAGGATGACCTTTCATTTCCCATTCCTTAGCCTATTCTCTCCTATATTTTTTCTTTTCTTTTTATTTAATTCTCATTTTTCTCTCACATCCATTTTTTCTTACTCAAATTTACATTTATTTTTCTTTTACATAGTTTAGATAACCTTCATAGATTGTTGAATTTCTTTGTAGGCATTGAGTCTTACTCTCAATCGGAGGTTCGGATCCATTTTGGCTTGCAGTTACTCACCATTTGTTATCCCCTCTAGTAATAAATTTCAATCTTATCTAAATTATAGTCTATGATTGCACTAACCATTAAATGAATTCTTATAAAACACATGGAAATTTGAATCTTCTAAAACACATGGAATTTCAAATCATATACTCTACACACTAGAATGTTATGTCATGATGATAATTTAGTGAAACAAAAGATAAATATTAAAAAAAAAATAATGTAAGTAGTAAAAAGGAGTTCCTCGCATGGAATTCAAGACAAATATGAGTTAAAATTCCTTTAAAAAATGGTTAGTTTTGAGGAAATGGCTTACAAATATGTATCTGACTAAATCTTTCACTATCCATTCCTCTAGTGGTCAACTCCTATATTTGGATTGGATTCAAGAAAAAATTGAGTTTTTTAATTAATTAATTGGTTTTCCATCAATTTGACCAAGTTTGACTATTGCAAGCCATGATCACAAGTTGTCAATCTATGTGCAAGAGGGGTGAAATTTCCTTGAATTTCATTGAATATATTTTCCAAATTTAAGCCCATGTTTATAGAAAATACAAGTATGTTTTCAAAATTTGGGAAGAAAATTTGTGTCTATGTTATTGTTGGCAGTTCACTAGATCTAGCTTTGAAAGCATAAGTAGTTACGAGATAGGTAGAGAGTTGACATGAGTACATATAAATGTAATTCACATACAATACCAACAATAAGAGTAGGGTTTCCTGGTCTAAAAATTTCATTGATGGTGGTGGTTGTAACACCCCTATTTCCCCGAGTTTGTAAATATAATTATTATCATGACCAAAACTATAGACTAGCCTGTTATGTGATCATTGAAAGACAAGGGACCTTTGATAAATTATGTAATGTGAATATTTGGTTATTAATGCAACAGGAAGATGTTGAACTGATGTTGAAGGGATGGATTTCATAGGTTATGATGTCATGAGAGGAATGTTGCAAGAGGGAAGTTATTACTATTTCCAATGACCCTACTAGACCGTACCCTGTCAATTTAAAGCAATGTAGACCCTGAAATATCCTCATCCCTAGAGATTTTATTACCAATCAAGTTGGTAGTTGTGTATTCTTTTTCGAGAATCAATGAAGGACGGGAAGAAGTATCCATTGGGAAGCTTCTAACACAACCCACGATGTCTTAGGGAAGAATATACGAAAAGAAAGGGACATCAAACAGTAAGGTGGGGGGGAAGAGACAGACAGACACAAGGTTGGGGGAATCAAAAGCATTTGAGCAGAGAGAAGGAGAACTCTCTAGTGTGAGGAAACTAAAAATGGAAACATAAGTGTAGAAGTAATATATGCTCCCTGGAAGACTTGCTAAAAAACCAAATATCCTCTCATGGCATCATATCCTGGCTCAGGGGTGGATTCTTGTAGTAGTTCATAGTGAAGCCTTTCCTATTTTTGGGTGGAGAGTGGCACACCCTTCAGTAGTTTCCATCATCTCCCAAATTTTTAGATAAGTAACTCTTATATATTTTGTGTGTTAAAAGGAAATGTATAGGTTTAAATGGTCTGAATGGTAATATGTGTATTTAGGAAATAAATGCAAGTATTTTTTCTATAGAATTCATGGGAGATGAATGTGTATATTTGTTTGAGTATGTAAATAACTCAAAATACAGTTATGTCTCTAGTGGAAAGATGAACCCAAATCTTGATGTGATTGTATATACTACGGTGATTATATATATATATATATATATATATATATATATATATATATATATATATATATATATATATATATATATATATATATATATATATATATATATATATATATATATATATATATAAGTATGTGCACATGTGTAGTGAAATATTGGGATCCCTGCAACGAGTGAATAATTTTTGAATACGATGAAATAGAGGCATCATGGATGTGAGATGGAATTCCTTGGGCCCAATCGAGAGCTCTCGAAAATTCAAAAGTCTTGAAATGGACTAGAGAAAGACCCTTGTTTTTCCTCATAGGATCATGATCGTCGATCTGTCATGGAGGTTATGTATTGACTCTTTATCGTTGTAGGGGCATGATTAAATCTTGATTTTCGATATGGCAAGATTATATATCCTAACCGTTGATCGTAGGGTTCCATTTGGAGTAACTCACATAGATAAGATCCAACGAGGAGACTGCAATGGGAGATATAGAGAATAATCAGATAAAGGATGAGATTTGGTCTCGACCATCAATCTGGCGAGACAGATAGATCCAATCCACCCATTGGAGAGGTTGATTCGGGGTAAAACATGGAGGTGAGATCCAATAGGGAGACTCCAAGGTGAGATCTATACCCTCGATTGGAGCAAGGTCGAGACTAACTCTTAGCCATCGATCTATCACAAGGACCCCACATCTTCTTGGAAATTGATAGTATGTTGTTTCACCCCAGAAGGATTGTAGTCGTTGATTTGGTGTCGTGATGAGGTACATACCATAGATCAGTGAAAATGCAAAGGATGGGACAACATTTAATCTCAACCGTCGATCTGGTGAGATGCATAAATATTAGTCATTGTCGGAGGAGGATATTTAGAGTGAGTTGCATAGATATACTTTGATGGAGAAGCTCCGAGAGGAGATTTGGACCGTTGATCTGCCGTGAATAGAGGAACTGCGAGAGAATATCTAGAGTGTTGATCTGTCATGGATGGAGGATCTCCGTTAGGATATCAAGACCGTTGATTTGTTGTGATCGAAGGAAATTCAAAAGGATATCTAGGTTGTTGATCTCCTACCAAAGGGGATTAATAGGGTGATGTGGATGGTGCCATGTTTCAAGCAAGGATTGTTCCATGTGTCATGATGACTTGGCACCTATAGGCGAGAATCCGTAGGAAGATGAATGATACATATCAAGTGGCGATGGTGCCACATGTCTAGTGGATATTATGTCACATGTCAAGGTGACTCGAGGCTCTTGAGATAGAGCCCAATGTTGATTTATGTATGTCACATGTCACCCTAGGTGGTAGGCAGTGGCAGGGCCACGTGTCAAATAAAGTTGTGAAGCTAGCATGTCCTTAAGGGTGATGTGTGTCACCAATGGATTGTTTGATGAAACAGGAGTGGTCCCCGGAGGACCCAAATACATTTGTAGTGTAGACCATGAGCTGGATGGTTAGATATGAAAACGGTTAGATCTCTATGTTCATCAGATTTTAAAGGGTTGGAAAGGTTATATGTTGGACAGGAATTTCGATGATGATAAAGAAATCAACGATGTGATGAGAGTTATTGATCTACCGCTAGGTGTGAGTGATCTCTATTGTTGATTGTTAAGAGACTCTTCCAAGAGAATAGGAAGAAAAATGATATCACTATGATGTGTGGGTGATAGCATGGAATCCATCATTTCCAAGTGGTGATAGGTGTCACTACATGATTGGTCATCAAGACAAAAGTGGCCACAATAGAGAAAAAGGCCCCCAAGAGATATTTCCTTAGATATTGACCGTTGGATATATAGGTTGAGAAATATAAACCATGCATTGATAGAAAGTCAATGAAAGAATCATCGATGAAAATGAAGGTTGGAGATCAATGACATTCGTTGATCAATGAGCAAGTAGGATTAAATATTAGTTGTGGATCCTGGCAGGTCTAATCTGTGTATCGTAAATAACTTCAAAGACTGGGACGTTAACCTCTATGCTAGTTAGTATCACTGACACAATTAGATTCATCGAATGCTTTCCCTAGGACCATAGGATCTGGTCATTGATAGGTCCTGACCATTCGTCGATTGATAAAAAGTAGAGATATGGATTGTTAGATCTAGATGTGTCATCATCGAGGCACATGAGGATGAAAGAGTGGGTCTAAAACATTGTGTAATTTATAGTCTCCAAATCACTTAGGGTTTTTATATGACTGGTGCGAGGGCCGTCAGATCTAGGATAGGAACAATTAATGGATCGTCCTTAGAAATTTTTGTTGGGGTCTTTGCAAAACATGGGAGTAAAATCTCGATGACAATGACATGAGGTTCCATGGGATCAGAACCATGGATCGATGAATCATGTGGAAAGTTCCACATCAGAGCCACAACTATGCCACGTCGGCTGACACATGGGATAGGAAACCACGTGGCATTGAGGTGGCAATTAGCTAATGAGGTCTAATAACTTTGGAAGGCCATAAAGTTTGACGCTAATATCATATTTAGGCATACTTACAGCCATTGTAAATATCTTGATGAGCAACAGACACTGGTTCCCTTAAGAATAAGCCTTGATATGGTTAAGGAAAAGTGAAATTTATCACCCCATTCCCTTAAAAGGTACTTAGGGGGTTGGGTGTGTTACAGAGTGGTATCAAAGTAGGAAAAAAAACTTTACCTGCTCGGGCTCATGAAAGAGTTGGATATACTCTCTTAGATCATTTTTAAGGGGGAGGGAACCCTACCCTACCTATTCATAAGATTCTAGTAAAACCTTATTACTGAATAAAGGATTGTGATTTTCTATTGGTTTTACATGTTTTAAACCTTAACTGAATGATGTTGTTATATGATAAATAATAAAGTTGATTTCATCCTATAGAATTTTATTTTATACGTTTTCCATGATTTAATGGATAAGTGACTAATAGAAAATGTTGATTATCAACACTTAACCAGTTAATGGATTTCCAGGAAATGCTATAAGAGAAAAGGATGGTGACATATCATGAGATGGGAGAAGGCTCCCACAATAGAGAAGAAGATTCTAATGAAAGGAGAGTGGTAGAAACCCCTCCAAATATAGATGAGACTATGATAAGTCTCATGGAATAGATACAAAGATTTAAGGTCGATAATGAGAGGCTTATCAAAGAGAAATAAAATAAAATTGAAATAAATGTGGTCTTGATACAAATCCTGTCAGATATATAGAGACAGTTACAACATGGGCCATCAACCAATATTGTGGAAAAACATCATCTTGAGAAAATTCAGAGTCCACCTGAGATACAAAGGCATGGTCCAAAAAGTAGAAATGCAAGAAGAAGTACTCCCAAGAAGGCCTGACATGGAGACAAGAGGCATGCCAAAGTCAAATACTCATATGAAGAATCCTCCAGTAAAGTAAAAAAAGCTACAAGGAACTTCCCAATAGTGAGACTAGTTCACATGCTCAGAGGAGAAGAAAGAGGAGAAAGCACTCCAATGACAGTGACCTTGAAGAATTTAAGAAATCCAAGCCACCCAGTTTTTATGGGGAAATGAAAAGGTGGAAGAAGAAGAAACTTGGATACTTGGTTTGAAGGAGTACTTCATAGTGCATTCTTACTCTGAAAACTTGAAGACCCGAATAACTATATTTAACTTGAATGGAAAGTTCTCTATCTGGTGGGAGCACCTTATAAATGTAAAGGGAATCCATGAGAACGAGTTGTCTTGGGGTAAATTTGAGAAATACTTCAAGAATAATTACCTTTCTAAAAAGTACTATGATGAAAAGACTAAGGAGTTTTATGAACTCAAACTATGAAAACTCACCATAGATGAATATATCAACAAGTTTTGGAGTTGCTGAGGTATGTGCCCTATATAAAGGAATAAAAGGTGAAGATGCAAAGATTCCTTAGTGAGTTGCCTCCATCCTTCTAGAACATAATTGATTTTGTCGAACCTAAGACCTTGAAATATGCCATTCAGAAGGCTAGGTACTGCTATGAACAATTCAACCACAAAGCAGGCTATCCCAAGGACTAGAAGAATAAAGGTAAAATGGGATTTAAGAAGAAGTGGGTTAAACCCTCAAAGTTTAAGAATTATGGGAAGAGTTCTAAGATGATATTTCCCACTAAAAGTGTGAATCAACAAAACTTCCCATCGCAGAGTGGAAATAAAAGTTTTGGATCATCCCTGGGAAGGACTGATAGTACAAAGACAGAGAAATTAAAATGTTGGGTATGTGGAGAAGAGTGTTTGTTGAGGGACTTCCCTCATAGGAAGCTAGACAGTAGGAGATTCTACAATGTCTAGGAGGCTACCATGGTTGATTATGTGGCTAGAAGCATACCACAAATTCATGTAGCCTTAGATAATAGACAAGTATACCACCAAGCCACAGTGGTGGAAATTGAAGGCATGATTACCAACCATGTTGTT
This sequence comes from Picea engelmannii, assembly GCA_009831015.1. Lineage (NCBI taxonomy): Eukaryota > Viridiplantae > Streptophyta > Pinopsida > Pinales > Pinaceae > Picea > Picea engelmannii. The sequence goes on along the minus strand of ML783332.1, from coordinate 1,132,622 downwards.
TCTATTTTTATTGACCTTGGTTCTAATTTAAGTTATGTTTCCCCTCAAACTGTTGATAAATATAAATTACAACAAGTGAAACATGATAAACCATGGTTGGTACAGTTGGCCAATGGAACAAAGAGGAAGGTAACAAAGGTCATACCAAGATACCAATTCATTATGAATGGGTTGTCTACTCAAGCAACCTTGAACATACTTACCTTACGATGTTATGACATGTTGATTGGCATGGACTATTTGGATTCCCATAAATCCAATTTGGACTATTGTAATAAAAACTTAGAGTGTGAAGATGAGAAAGGGAAGAGAAATACTCTGCAAGGAATTCAAAATCCTATCTTAGTGAGACAAATATCATCCCTTCAAGTGAAGAAGTATTGCAAAAAAGGATGTCCTTTGTATGATATACAAGTATTGAACTCTGTTGAGGACAATAAACCAAGCCTAGAGGGCCATCCTATATTGAAAGAGTATAAATATGTATTCTCAGAAGAGGTACCAGGTCTACCTCCAAGAAGAGACATTGATTTCTCAATAGAAATTGTACATGGAGTGGTTCCAACGTCTAGAGCACCTTATAGGATGAGTTCCCCAGAGCTAGTTGAGATCAAATTTTAATTGAAGAAGAGGTTGGAAAAGGGTTATATTCGACCTAGTGTGTCTCCTTAGGGAGCAACAAACTTGTTTGTAAAGAATAAGGATGGCACATGCAATTTGTGCATAGACTATAAACAAATCAATAAAATGAAAATTAATAATAAGTATCCTTTTTCGAGAATTGATGAATTATTTGACCAGTTAAGGGGTGTTGCAATTTTCTCCAAAATTGAATTGATGTCTTGATACCACCAGGTCCATAATAAGGATGAATATATCCACAAAACATCCTTTATGATAAGTTATGGTCACTATGAATTTGTGGTGGTTCCATTTGGACTTACCAATGCACCAACCACCTTCATGTGCTTGATTAATAATATACTCAACAAGTGTTTGGAAAAATTTGTGTTATTTTTCGTTGATGACATCCTAATCTATTATAAGGGTAGAGAAGATCATGAAGAGCACCTCAAGTTAGTAATTCAAGCGTTGAGAGATAAAAATCTATATACAAAGCTTAGTAAGTGTGAATTTTTCCAAAAAAAAGTCCATTACTTAGGCCATATCATCACTAAGGAAGCGGTGGCAGTTGATCCTGACAAGATAAAATCCATTATGGATTGGACTACACCAAAATATGTAACTGATGTCAGATCCTTTATGGTCCTAGAAGGGTACTATAGAAGGTTCATAAAGGGGTTTTCCAAGATTGGTTATCCAATCACCTCCATTCAAAACAAGGTGGAAAATTTGTTTGGAGAGTCAAGTGTGAAGAGAGTTTTCAACAAATGAAACTTTTATTGACCAATGCACTTGTGCTGAAGATTATAGACCCAAAAAATGATTTCCTTGTCTACATAGATGCATGCAAAGAAGGACTCAGAGGAGTCCTCATGCAAGAAGGACATGTAGTCTGTTATGAATCCAAGAAATTGAATATGCATGAAATGCATTATTTCACCATTGAATTAGAATTAGCTACCATATTGCACACATTGAAAATGTGGAGACATTACCTCCTAGGTAGAAACTTTTCTCTCATGAAAGACCATAGTGGATTTAGGTATTTTTTTACCAACCCAAAATAAATGTTAGACAAGCTAGATGGATGGCTTTCCTTAGTGAATTTGATTTTGAAATCAAACATATCAAGGGAAAAGAAAATAGAGTGGTTGATTCCCTCAGTAGAATCATGAAATTTATTCACTTTATAGTTGTAAGAACCTATGAATCAGACATCTAGGAAAGAGTCAAAAGTGCACAAGAAACATATGAGTTTTTCAAAACTATAAAGACATGTTTAGAGAAAGAACCCATAGGATTGAAGTATGGTAGATACCAGTTGTTGAATGATGTCTTGTTAAAGTACAAAGGTTGGTTGTATATCCCAAATTGTGACAACTTCAAGAAGTTCATCCTAGATTAACTACATAAAATATGATATACTGATCATCCTAGCCGTTACCCAAAAATGATAACAACCACCAAGAAGTTGCTTTACTGACCACGAATGAAAAAGGACATAACCAAATATTTAGCTAAATGTTTAGAATGCCAATAGGTTAAAGTGGAACATGGGCACCCAACAGGGTTGTTGTATCCCCTACCTATTCCAAAGAGGAAATGGGGAATCATATACATGGATTTTATCACGAGATTACCTAAATCATCCAAAAAAATGATGCCATTATGGTAGTTGTGGACAAGTTGAGCAAAACTACTCACTTTATCCTGGTAAAGTCCACTTGCAAGGCAATAGATATTGTCAATATTTTCAGGAAAGAAATATTTAGGTTACATGGGATGCCTAGGGAAATCATATCAAACAGAGATACAAAATTTACTTCAAATTTTTGGAAGTCTATGTTTGTTGGTTTTATAACTAAATTGTTATTTAGTACAATCTATCACCCTCAAACTAATGGGTAGATAGAGAGATTAAATCGAGTATTGGAAGACACGTTAAGGATGCATGTGATGCATCAACCCAAGAAATGGGAAGACTACCTACCACTGATAGAAGTTTCTTACAACAATGGCTATTAGGAATCCTTGAAAATGAGTCCTTTTGAGGCCCTCTATGCTAGGCAACGCAATATTCCAATTAGTCAGGACAACCCAATGGATATAATTACACTTGGGATAGACATGCTAAATGATTTGGAACAACAAGTATCTCAAATAAGGAAAAATATAAAAGTGGCCCAACACAGGAAGAAGATCTATATAGACAAAAAAAGGACTCATAAAGAGTTCAAAGTAGGGGGTCATGTGTATCTCTAAATTAAACCTAGAAGAATTTTCATGAGAATGGGAACATGTGCCAAGATGGAACCTCGGTTTTGTTGACCTTTTGAAATTATGGAAGGAGTGGGACTTGTAGCTTATAGCTTAGATTTACCTCCCATAGTGAAAGCACATAATGTTTTCCATGTTTCATTGTTAAAGCAATATATTGTACATTATTTTTGTCACATAAATGATTGGTCTGTGATCTAGGTGTAACCAGAGGGAGAAATCCTGTCATAACCTTAGTGTATCCTAGACATGAAAGAGATACCTCTTAGGAACTGAACCATTGCACAGGTGAAGGTGCAGTGCAAACACTTTGGTCTCGATGAAGCTACTGGAGGATGCCATAAAATAGGAATACTATTTTTTGTTCACTATTGTACGTAGATTTTTTGTGGAAGATAGAACATCAAGGGTGATATTCATTTAAGGGGGAGGGGATTGTAACACCCATGTTTCCCCTAGTTTGAAAATATAATTATTATCATGAAAAAAACTATAGATTATCCTTTTATGTGATCATTGAAACACAATGGACCTTTGATAAATTATGTAATGTGAATATTTGGTTATTTTTGCAATAGGGAGATGTTGAACTATTGTTGAAGGCATGGCCTTCAAAGGTTATGATGTCATGAGAGGAATGGTGCAAGAGGGAAGCTATTACTAGTTGAAATGACCTTGACAATCCATACCATGTCAATTTAAATCAATGCACACCCTGAACTATCCTCAACCCCATATATTTGATTACTAGTTAGGTTGGTAGTTGGTTAGTCTCCTTAGAGAATCAATGAAGCATGGGAAAAAGTACGCATCAAGAAGGTTCTGACATGACCCACGAGGTCTTGGGGAAGAATGAAAAAAAATAAAGGGATATAGAATAGTAATGGAGGGAAGAGGCAGATAGACACATGGTTGGGGAAAATCCTGAGGACTAGAGTAGAGAGGAGAACTCTCTAGTGCGAGGAAATAGAAAAAGGAAACATAAGTTTAGAATTAATATATGCTCCCTGGAAAACATGTTGAAAAACAAGTTTTCCTCTTATGACATCGTATGTCGGCTGGGGCGTGGCTGGATGTAGCAGTTCATAGTGCATCCTTGCCTATGGTTGGTTGGAGAGTTGCAGACCCTTCAATAGTTATCATCATCTACCAAATTTGTAGATAAGTAACTCTTATATATTTTGTGTGTTAAAGGAAATAAATACATAGGTTTGCATGGTCTGCATGGTAATATATATATATATATATATATATATATATATATATATAAAGTGTATGCACCTATATAATGCAGTATTGGGATCCCTGTAGCGAGTGAATACTTTCGCGGTACAATGAAATATAGTGTTGGCCCTTGACCTAGTTTTGAGGATTCTTGGTCATGATTGACCTAGTTTTGGGACTTCGATAGGCTGTCGAAGGCGGAGCGCAAGATGAAGTGGAGATCATGGGATCTCGGCCCCTCTTAGTGCCTACTATAGTGGGAAAACCCCTCTACGGACTACACCAAGGGTCTAAAGTGTACGAAGAGATAATCGTCTAAAGTCTCCTACTTTTAATCACTATCCCAACATTATCCCACAATCATACATAAAAGACAAGGGAGAGGGATCTGATAGGCATACCTTAAACTCTGCGTCCGGTGTCGATCCCTTTGCACTTAGTTGTTTCCTAACTGCAAGTCTCCTCCCAAGGCTGACTTGCATTCACCAAAAGAAAAACAAGAAACTACAAGCATGCATTCTACATATGGATTAGTGGGTTAGACACCATAAACAAGAAATGTAAACAAATCATTGACATTTAAGACGCAATTTGGCGGGACAAAAAAATTACTTCTTTATATTAATCTCACAAAAGTAGCTTACAACATGAGACCGACACTGCTCTTCGAACTTGGTCCTGGGATCCTCTTCACCATGCACCAGCTGCATCCACATCTTCTTCTCCTCTTTAGTTCTCTCTTAGGGAAATGGTAATGGATTTGCAATTGGGGCAAAGGGGGATTGATAAAATGGGCAGAGTTTCTTTACCCTCATGCTTCCTTCTGGAATGGGACCCCAACCCCTTATTTTATAGGCCAGAAGAGATAGTAACGGTTAGGGTGACTAGATATGGGCATCAAACGGTTAAGTAACGGCCTACAAACCGGTATCCTATGAAATTTCCCATTTTTCGCGATATCCTGTGAGTGTATGCGGGCTGTAGTGGGGTAGCAGGTGTGTGTACATGGGCAGTAGTGGTGCAGGGCATGTACACCTTCAAAGCAATGGTTTTTTGAAGAGATTTTTAGTTGATGGCTTGGAAAAGATAACAAGTTATATTCCCTGATGCCAGGTATGCATGTCTGGTGAAATTTAGGGCTATAATAGATTCCCCCTAATGTGTGAGGTCAGAAGAACATATGATGGTCGAAATACATTACAAATAGTCACCGATGTACGAAGAAAGTAAGCCCAGGAACCAGAGTTTAGGAGGTACCATCTGCAAAAAATAACAATTTGTCTCACTAAGGCGGGCATACCCATGCTCGGGATGAAATAAAATCATGGCTGCCAATCAAATACACTGCAGATCCATGTCATATAAATATATAAAGTGTAGCCGTGAGAAGTACACAACGGATCTACAACTCAAAATCAAAAGATATACATGTATTCAAAATCTTCAAAACTCGGGTAGGAGTGTAATATCAGTTTATAACTTCACTACCCAGAGGTCTTTGACGACTCGTCGGGAATAGACAAGAGGATCTTGGCGATCAGTGAAGAGAACTTCATTTATTTTGAACAAGGACTTGATTGGTCTTTTGGGGTGGCCAGGCATGAGGACAAGAGACAAACTGTAGAAGGGTCGACTCAAGTTTAGTAAGACTTCCCTTGGACGAAAGCATGACAAAAGATGAGACTCAGGCAACATGGCATTGACATAAGTTCACGATGCAGGAGGCAATGCGAACTCTCCATATGTTTGGAAGGGTAACCAAACGGAGGAGGAAACAACTCTTTGTAGTGAGAAAAACTTCCTAAGGTCATATTGAATCCTAGGGATTGACGAACAAATTAAAGGATGTGCTTTTTCCAAGGGCAACTCATTGTGCTTTCAAAAAAAAGAAAATACTTTTCCTTCCTCTTTTTGGGGTGTATTTGATTTTTTTTTGTCTTTTTCAATAATTTTGGGAAGCTTGAAAAAGAATAAAGAATGATACGTTACAAAGGAGGATTGAGTGTCACAGACATACTAGTTCCAAGAGCAAGGAACACATTGATGCTCAGAGCAAGGGGACATATGCAGGAAAAGGACACTCGGGAAAAATCCTCCATGGGTCAAGGTGTCAAGATGCAGAGGCAAAGTGCTACAAGGCTTGCATATAAGGCATGCTTCAAATGGTTTAGTTGATCCAGGTGGATATCGGTGGCCAGCCACCTTTTCCGACTGGCTCAAAACTGTTTTCTGGCAATTTTGGCAATTTACTATTTTTAGCAGGTTTTAACTTCCGGGGCCATTTTGAGGGCCTAAATGAAGGTTTTTCGAGATAGAGGTTCCCAATTATATCCAAAGGAATAACTGATCCCCCAAAATGAATCTCCTCG
>ML783332.1:1079806-1123814 GCA_009831015.1 Picea engelmannii | reverse complement strand
CCACATTCTGTTCAAAGGGTGAACAGAAGGATACTGCAGCCACCACAGCTTCGGCCAAAGCACCTTCTATCCAACAGAAGTAGGTCGACAAGGTTGAAAAAAAGAATGAAGATTCCTTCTGCACACAGTCATCTAAAATAGCCAGACTGGTTAAAAAGGTCCAAACCTTCCAGCCACAAGTTCGTGACAGATTTCCACAAACTAAGCAGCGCAACTTCTCCAGCAAGACAAGCAGCTCACCGAGATGCAGATTCAACAAATGCTTTTCCCTCTCCCCTGGGAACTCAACACAATGGAGACCATTGCTTCCTAAGGAGGGAGGATTGATCTAGGTGGATATCGGTGGCCACCCACCTTTTCCGACTGGCTCAAAACTGTTTTCTGGCAATTTTGGCAATTTACTATTTTTAGTAGGTTTTAACTTCCGGGGCCATTTTAAGGGCCTAAATGAAGGTTTTTCGAGATCGAGGTTCTCAATGATAGTTGAAGGCATAATTGAGCCCCCAAAATTATCTCCTTGATGATACCTTTCCAACGAGCTATCACACGCCTAAAATGGAGATCGTATGCAAAAGTTACAACCCCGAGAAGTTGATGCACCAACTTACCCAAACAGGGCCCACATGACTTTTGGCGCTTCATCTCCTAGGGTTAGATTTTTGGATGTCTAGGAATTTTGGCATTCCCGTCTATTGTAAAAGGGCCTTTCGAGCCTCATTGTAATCATCTTCTTGCGAATGCGAGTAGCCGTCACATCTCTTCTCAGAGATAAGCTGCCACCATTCTAGCGAGTCCTTCACTCTGTATTTTTACAGTCTCTGTACATTTATCTGATTAATAGAAATTGTGTATTACTGTATATCTATGTTTATGGTTGCATCTCTGATACATTTATGTTATATTATTGTATATTTGCAATATCTCTGTGCATTTCTTTATTATATCTCCACTCTCATTTCGTGCCGAAAATAATCCGGATCATTAGTTGAGAGAAACATGGAGACGAATTTAGGCTAAAGATGCAAGAATGCACATGCAATTAATAAGACACAATGATAATGTCCTTAGATGTAATTTTAACGAGCCCAAAGAAGGTAATCGCGGTGGTTTTTCATGTTTAGAGAGTCTGAAAAAACGTAAAATAAGACTCCAATGGGGTACCTTTTTCGAAGGTAGTCTAGTCTGCTCGAAAAAGAGATAAACTAGCACCGAACAGATGTCTATTCAAAATCATTTTAACGAGTGTGACAAAGACAAGGTCACTCGACACTCTTTTCATATTTAAGGAGTCTGAAAAGAGCTTAACTATGGACTTCGTAAGGGATGTTCTTCTGGACCAATTTAATGAGTGTGATGAAACCAGGTCACTCAACCATCTTTTCACTTTTAGGGAATCTAAAAGGAGCTTAACTATGGACTCTATGGGGGTTCTGTTTTCGTAGATTTAGTCCCTCAAGCCCAAAAAAGGGGTAAAATTATACCTGAGAGTACTCTTCTAGAGAACCGAGGCTCCTGGAGGATACCTTTGTTTGTAAGTTTGACCATCCGGACTGAAAAAGGGGTAAACTACCGCTGGACATACGTGCCTTCAAATTTCATTTTAGCGAGTGTGAAGGGCAACAAAATCGCTCGCTAATATGGTCGCCAATTCTACTATGGAAGGAAAACCCCAATATGGTCGCCAATTCTCCTATAGCGGGAAAACCCCTCTACGGACTACACCAAGGGTCTAAAGTGTAGGCAGAGCTAACCGTCTAAAGTCTCCTACTTTTAATCACTATCCCAACATTACCCCACAATCATACATAAAAGACAAGGGAGAGGGATCCGGTAGGCATACCTTAAACTCCGCGTCTAATGTCGATCCCTTTGTGCTTAATTGTTTCATGACTGCAAGTCTCCTCCCAAGGCTGACCTACATAATAGTTATCATCATCTACCAAATTTGTAGATAAGTAACTCTTATATATTTTGTGTGTTGAAAGGAAATAAATACATAGGTTTTCATGGTCTGCATGGTAATATATATATATATATATATATATATATATATACATATATATATAAATATAAAGTGTATGCACCTATATAATGCAGTATTGGGATCCCTGCAACAAGTGAATACTTTCGGGGTACAATGAAATATAGTGTTGGCCCTTGACCTAGTTTTGAGGATTCTTGGTCATGATTGACCTAGTTTTGGGACTTTGATAGGCTGTCAAAGGAAGAGCGCAAGACGAAGCGGAGATCATGGGATCTCGGCCCCTCTTAGCGCCTACTATAGCGGGAAAACCCCTCTATGGACTACACCAAGGGTCTAAAGTGTAGGAAGAGATAACTGTATAAAGTCTCCTACTTTTAATCATTATCCCAACATTACCCCACAATCATACATAAAAGACAAGGGAGAGGGATCTGGTAGGCATACCTTAAACTCCGCGTCCGATGTCGATCCCTTTGTGCTTAGTTGTTTCCTGACTGCAAGTCTCCTCCCAAGGCTGACCTAAATTCACCAAAAGACAAACAAGAAACTACAAGCATGCATTCTACATATGGATTAGTGGGTTAGACATCATAAACAAGAAATGTAAACAAATCATTGACATTTAAGACGCCATTTGGTGGGACAAAAAAAATACTTCTTTATATTAATCTCACAAAAGTAGCTTACAAAATGAGACCGACACTGCTCCTCGAACTTGGTCCTGTGATCCTCTTCACCATGCACCAACTGCTTCCACGTCTTCTTCTCCTCTTCAGTTCTCTCTTAGGGAAATAGCAAGGGCTTTGCAATTGGGGCAAAGGGGAATTGATAAAATGGGTAGAGTTTCTTTGCTCTCGTGCTTCCTCCTGCAATGGGACCCCAACCCCTTCTTTTTTAGGCCAGAAGTGATAGTAAAGGTTGGGGTGACTGGCTATGGGTAGTCAAATGGTTAAGTAACGACCCAAAAACCGGTATCCTATGCAATTTTCTTTTTTTCATGATATTTTGTTAGTGTACAGGGGCTGTATTGGGTCAGCAGGCATGTGTACATAGGCAGTAGTGGTGCAGGGTGCATACACCTTCAAAGCAATAGTTTTTTGAAGAGCTTGTTTAGTGATGGCTTGGAAAATATAGCAAGTTATATGGCTTGATGATAGGTATGCATGTTTGGTGCAATTTAGGGTTATAACAGGGCCCTTTTTGGGATTTGGGATTATGTAATGGGTATGGGATGACGACCCATGGGTTTACCCATGCTTAGGCCTATTTTGTAATGTATAAATAGAATACTAGGCGATGTAAGAGGAGTCAGTTACAAGTTGTGCTAAGTGAAAATGATTGTAAGAGGCTTGGTGCGTGTTGTATGTTGAGACTTGCAGAGCTAAGTGCAAGTCATCTGTAGTGCTTTGTGCACATACTGTGGAAGGCTCTGTGCCTAGATCTACTCAGCGAAGAAGGATCTAGTGAGGTGCACAGATCTCCCATCCTTTGCGAAGTAATATCTCAAGGCTCTATGCATGTAGTTGATTGACTGAAGATAATAAAGAAGACAAAGAGTTGGTGGATGTAGCCCTAGGGTGGGGGTGAACCACGTACATGCTGTGTTGCTATGCTTTGTGTGATGTATTGATGTATTTATGTGTTTTCTTGCTTAGTTCTCAAATATAAATGAATGATAGATATATCTGTTGATGTTGAGTGCTTAATAATATTTATGGATGTTAAATATGACTTACGTACACATGCTTAGTGCTTAACTACCTTAGATCTGAATGAATACTACGTTGTTATGTAATTAGGGTTTTACTCACGATGTGAATAAAGGGTTAAATAATGATGAATATTAACTACTGAGTGCTTTGTTAAGTGTTAGAATCACATATCGGTGTCCTAGCTAAGGTTGCAGACATCCGAGTCCTGCAACCAGCCTTGCCTCTACCTCGGGTGAGACTTCATCTTCTTCACAGGTGTTGCTGAAAGGGCCGATAGTTAGGGTTTTTTTGGTGCATTGTTGTAGCGTTGAACCCTGTGTCTGCCCCTATTACAGCAAATGGTTCCATTGCCGAGACCTAAAACTGTGATTGCTGGGAATTGAGGAAAAAGAAGCTTTGTGTGAAGATCTCACCTGAAATTGTAAGAGCTCTGTGCATAGATCTGTTGCTCTAGTGCGCAGTATTCTACTTGATCTGTGAATCTCTATGTTAAGAAAAGAAGTAAGATCTGAATGCTTTGTTCTCTAATAAAGGTAAGAATATTTCAAATTTTTAGATCTATAAGCTTTGTGCTCTACTGAAGATAAGATTAGTGGAATTTTTTTTTCTAAAGTATGGATCTAGGTATGTTTGATAAGATTTGTCCTAGCTTGAAAACTAGGGCACTGATAGAAGAAAGAAGATTTGGTATGAGTAGATCTGATAAGAATAGTGAAATATATGTTATACCTATGCATAGAGAGAATGTTTGGACTAACAAATGGATGCAAGACCCTAGAAATAATTTATTGCAGGTTAACTACCATGATCCTAGCGCACAATACAGGAGAGGTCGGGGATCATTTAAAAGAAATAGAGGATTAACCCTTTGTTACAGTTGCAAAAGACCGAGAAATCTGCTTAAGGAATGCCCTGGTAGAAGACCTAGTTGCCTCTGTTGCAAAGCTATGGACCATGAAGTATTGGATTGCCCTAGAATGATTTCTAAGGTTGAAAGGATGAATATGAGACAAGACGACCATGAGAAAGGTCAAGCAACTGAGATTATGACAGAACCCCAAAAATAATTAGAAAAATTATTGCTATAGATGAAAGAAACCCTGAATGACCACCGACATATCAACTTATCGGAGATATTCAAAGAAAAAGAGTGCATTGAAACAAGAATAGGATACTTCGACATTGTCTGTGTTCTGGATGAGGAAACAAAGGTGAATATCATGACAGAAAGAACTTGGAAACTTTTAGGGGAGCCTGCTATGATTCCTTCATTGGGAGGAATAGGATTACTCAGAGGAAAACTGATAACCCTATGTGGAAGAATTACCTAGATATCCATGAGTTCTCATGGAGCTTCGAAAGAGGAAGAATTTGAAGTTGTTAAATTTATTGAGAACAACACTCAATTTTCTATGTTACTAGGAAAACCTTGGATTGAAGGAGATCAGGCCAGAAGGAAAGAAAAAGAATTCTTAGAACAAAAGAAGCAAGAGTTGAAATATTTCATGACTAGGAGGATCGCACACTTGATTGAAGAATAGGAGAACCGAGCGAAACTATTTAAAACTCGAGACTTGGATGTTGAAGTGGGAAGAACATTAGAAGACCCACAGAAGAATGAAGTACCTATTCGAAATATAGATGAAGTATTACCCCTGATTTCTAGGAAAGTATATCAACAACACAAAGTTACTTTGCCAAAATAAGATAAGAATCAGAATGGAAAAAGAAATTCCGAGATGAAGCTCACTGGAAAAAATGATAGAAAACTATGTAAGAAGAGAGCTAAGATCAAAAAGTTACAGAAGTTTCTAAAGGGAACTTCGTAGAAGGAAAATTTACAAAATTGGAACTTCGTCGGGATATCAGAATTGTGTCACATGGCACTTCTCCATGGCAAAGCAATATAGCCATTGAAAACAGGAATTTATGGTTAGAAAGTTTTCCACCAGACCGTTGGGACCACGCCATAATGGACATAACTGAGTTAGAGAAGGATTCTCACCCGTTGCAAGATATCCATTGCCAAGTTATCTATTTATCTCGTTGTGCCATGCAATGAGAACACTTTTTCCAACCGTGACTATCTGAGCCCACAGAGTAGTTGATTTTTCATAGTGATCAACGCACTATTTCCATCCATCCTGTGCATTGATCAATTACTCTTCGAACCCGAAATATTCAACCATGAGTGCGTATGTCCGAAGAACTTAGTGCACTTGAAGAGTCTGTGAAGGAAGTACTCATCGACCTCATGACTGAGAGAGTCATGTCTGAAAGAGTGATGTCTGTGGGTGTACAAGCGTCATCGATAAGAGGAGTGCAAGTCTCTTGGCCCTTGACCAAGTTTTGGGAATTTCATGGTCATGATGGCCTATTTTGGAACTTTGACAACCTATCGAAGGAGGAGCACAAGACGAAGCGGAGATCACGGGATCTCGGCCCCCATTTTTGGCCCCTTTTTGGGTTATTGGGAATATGTAACGGGAAGGGGATGTTGACCCATGGGTTTACCCATGTTTAGGCATATTTTGTATATTTATATAGATGTCTAGGACATATAGAGAAGTAGTGGATGATATATCTATGTGATGTAGGCTAAGTGCCAAGAGTTGAATCTATGTGATCAAGGCTTTGTGCATTCTGTGTAAGACTTGTAGAGCTGAGTGCAAGTCCCTGTGCGATGCGATAGGAGACTTAGTGCTATAACGCAAGGAAGAGGGATCTAGCGGGCTGTGCAGATCTTCTATTATGTGCGGAGTAAGGGTTTTGAGGGTCTGTGCTTGTAATCGATTGACCGAAGACTATAAAGAAGAAGAGTTGGTGGATGTAGCCCTAGGAGAGGGGTGAACCATGTAAATCCTATGTTATGATGCTTTGTGCTTGTCTTAATGAGTTTATGTCTTCTTTTGCTAAGTGCTTTGATGTAATTGGATAGATCTACCTGCTTTGTGCTTATTATATGTGGGAATGCTAGATTTGAGCTACATGGCTGTTCTTAATGCTTAATCTGATCTATTTACCTATGCTAAGTTCATGGATACAGTAGGATAACGTGAATACTATGAGGCTCTGCTTTATCAGCGAAGTAGATAACGATTGTATATTAAGGAACCAAAGGTGATAAGTGCTTTATTAAGTAGTACAATCATAGATATGTGTCCCATCTAAGGTTGCAGACACTTGAGTCCTACAACCACCCCTACCTATACCTCGAGCGAGACTTCATTTGCTTCGTAGGTGTTGTTGAAAGGGACTGTAGTTAGGGTTTTTTGGGTGTGCTGTTGTAGCATTGAACCCTGGGTTTGCTCCCGTGCCAACAAATGGTTCCGTTGTCGAGACCTGAAACTGTGATTTCTGGGAACTAAGAAAGAAGAAGCTTTGTGAAAAGATCCATCCCGAAACTGTGAAAGCTCTGTGCATAGATCTATTGCCCTAGTGCATAGTATTCTACTTGAATTATAAAGCTCTGTGCTAAGGAAAGAAGGTTAGATCTGAAAGAAAGAAGCCTGATCTAAAGAAAGAAGATCAGATCTAAAGGAAAGAAGCAAGATCTAAATGCTTGGCACTCTAAGAAAGGTAAAAGTTAGAATTTTTTATTAAAATAGGTAATATATGCAAACTTTGTGCTCTGATAAAGGTAAGAATAGTTAAAAAGGTTTAGATCTGGAAGCTTTGTGCTTTGTAAAAGTAAGATAAGTGAAAATTTCCGTTTCTAGAGTATGGATATAGGTATGATTGATAGATTATGTCCTATCTTAAAAACTAGGGCACTAATAGATGAAAGAAGGTTTGATATGAATAGATCTTATAAGAATAATGAAAGATATGTTATACCTATGCATAGAAAGAATGTTTGGACTAACAAATGGATGTAGGACCCTAAAAAGAATTTGTTGCAGGTTAGCTCATACGATCCTAGCACACAGTACAAGAGAGGTTGGGGATCATTTAAAATAAAGAGAGGATTGACCCTCTTTTATAGTTGCAGAAGACCAGGACATCTTGCTAATGAATGCCTTGGAATAAGACCTAGTTGTCTTTGTTGTAAGGCTATGGACCATGAAGTGTTGGATTTCCCCAGAATGATTTCTACGCTTAAAGGTATGAACATAAGATAAGAAAACCCTAAGCCAGATACAAAAACTAAGGCTATAGAAGAATCCCAGAAAGAATCAAAGAAGGCATTACTACAGATGAAAGACACCTTGGATGACCATCGACATGTTACACTATCAGAGATTTTTAAAGACAAGAAGTGCCTTGAAGCAAGAATAGGGGACTTCAAAATTGACTGTGTTTTAGATGAGGACACACAAGTGAATATCATGACAGAAAGAACTTGGGAAGTTATAGGAAGGCCTGCTATGATCCCTTCATTAAGAGGAATAGGACTATTCAGAGGAAAGCTGATAAACTTATGTGGGAAGCTTTCTCAGATACCTATGAACGTTAATGGAACTTCAATAGAGGAAGATTTTGAGATTATTAAGTTTATTGAAGATAGCGCCTCGTTTACCATGTCAATAAGAAAACCCTGGATTGACAGGGCTCAATCCAGACGAAAGGAAGAAGGGGAAGCCTCAGAGTAGAAGAAACAAGACTTAAAAGATTTCATGGCTAGAGGGATCACACAATTGATTGAAGGACATGAGAACAGATTGAAGCTAGATGTCAATAGAAACATTGATGTCGAAGCTACAAGAACATTAGCAAACCCACAGAATACTAACATACTTACTCTAGATAAAGAAGAGGTATTACCCCTGAATCCTAGGAAAGAATCTCAACAACACGTAGTGACTATGCTAAGAGACGATAAGAATCAAAATGGAAAAGAGACTACCGAGACAAAGCTCACTGGAAAGAAGGTGAGGAAACAAAGTAAGAAGAGAGCTAAGTTGCAGAAGGTTCCAGAGGGAACTTCGTAGAAAGAAAATTTGCAGAATTGGAGCTTTGCTGGGATATTAGAACAGTGACACATGGCACTTCACCATGGCGAAGCAATATAGCCGTTGGGGTCGATATATCTATTCAACTTCTACTCCAAACGGACATAAAAGAAATAAAGGTTCATCATCAGACCGTTGGACCGTGCCATAACAAATTGACCAAGAGTTAATAGGGGCTCATAATCGTTGCACGTGAACCGTTGTCGAGTTGCCTACTTATCCCTTCACGCCATGCACAGAGAACACTTTTGATAACTGAGAATTTGAAGCCCACGGACTAAACGAATTGCATACAGTGATCATTGCACCCTTTATATTATTCCAGTGCAATGTCTAAGCCTATCGTGACCCTGATAATTTTGATCTTGAGCATGTATGTCCAATGGCCTCACCGTAGTTGAATAATCAGTGATAGAAGTTCTCCTCAACTTGATGACTGAAAGATTCATGTCGGAGAGAGGAGTGTCTACAGGAGTACAAGCATATTCGATGAGAGGAATGTCAACCTCTCCATCCACTACCCACAGAGTTGGACCGTCCCGTGAAAGGTGAACTAAGCACAAGGATGACTTAGTGAATGCTAAGATGATTTTGAGCATCCTACCTACCTATCTACCACCTTTGAGCGGTGCAATAAACCAAGACAGTGTGCCTAGAGAATTTGAATACATGTTGGTCACTGTGTACCTTCTGAAAGAGGTGCGCATAGTTCATGCTGACCAGGATAAGCTCGCAGCGTTGAAGTTTAGCGACTTAAAAATCGGTGATAGGAAGGTTTACAGTATGCTCACCCCACATAAGTATCTGACGAGAACCAAAGGAAAGAACTCAAAGATTACCCCTCAGTCATGGACCAAGAACCTCGCGCATTCCACCCTACTGAATGTTATGAAGATTTCTCACTTCGGGCAACACCAGGAGGTGAACACATGCGTCAAATTACTGCGGTCTTGCTATCATGGAGGTTATTTGTGGTTGAACCTCCACATCACAGTGGATCCAACATTTATCAATCAGATACAAAGGGCTAAGCATGCAAGGCCCCGACCCATAGGATTTCTATCCTGGAAAGACCGCAGATCACGCTCTCGTCGAGAGGATAAAGGATACTTACAGAGATGTACAGAAGGGAACACGAGGCTACAAGGTAGCCTCTATATAGAGCGACACAGTGTGCCTATCCTGTCAACTGATTGCATGGAAATTAGTTCACAAGAATCGACCCACCCAAGTAACCAGATTTGTAGTTGACCTCATAGGGAAGTGCATAGAGGGTCTATACATGAATTGGGTGAAGTACTTTGTGAACCAGTTAAAACTAGACTGTAGGGAAGAGAAAGACCAAGGATATGAGTTCCACTTTAGTTGGATTCTCATCTTAATTGCGTTCATCACATGGGAGATGCCGGAAGGTGTGACCTTCCCGGACATCGAGCCCTTTGAACTACTAGCCACAAATTTCAAAAGGCTATGGTACTTCAGTGACATGAAAAAGTAGTGGCAATCAAATTCCATCTTCCACACTTATTACAACCAGCTGAAAAACTCTATCTAGTCCAAGCCTCATATAACCCCGAACACACTCCATAGGTTTATCCATTGATGAAATTTAGTGCAGACCACCATTTCATCTATATCACAACGTGCACTGATGAGCATAAACAACAGTTGCAGTCATACTACAAGTTGACAGAGGATGACTTGGAAGAGATTACCAAGGAATGGTCAGCAAACCTCCTTGTTCTAGCGAACCCTGCAGAGATGTCTCATGTTGACAGTCTAGAAACTGCGACGGATACACCTAGACTGAGCAAGACCAAGAAAAATGAAGAAGCCCAAGATGCCCACAGTACCTCGACGAAGACTGCTTCTATCTCACCTGAGAAAGGAGGTGATGATGAAGAGATAGATGGTGCATAAGGAAAACAAAATAAAGGCGAAGTTACACTACCTAGAGATGAGGAGGACCCCTCAAAGAAAATGAATTTTTCCCCTCCAAAACCTTCCTCAAGGAAGAAGTCAAAAGCAACCAGGAATAAGTTTGAGACCACCCTCACTTTAGACGACTTCGACTTCATCATCACAGCACTAAATGATGCTTCGTTGGAGATAGCAGAGAAGAAAGAAGCTAAGAAAGAGGAGGTGTTCAGCCAGATCAAGGTTGAACTTCAAGAAGTGCAGCAGGAACTACAGTCCAGCCACGCAGTTTCTACTGCACCGCTATCAACAGGAACACTAGAAACAAGAGATGAGCTAGCTCAACTCCATCGGATCGCTGATATAGTCGAAGCTTTCCTTCGACAAGCATAGGAGGAGACAACATAAGCCACCCAGGATTTGGCGCAAGCATAGGAAGACCTTCTAGAGCAACACAGTATTGTTGAACGCGAGAAGCTTACTCTACAAGAGAGGTTCGATGAAGAAAAATCCCAGCTGCATAAAGAAAAGGAATAGTTACTTGCATACCAACTCAAAGTACAGGAGATGGTCCACAGGGAACTTCGCTCTATGACAGTCATTGAAGTAAAGGCCAAAGAACGAGTTCCACAGCAGGTGGCACAACTCGAGATGTAATCCAGCATCTCCAGTAGTGCATAACAGGCTTAGATCTCTGCACTGCGCCCAAGACCTAACAAGATGTATGAGACCAAAGGGAAGCCACCACCCGCACCGCAGTTGACAGATTAAGAGCTCTTGCCTTGGAGTGCAAGTAGCTGAGTAACCAGAGCACTCAAACATATGAAAACCTCATTGAGAATCTTGAGTTACAGGCATTGGATTCACAGATCCAAGAAGCAAAGAAACACGTAGATACACTACAGGCACAGCTGAAGGCCCTGCCAGTTGTAGAAATAATGAAGAGGTCTCATGAACAACACACAGTTCAGCAGCAGATCCATACGCTTCAAAGAAAAGTGATGGAAGTCACTCAACAACTTCAACCTGTGCAAGATAAGGCATGCAAGTTGTTTACAGAGGTGGAGAACCAAGGAACAGAGCTAGAATAACTTGTCATCACAATAGAACAATGCCTAGAGGGACTAGTGAACGACACAGTGATCCAGGAGTTCACTAAACAAGAGGCCACATCAAAGCAGCAAGTCGAAGCATCTCAAGCCATTCAAGGCAGAATTGCTTAGACCAGAGTGACTCGAGACGAGTCACAGGTGAGTGTTGGGAGCCTATTTTCCCTTGACCAAGTTTTGGGAATTTCTTGGTCATGATCACCTATTTTGGAACTTCGACAGCCTTTCGAAGGAGGAACGCAAGACGAAGTGGAGATCATGGGATCTCAACCCTCTTTTTGGGTTTTTGGGAATATGTAATGGGAAGGGGATGTTGGCCCATGGGTTTACCCATTTTTAGGCCTATTTTGTATGTATATATAGATGTCTAGGCCATATAGAGAAGTAGTGGATGATATATCTATGTGATGTAGGCTAAGTGCCAAGAGTTGAATTTATGTGATCAAGGCTTTGTGCATTCTATGTAAGAATTGTAGAGCTGAGTGCAAGTTCCTGTGCGATGCGATAGGATACTTAGTGCTATAACACAAGGAAGAGGGATCTAGTGGGCTACACAGATCTTTTGTCCTATGCAGAGTAAGGGTTTTGAGGATCTGTTCTTGTAATCAATTGACCGAAGACTATAAAGAAGAAGAGTTGGTGGTTGTAGCCCTAGGAGAGGGGTGAACCATGTAAATCCTGTGTTATGATTCTTTGTGCTTGTCTTAATGAGTTTATGTATTCTTTTGCTAAGTCCTTTGATGTAATTGGATAGATCTACTTGCTTTGTTCTTATTATATGTGGGAATGCTAGATCTAATCTACATGGCTATTCTTAATGCTTAATCTGATCTGTTTACCTATGCTAAGTTCTTTGATACAGTAGGATAATGTGAATACTGTGAGGCTCTGCTTTATCAGCGAAGTAGATAACAATTGTATATTAAGGAACCGAAGGTGCTAAGTGAATTATTAAGTAGTAAAATGATAGATCTGTGTCCCAGCTAAGGTTGTAGACACTTGAGTCCTGCAACCACCCCTGCCTCTACCTCAGGTGAGACTTCATCTGCTTCGCAGGTGTTTCCGAAAGGGTCGGTAGTTAGGGTTTTGTTGGTGCACTGTTGTAGCGTTGAACCCTGGGTCTACCCCTGTGCCAACAAAGCCTCTCCATCGACTTCTCGCAGAGTCGGACCATCCCGACCATCAGCGGAAAAGAGAACCAAACATAGAGACAACCTAGCAAATGCGAAGATGATCCCGACCATATTGCTCGATGACATCCTACCTCTGGCTGACATGATGAGTCGAGATAGTGTGCCAAGAGATTTCGAGTACACCATGGTTACTGTGTACCTCTCAAAGGGAACACAGGCAGTTCGAGCACCGCAGGACAAGATCACAACATTGAAGTTTAGTGACTTCAACGTTGGAGATCGAAAGAACTATAATATGCTTGCCCCGTATAAATACCTGACCAGGACGAAGGGGAAGAACTCAAAGATAATCCCCCAACCTTGGACAATGAACCTTGTGTAGTCCACCTTGTTAAACGTAATGAAAATCCCACAGTTCAAAAGGCACCAGGAATTCAACGCTTGTATCAAGCTATTGCTTTCATGTTACCATGGTGGCTACTTATGGCTAGACTGTCGTATCACAGTCGATCTGACGTTGATCCATAGGATTATAGGATTAAGTATGTAAGGACTCAACCCGTATGAGTTCTATCCAAGAAAAGCCATAGATCGCGCACTGGCACAGAAGATCAAGGATACATATGGTGATGGTGAAAAAGGGACGCGAGGCTACAAGGTAGCCTCCATCTAGAATGGCACAGTGCAACTAGCCTGCCAGTTAATAGTTGAAAATTTATTTAGGAAGAACCAACCCACACAAGTCATAGAATTTGTCATTGACCTTGCAGGGAAGTGCGTGGAAGGTCTACAGATGAACTGGGTGAAGTACCTAGTTAATAACCTAGAACTAGACTGTCGCGAAGCACAGGATCAGAGCTATAAGTTTTACTTTAGCTGGATCTTGATCCTCATCGCCTTTGTTGCCTGGGAGATGTCAGAAGGTGCGACCTTTTCGGATATTGAACCGTTCGAGCCGCTTGCTGTGAATTTCACCACACTCTGGTACTCAAGTGATATGAAAAAAAAGTGGCAGTTGAACACTATTTTTCACACATATTACCTTGAACTGAAGAGAGCCATCAAAGCTGAACCTCGCATGAATCCGAACACACTACAGAGGTTCTGAACCCTGATGAAGTTCTGCGTAGATCGACACTTAATCTACCTTACAACACGAGCCGATGAACATAAGGAGCAACTTCAGTCATACTACAAACTCACAGAAGAGGACCTTGAGGATATCACTAAGGACTAGTCAACATACCTTCTTATTCCAGCATACCCTACAGAGATGTCTAACCCTGACAGCCCAAAGACCACACACAAAGAACATGATACACCCGGACCCAGTAGAATGAAGAAGACTGAAGAGGTCCAAGACTTAAGTAGCGTCTCAAGAAAGACTTCTTCTGTATCACCTGACCAAGAGGGTGATGATGAAGAGATAAATGGCACAGGAACTAAACATAAGAAAGGGGAAGTAAAACCGCATAGAGATGAGACTGATCGTCTGAAGAAGAGGAAAGTTTCTCCCCCAAAACCTTCTTCCCAAAAGAAATCAAGAGCAACCATGACCAATATGAAGACTGTTCTCACTACCGATGATTTTGAATTCATCATAGCATCCTTGAATGACGCTTTGTTGGAAATCATGGAGAAACAAGAAGCCAAGCAGGAGGAAATGTACAATAGAATTAAGGTCAAATTTCGAGGGGTACAGTAGGCCCTTCAGTCTAGCCGCGTAGTGTCCACTGCGCCCTTTCCATGAGGAGAACCAGAGTTGGGAGATGAACCAACCCAACTCCACCAACTAGCTAATGCGGTCGAATCTCACCTTTGTCACACATAAGAAGAAACAGAACAAGCCACCCAAGCCTTGAAGCAACTACAAGGCATAATTGTAGAACAATGCAGAATTTCAGAACAGGAGAAGGTTTCTCTCTAGGCAAAGTTTGAAGAAGAGAAAGCATAGATGCAACAAGAAAAAGAACAGTTGCTCGCAAAGAAACTCGAAGTAAAAGAAGCAATCAGTAGAGCACTCCACTCTGTGAAAAGATTAGAAACATAGGAAAAAGAACGATTCATGCATCAAGTATAAAAGCTCGCAAAAGCTATCCAGTAGCTACAACAATGAATAGCAGACTTAGATCTCTGCACCGTACCAGACACCCCGCAGGATGTAAGGGATCAAAGAGAAGCAACTTCTTGAAACACAGTTGAAAGAATAAAAGTCCTTGCCCTGGAATGCAAGAAACTTAGTGATTGCAGTGCCTAGACATATGAGTGACTCACTGAGAATCCATAATTGAAGGTACTGGACTCACAGCTACAGGAAGAAAAGCAGCAAGCAGAGACAATACAGGCACACTTGAAGCCCCTATCATCTATAGAAAGAATGAAGTGATCCCAAGAGCAGCGCACTGCCCAGCAACAGGTCCACACTATTCAAAGAAGAGTTATGGAAGTAACTCAGAGGCTCCAACCTGTACAGGATGAGGGTTACCAACTATTCAAAGAGATCAAAGGCAAAAGAGAAAAACTAGAGAAAGTCATCATTGCAGCTGAACATCGCCTAAAGGGACCTGTCAACAAAGTAGTCATACAAGAGTTTGCTAAACAGGAGGCCATAGAACAACAACAAGTTGAATAATATCACGCCAAGCTCGAGGATTTTGAAGCAGAACTAATTATATCAGAGTGACTCGGGATGAGTCATAGGTGAGTGTTGGGGGCCTGTTGGCCCTTAACCAAGTTTTGAGGATTCTTGGTCATGATTGACCTAGTTTTGGGACCTCGACAGGCTGTCGAAGGTGGAGCACAAGACGAAGTGGAGATCACAGGATCTCGACCCCTCTTAGGGTTCTTTTTGGGATTCAGGATTATGTAATGGGTATGGGATGATGACCCATGGGTTTACCCATGCTTAGGCCTATTTTGTAATGTATAAATAGAAGACTAGGTGATGTAAGAGGATTCAGTTGCAAGTTGTTCTAAGTGCAAATGATTGTAAGAGTCTTGGTGTGTGTTGTATGTTGAGACTTGTAGAGATAAGTGCAAGTCGTTTGTAGTGGTTTGTGCGCATACTGTGGAAGGCTCTATGCCTAGATCTACTTGGGGAAGGAGGATCTAGCGAGGTGCACAGATCTCCTGTCCTCTATAGAGTAAGATCTCAAGGATCTGTGCATGTAGTTGATTGACCAAAGATAATAAATAAGACAAAGAGTTGGTGGACGTAGCCCCAGGGTGGGGGTGAACCACATACATGTTGTGTTTCTATGCTTTGTGCGATGTATTGATGTATCGATGTATTGCTTGCTTAGTGCTTAAATATAGATGAATGATAGATAGATCTATTGATGTTGAGTGCTTAATAATATGGATGGATGTTATATCTGACTTACGTACACATGCTTAGTTCTTAACTACCTTAGATCTGAATGAATATTGCGTTGTTCTGTAATTAGGATTTTACTCGCGATGTGAATAAAGGGTTAAAGACTGATGAATATTAATTGTTGAGTGTTTTTTTAAGTGTTAGAATCACATATCGGTGTCCCAGCTAAGGTTGCATACATCTGAGTCCTGCAACCACCCCTGCCTCTACCTCGGGTGAGACTTCATCTTCTTCGTAGGTGTTGCCGAAAGGGCCAGTAGTTAGGTTTTTTTGGTGCATTGTTGTAGCGTTAAACCCTAGGTATTCCTCTATGCCAACATATAGGCACCCTGGGTAGGAGATGGAATTTATTGGATAGAGGTGAGAGCTCTCAAAAACTCAAAAGTATTTGCTAGAAGGGGAAACCCCCTTTTAACTATACCGAGGTTCAAGATGTAGACAGAGCGAATAAAAATCTAAAATCTAATCAATTCTCTATACTACCCCAAACATACCAAAACTAATGTATAGAAATAAAAGAGAGAAGATATCGGGTAACTATACCTCTAATCCCACGTCTGGTGATGATCTCCTTACGCTTGGAAGTTCCACTGACTGGACGTCTCCTCCTAGGGCTGACCTGCATCCAAAGATTGGAAAAAAAAGAACTACAAACATGATATTCCATATATAAGTTAGGGTTAGATGTTATAATGTCAATTATAAATCAATAAAAGTAATGAAGACACCATCATTTGGGAGAGAAAAATGTGATTCTTTTATTCATAATACAAAGATTATAACTTACAATCTGAGTCGACCACCATTCTGTGAACCTGGTCTAGGTTCCTCTTCACCATGCTCCAAGTGCACCTTGTATGGACTTCCTCTCTCAACATTATGATCTCTTCTATGGAAGGGAATGGGTTAAATGGAGGAAGAAGGGGTTGATGAGGGAATGTTGAGGCAATTTCTCACAAAAGGCAACAACATCTTGGGCAAGGAGGGGAAGTGAAATCGAGCAGAGTTTCACTGTTCTTATGCTTAGATTTGAAATGATACCCCAACACCTAAGTTTATATGAACAAAGGGTGGTTATTCGGTTGGGTGACGGGCTATAGTAGGTGGATTAGTTGGGAAACTTCCAATATCCTGTCAATTTATATGAATTCCTTGCAACTTTTTGTTTTTGCAAATTTTGCAAGTATACGCGGGATGTAATGATGCAACATGAGTATGTACGTGAGATATAGTGGTGAAGAAATCATATGTATATGGGCTGTAATGGTGCACGACACATACATCTTCCAAAAAAATGGTTTTTTAAGAAGAGCTTCTTAGTAGTTCTTTGGAAAAATATTCAAGTAAGAGGTCCAAGACCATGTATGCACGAGTAGGGAGTTTTAGGGCTATAATAGATGCCCCCTAATGTCTAAGGTCATAATATAAACTGATGGATGGAATACATTACAATATATTCACCAATCTATGAAATCGAGTGAGTCCAGGACTAGAGTTTGGGAGGTGACATCTGCAAAACAACAATTGTCTCTTCGAGGTGGGAATACCCATGCTCAGGATTAAATAAATCAAGGTTGCCAATCAAATACACTGCATATCCATGTCATATAACTATATAAAGTGTAGCCGCGAGCAATACAAAGCGTATCTACATCTCAAAATCAGTCAAAGATATACAAGTAGAGTATCCATCTTCAAGAAGTTGGTGATGCCCGATGGCTAGAGATGAGGCCTTCAGATCTCAAGAAACAACTTCAAGATATTCAAAACTTAGGTAGCAGTAAAATATGAGTGTATAACTCACTATCCTGAGGTCTTCGATGACTCATCTGGAAAAGAGATGAGGATCTCGATGATCAGGCAAAGAACTTCGTCAATTTTGAATTAGGACTTGACTGGACTCTTGAGATGTCAGACTCATGAGGTCAAGAGACAAACTACAGAAAGGTCAACTCAGGTTGGGTGAAACTTCCCTTGGAAAAAAACAAGAAATATGATTATACTAAGGCATCATGACATTGACATAAGTTCACAATGCAAGAGGCAACACAAACTCTTCATGTGTTTGGAAGAGTAACCAAAGAAAGGAGGACACAACTCTATGTAGTGAGAACAAATTCTTAAGGTCATAGTAGATCCCAATGCTTGATGAACAAACATAAGGATGTGCTTTGTCCAAGGAAAAATCTTTGTGCTGCTGAAAAAAGAATACATATTTCTCGTCCCCTCTTTTTGGAATATTTTATTTTTTTGTCTTTTTCAATTTTTTAAGAGCTTGAAAAAGAATAAAAGAATTCTATTTTACAAAGGAGGAACGAGTGTCGCAAGCAAGCATACTGGTTCCAAGTGCAAGGAACATACTAATTCTCAGAGCAAGGAGACATGTGCAGGAAAAGGACACTCAGGGAAAATTCTTCCATGGATCAAGGTGTCAAGTCGCAGAGGAAAAAAGTGCTACAAGGCTTGCATATAAGGCATGCTTCAAAGGTTCGGTTGAGAGAAACATGTAGCCGACATTAGGCCAAAGATGCAAAGATGCAAATGCGATTAAGAAAGATAAAATGAGACCCCATTCCATGTAATTTTTACGATCCCAGAGAAGGCAAGCTCGGTATTTTTTTCATTTTTAGAGAGTCTAAAAAAACATAAAAGATGACTCTAGGCAGTACCTTTTTCGGAGATAGTTTAGTCAGTTCGAAAAAGGGGTAAAATTGCACTGAAAATATGTCTATTCAAAACCATTTTAACTAGTGTGACAAAGACAAGATCACTCAGAAATCTTTTCAATTTTAAGGAGTCTGAAAAGAGATTAACTATGGACTCATAGCCTTTTTCTAAGTTTAGTCTCCTTAGCCTGAACAAGTATAAAAGTTACTGAGGAGAACTCTCCCGACGAGATGAATATTCCAAGGCGTACTTTTTTCCGCTATAATATATAGGCTGGAAAAAGGGTTAAACTCATGCCAGTAGATGTTCTTCTAGACGAATTTAACGAATGCGAAGGAACAAGTTCAATCCATGATCATTTCAATTTTAGGGAGTCTTAAAAGAGATTAATTATGGACTCTGTGGGGGTTCCTTTTTCGTAATTAATCTCCAAGGCCCAAAAAAGGTGATAAAAAAAAACCAAGGAGAATGTTCCTTTTTATAATATTTAGTCCCTCAAGCCTGAAAAAGGGTTAAAATTACACCTAAGATTACTCTTCTAGTGAATTGAAGTTCCTAGAGCATACGTTTATTCGTGAAATTGACCGTCCCGACTGAGAAAGGGGTAAACTATTGCCGGATAGATGTTCCTTCAAATTTGTGTTTGGCAAGCGTGAAGGGAAACAAGATCGCTCGACAATATTTTCATGTTTAGAGAGTCTGAAAAGGGCTTAAACAAGACTCTAGGGGGTTAATTTTATCAGTTAATGCAGACAAGATCAAAAAGAATAAATATAGTCTCGTCGGATGCTGCTTTTGAATTGTAAAGCGAGCTTGAAAGACAACAAAGCGTGCTCATTTGTGAGTCCCTAGGGTGAGACCAAGAGTGATGGTGTATCTAACGAATGAGGCTCAATCTCATAATCATGATAGGACTAACAAGGAATCTCGAGCCTATAGTCATTACTGACAACATGGACGCCAAAATGCAAGAAGGATCTACCTAGGGCATCCATGTATAGGTAGGCTCTACCACCTAATTATGACACTTATAGAGCAACAATGAAGGTTCTGTGTCACACTTCGGTGGGGTCGATCCTATGGAAAAGCGGAAAAGACAACGAGATGCAGAAAGTGGAGGTGAAATCCTAACTTATATGCAAAAAGTTTGAAAAAGTGACTTTTACCAAAGGATACCAAAAGTGACCCATCCCCCAAAAAAGTTACCAAACCAAAAGGAAAAGAGTACCATAACGTCCAATAAGAAACTCGAAATCATAACCAAGTGATTTCCAAGCCAGGAAAAATGACAAAGGGGGTAAAAAAGTGGCAAAAAAGGCCAAAAAATTCTATAAATAGAAGCTGATAGCTCATTTTCACCATTTTAGTTTGAAAATTACCAAAAAGGAGAAAAAAACCCTTTGCTAAAGAAGTTGATTACGGGAGCTTCAGTGGACGAAATGAACTTCTGCTTGAACCAAGTAAGTACAAATTCATCCCTCTTGCAATTCAATACTTCTTTTATGCATTTAATTTGGTTTTTGAGGGGGAACGCTCTCCTACAAAGAGCGAAAGGACAACCCACGTATGTACTCAGGCATAAAACACTATGCCCATCTACATACGTGACTATGGACAATACAACCCGCGTACACCCTTAAAATGTTGGAAAAAATAAAATGCAGGAGCTAAATTCCTCCATTTTTTCCATGGAATAGGATGTATGTTCACTGGAGGGAGAGGTAATGCGAGGATATAGACATACTGGTCGAGGAGGACCCTGCAACCATCGCCGCACTAAAACAGTGTGGGCTATGGAAGTTCTTCCACTGTCTTTTTCTGAGGGCGCAACCCAGATTACTGAATGCCCTTGTTGATTACTGGCACCCAGATGCAGAGGCATTCATGCTATAGGTACAATCATTGACTTTGACAACTGAGGATATCTACTTCCTGACTGGCCTCTTGAGGAGAGGGTAACCAGTCAATCTGCGGACATTTCCCTCTGGGACTTTTAACATTGAGGACTACATATGGATGTACTATGAGGCCAAAATTGAGAAGGTAGGTTCTTAGGTTCTTATATATAAGATCACCATATTGACCCTTCAAGTGATATTGTTATTTATTGGGCAGAATACTGGATCTGCGTCCCTACACCAGGCTTCTCAGGCACACTTGTACTGTGCTATTTAGTGCTAGGAGGCACACATTTTTTACTGGAGAACGAGCATGCTTACATGCATGAAGAGACAACTGATAGAGTTTCGACAACATAGAAAAAATAACTTTGGGTTTGGAACTATTCTATGTTCCTTCTTCTTCAAGAGGGTTCCCAGTCTTAGCCCCAGAGAGACTGTACGGGGGCATGTGGCCTCCTTTCCAGCAATATGTAGATGGGAATCATTGTTGCCAAGACAAGGGGGAGGGAGGACCATAGAGGCCTTCAACATCAAGTTTTTTGACTGGTGGGAATGGTAGATTCCAACGATTGAGGACTACCCCTACGTCGGAATCAAATTTTCCAGGGATTTGAACATGCCCATGCTTCCTGGAGAGGAGAGAGGAGAGATAGGTAATTTATTTTTAATTCTATTTAATTTTTAATTGTATTATATATATATATATAATTTTTATATGTGTATAGAGTATTGACTTTCGTGTATCTTCTATGTAGAGATGTGGGACTAGTGCGCCCAACAGACTTCGCAAGGACTCGATGACATCCTCAACCAGAGGCAGAACCAACAACAACTGGTGGAACAACAACTGCTGGGGGACCTCCAGCTGTCGAGGTTGAGAGGGTTTTCAAACAAGTGGAGTGCAACCTCACTGCACTCATTCGCACAGTACGCATGGTCGAGATCAAGGATCTCCCACCTTCCATGCAACCTCATGTAGTGGTGGTGCTACGAATGTGGGTATAGCTTTTATGGCATTTAGAAAATGTTGTAATTCATTATGGTAGGTCCAATAGGCCCCAAGATTAGATAAGATCAACTTTTGATGAGCCAAGGGAACCACTATACATGTTGTTCTTTTAGGGCATAAGCCCAATGATATATATTGAACTTTATTTTTTGAGGCGTTCGCACCCACCTATGTACTCGTAACACTTTATTGTACCCACAAATGTATGTACATGTGTATGTGTGCTCTTCTCTTTCTATGTATGTGCAACATGCCAATATAATATGAGATTAGCTAGAGTATCTGTCATGTGATTAAATCTCCTAGTAACATGGATATATGTAATGCAATCAAAGTAACGTTCTAAGAGACATACCCTAAGGAAACTTTAGTGCAAAGTAGGATCCTAAACATGGTAAACTCCATTCAACTAGGACACAACATGTTGAGAATCTAGGTAGACCCGTAGGTGTGAAATTCCATGTGACAAAGCGTCACGAAGCAACTATATCACTGCACTGTACTTGGCAACATTGTTTGTAGTGTCACCTAGAAAAATACCTCCGAAAGATAGAAAATGGCCTCCTGATGGGAAAATCACCCAAGATATGGAAGAAAGCCTTCGAGTGTGTTGGATAACATCATTCGTGAACCAAAAATACACCTTTGGTTCACTTGACATCTTCCACAGTGAAAAATAAGACATAAATAACTACACGTCCACAAAACAAAAAGAAAAAAACTATATAAGAAACTATACATATGTACAAGAAGTCACCCAGGTGACCAACCTAAGAGTTATAATTCTTGAGGTAGAGCCCATTTCTAGGCTCCGCCAAGGAATTTCCTTCAAAGTCAACTAGATGGTCAACGCCTTTCTTCAAGACCTCTTTCACAATGAACGGTCCAAACTAGATGGGTTTGAACTTGCCTGCCCGCAGGGGATCTTTGTCTTGATCATAGACCAGGACAAGATCGCCTTCGAAGAAAATCTAAGGATGAACAGACTAATTGTACTGACACTTGACTCATTTCTTATGAGCCTTATTAGTCAAGGTTTCATCATGACACTTCTCATCGAGCTGCTCGAGATATAGTAGGATTTCCTCAAGCAGTGACGTGTCTGGAAGTAATTCCACTGCCAACTTTAAAAATGAGATCTAACACTCAATAGGTAAGACTGCTTCCATCCTGTATATGATTTGAAAAGGTGAGAAACCAGTGGAAGTATTCAGAAATGTTCGATAGGCCCACAACATTGAGTACAACATCAAATGCCAATTACACTCCATCTACTGATCTTTCCACCAATGACCCGTTGTGTTAATGCATATTGAAAAGGGTTGACAATGACAATGACAGTGGTATTGCGAAGCAAAATGTAATGACAGAACTGTTGGACATCATAAATTGCTGCCAAAGCAAGCTTCTCAACATGAGAATAGTTGAGTTTTGGCCCAACCGGGCCTCGAATAAGGTAATAAATAACATGCTCCTCAAGCAGATCTTCCTCTTGAAATAAGACCATGTCGATGGTCGACTCCGTGAAAACCAAATACAACAAGAAATATCTGTTATAATCAGGAGGTTGGAGCAGAGGGGTAGACATAAGGGTGTGTTTCAATGCTTCAAAAGAGCGTTGAGAGGCTTCGTCCCAACATAATAGGACTCAATTTTTCAAGAGACGCATAAACCCTTTAGTGATCTTGGCGTAATTGATGACAAAACTCCAAAGAAAGTTCACTTTCCCCTGTAAGCTCTGAAGCTGGGGTATTGTGCACAGAGGAGGAAATTGAGCTATCGTCTCAACCTTGAGAGGATCGACCATGATCCCTATTTTTGAAACAATAAAACCTAAGATATGACCTAACGTCATGTAGAAACTGCATTTATTAGGATTCAAGCGAATTCGATAGTGGCGACATTGTTCAAAGATTAGTTGAAGGTGAGCGGGATGATCAGATCTCTTGCGAGAGCGTGATGCTAGATCATCAAAATATGCCTGGACTATATTTCTAAGGTCGTGAAAATAAAACAACATGGCCTACTAAAAAGTGGCTCCATCATTATTCATACCAAAATGCATCTTACGATAGGCGAACATGCCCTGAGGAAAAATAAAATATGTTTTATGCTAGTCTTCGGTTTTGATCTGAATCTGGTTATATCCCAAGAAACCATCCATGAATGAAAAGACCTCACATCCAACATCTTCATCGTTGATCTGATTGATGAATGGGGTGGGAAAATTATCTTTCATACAGGCCTTGTTCAAATCATGAAAGTTCATGCACATGTGAATTGTACCCTGTTTCTTGTTAACTGGAACTGGGATTGACACCCATTTCGTCAACTGCACGGGGTAGATAAAATCGGATTTAAGCATTTTTTCTACTTCATTATTAATTGTTGCCGCCTTTCAAGGATCCACCAAATGAAGCTTCTATCAGACTGACTTGGCATCAGGATAAGTCGTTATTTCATGCTCGACAATTCTTGGGTCAATGCCTGACATTTCCTCGTACGACCAGGAAAAAACGTGGCCAAAATCCTTAAATAACTCTGTATAAATTCGAATCCTTTCAGGGAAGCAGTCCTCTTCGACGAAAAAATTCTCCACAATGCTATGGGTTCTAGATATATGTATGGGAATCATTTCATTGATACTCGCCATATTACCCTTGACAAAAACTACATTCATAACCAGAGGATTAATAGGACAAGACCTATCTCCATTCACGGTCGAAACAAATTCTCCCACCTCTATTCTCCTTAACTCGGGAAGGAAGTAAGATCTATGATGAAGATCATCCCAGGGTTTGTCTAGACTAGTCAATGCCTCAAGAATTTCCTCGTCAAAGGGAAAGACAAGGTCTAAAGGATTTGTAGCGACAAGCGAACCTTGAGCCCAAATAGGCTCGAGGACTGGATCTAACTCCTATGTAGGAGTCATATTGGGGTCGACCCTAGGTTGTTTGGGGACAACTATATAATATTGATATCACCAGAAGGTGGCCGGTAATCAAAAGTTTCCATCAATGATGGACATAAACCAACACCTAATTTGACAGTGCTGGGCTGCGTATTATCAATCATCGGGACCGTGGAAGCCCTCAATGAAGGGTCGGGATGGGAAAAGGACAAATGGTAAATGGTCACAATCCGGCCCATGTGAGGAAAAAACAAGACTCGAAAAATCGTAGCAACCACTGCATGCATTTCATAATTCCAACTCCTTCCTAACAAAAGGTTGTAGTCGAGAGGCACATCGACCACTTCAACTTCAACATACATGGGATTTCCTCCCAACTGCATGGGGAAAGAAGGAATGATTCCATGTGGTCTGAATGACCGACCGTCAAACGTCATAAGAAACGTAGGTGATAGAGACAAACCGAGCTAACCAATTGCCTTCCATCACACCAACGACATCACGAAAGTCGAGGCACCCTCATCAACCACTATACGAAAGATATTTCAAGTAAAATGTTTCGTGGTGTAAGCCACTACTATCTGAAACACAACGTGGTAAGGAAGACTAGGCTTCAAGTTGGTTGGATCAAGAACGATCGCTCCCAGGTTACAAGTCTTTGTCGATACCAAGGCGGATACCAAATATTTTCTTTACGAAGGGAAACTCTGGAGGAATTCCAAAGAAAACTTCGCGCAAGGGGTTTGTGCCAAATCTTCCACAACAAACTAGTTATGGGAATCCCTCATGTTCGATTATGAGAATCCTTTTTAAACGCACCATTTGGGATGTGATTCATCGTTTCTCCCGCTGTCCTCTCAATCTGGAGAGGAGTCGGTGGGTTCCTGGCTTCTTTTCCTTTTTCGACAGATTCTGACATTTTGTAATCTCTAGCCCTGGTTTCTATATGAGCCTCAGCTTTCATCATGTAAACATTCACGATTGGATTATTACTGGTAGACGCGGGGGGTCCTTGACTGCCCCTTTTCATGCTCGAGGATGATGAAGCTTGAGCCATGTTTTTCCCATGTGGAAATGGGTTCAGCAGCACATCAGGATGTTGCTGAACCAATAGTTTATGAGCTTCTACAAGTCAAGGGAACAGATGAGTCAGGTGGTCTTTCATGCAAATATTACAAGGATACTTTGACTTCCTCTTCTCTGTTTTTCCCCCGCCGACATTGTTAGTAGTCTTTTTGTACCCTTTACCTGTCTTGTTCCATTGTTTCTTCTTTCCCTCAAGATGTTGGTTGGCCTTCAAGTTTACCGACTTCACACTGTGTACGTCCAACGTTTGGGTAGGGGGAGCAACCAAACTCGAGGTCTAGCTCACCACACCCTGTTGTATCAACAATTGTTATAATTGATTTGACAATAGATCAATGGAATTTCCTTGTGTTGATCCCACAATACTATCAGCATGGGGTCCGGAATTTTTCTTCGCCTTGTCAAGAATAGATCGAAGTGCATATGGAAAAATCTCATGGAGCATGCCAGACTAAGAGTAGATCAGTTCAAGTTGTTTCTCTCTCATTATCGCCTCCTCCTCTAAAAACACTCCAGAAGTCGCTACATCCTTGGAGATGCAAGGCACCAAAGAATTCAGGAACCACTCTAGCAAGAAAGCTGAAGGGACCTGGACCTTAATCAAGCTCTTTCGAAGCTTCCTTTCTCAGATATGATCAGAGATATGGTCGACCTTAGTTTCATCAAAGTGGCTAGAAACTCGATGCAGGCATCATATCTCATGGGTAATTGGAAATGGTTCAAAAAGACCATCGCCAAGTCATTGAAGTAAGAATAACTTGGGCGATCGAGCTCAATATACCATTTCAAGGCACCCATGATAAGAGTGCGTTGAAAAGGCACAACTGGAAAGAGTCATATCGCATTGAGTTTGATGAGCACCATAAGTGAAAGATCGTCATGTGATCACCTAGATCTTCATCAGGCTTGCCTTCAAATTTCAGAATATCTGAGGGAAACTTAGTCGGCATGGGGGGCCAAAGTGGATCATGAAAAATTAGGTTGTTGATTAATCTTGATAGGTCTGGCAGATGTAGCATTTCCAGAAATGATAGTTTAGGTTGATTACTATGTACAGGAAAAGAGGGTCTTGGAGTTTGACTGACACTAGGTTTCCAGGAAAATTTGGACTGCTGGCTGGGGTTTTGGTAGAAACTGTGGTGTTGAACAACATGTAAGGTAGCTATAGAGGTAGTGGGGAGGCCCAGAGGGCCCATAGTGATAATAGTGGAGTCCATTCAATGCAAGGTGGACTAGGTCCACTATATTATTAAATAAGGCTCACTATGGTAGTTGGATATAATAAATGAGTAGTTAGATATAATAAATGTAAGAGGACTTATGTTGTCACAAGGGAAGACCCAGAGTTCAATGCTTCAACAACGCACGAAAAAAACCCTAACTACCGACCCTTTCGGCAATACCTGCGAAGGAGATGAAGTCTCACCCGAGGTACAGGCAGGGGGGTTTTAGGACTGAAGTGTCTACAACCTATCTGGGACACAGATCTATGATCACAATACTTAACGAAGAACTTAGCAGTTAACATTCATTATTATTTAATCCTTTATTCACATCACAGGTAAAACCCTAATTACAGAGCGACGTAGTATTCGACAAGATCTATAACATCCAAGCACTTAACACATAGAAATAGATCAGATCTAGCATTCATTCATATCACTAAGCATTAACAATTCATCTAGAATAAGAATTAAGAAAATAAATACACAAACACATGAACAACATAACACAAAGAACCATAACACAAGATATACATGGTTCACCCCCAGCGAGGGGCTATGTCCACCAACTCTCTGTCTTCCTTATTATCTTCTTTCAATCCTCTTACATGCACAAAGCCACAAGCCAACTTCGCATAGGACAGGAGATCTGCGAGCACCTTGCTAGATCCTCCTTCCTCGATCTTGGCACAACACATAGCATTCTTACAATCACTTTCACTTAGCTTTGCAAGTTATCAACACACAGTATTCACAGAGCCTTTACAACTAATCGCACTTAGCTCACTAGCTTACAACTGACTCAACACCCCCTTACTTACATCACCTAGATACTTATTTATACATTAAAAAAGGGGCCTAAACATGGGTAAACCCATGGGCTGACATCCCATACCCATTACATAAACCCTAATCCAAAAAATCCCACAAAAGGGGGTGAGATCCCACGATCTCTGCTTCACCTGGCGCTTCGTCTTAGACTAGCCTGTCGAAGTCCCAAAAATGGTCAAACATGACCAAGGTTCTCTAAAACTTGGTTGAGGGCCAACAGGCCCCCAACACTCATCTGTGACTCATCCTGAGTCACTTTGATCTGGGAAACTTTTCTTTGAGGCCTTGAGCTGCTTCGACCTACTGCTTCACCAGAGCCTCCTGCTCGGTGAACTCCTGAATAAATTTCTTGGTCATCGGTCCTTCCAATCATTGTGACACCATGGTGACTACTTGTTCTAGCTGTGCACCTTGTTCCTCAATCTCCTCAAAAAGTGTGTAGGCTTCATCCTTCACTAGCTGTAGCCTCTGGGTCACTTCCATGACTTTACTCTAGATGGCATGGACTTGTTTCTGAACTATGCCTTGTTCTTGTGACATTTTCATCTTCTCGACCACAGAAAATAGATTCAACTATGCATGTACTGTCTCTACTTGTTTCTTAGCTTCCTAGATATTTGAGTCCAATTTCCTTATATCTGGGTCCTCTGCAAGGCACTCGTAGGTATGCGCATTGGAGTTTTTGAGTAGCTTACATTATGAGGCCAATGCCTTGATTCTTTCTACTGCACTCTAGTCAGTTTCTTATCTCTAGTCTCACACTTCCTGCAGATTGCTTGGCACTGCTTGCAGTTCCAGTTCTACCACTCTTTCTTGAAGCTGTTGAATATCTTCAACAATCTTCTCCACTTAACTCTCCACTATGTCTTATTCTATCTGTGCGAGGCCTGACATAGAGTGAAGTGCTTTGGTGACTGCCTCCTTGACTCCCATATGCTCTGTGAGGAGTTGTTCTTTTTCCTTTTGGATCCGCGCTTTATCCTCTGCAAACTTCTCCTAGAGTTCATCTTTCTCTTGCTTCGCAATCTGATGTTTCTCTAAGGATTCCTCCTTTTCTTGCTTTAATGCCTCTATGTTGCTCATCTCCTACTTCTATGCTCCCTGATGACAACGATGCAGTAGACACTGCGCGGCTCGAATAAAGAGCCTGTTGTACCTCTTTGAGCTCTGCCTCAATCTTGTCAAACATTGTCTCATGTTTGGCTTCACTTCACTGCAAAATGTCCTCTGAGGTATCTGAAACAACGACAATGATGAGGTCAATATCATCTACTATGAGCACATTCTGAAATGGAGGTTTATTTTCTTTTGACTTGTTTCACGATGAAGGTTTCTTCGGGGAGCCATTTATTTTCTTGTATGTCTTTGTATCTGTAAGGGTATTTTTAGGTGGTGTCACTTCCCCTGGTTCCTATTTTTCTTCTTCCTCTTCATCCTCTTCTCTGTCTACTTCATCACCGCTTCCTCCTTCAGGTGAATCTGGTGGAGTTTCCTTTGATGCACTGTTCAATTCCTGTACCTCTTCCTTATTTTTCTTCCTACTGCTGCTTGGTCCATCATACTCTTCTCGAGTGACCATAGGGTTTCCCATGAGGTCAGGGTCAGAGAGTTCTTCCTAATCGACTGGTAAAAGGAACTTTGCAGGCCATTCCTTGGTTATTTCTTCCATGTCCTCCTATGTGAGTTTGTAATAGGACTGGAGCTCTTCCTTGTGTTTGTCCCCATGCATAGTGATGTAAATGAAATGCCTATCTATGTGGAACTTCGAAAGTGGCGTGAACCTGTGCATAGTTTTTGGCGTCATGCGAGGGAAATATTCAATGGACCTCTTCAACTGTAAATAATATGTGTGGAAAACCGCATTGGATCTCCATTGTTTTTCCATATAGCTCGAATGCCAGAGCGTAGTGAGCTTCACGACCAGTGGTTCGAACGACTCAATTTCAGGGAAGGACGCTCCTTCTAGCATCTCCCAAGCAATGAAGGCAATGAGAATCAACAACTAGTTAAAATGAAGCTCGTAGCCCTGGTCCTGTGCTTTGCGGAAATCTTGCTCCAACTGGTTGACAAGGTAGCTCGCTCAGTTCATTTGCATCCCTTCAACGCATTTGCCTGTGAGGTCGACAACGAACCCTGTGACCTTTGTTGGTCTGTTCTTCCTGACAATCTTACCAGCGATCAACTGGAAAGCTAGGCGCACTGCACCATTTTAGATGGAGGCTACCTTGTAGCCCCGTTTCCCTTTCTCTACATCAGCGTAAGTTTATTTTATGCGCTACGCCAATGTGCGATCTACAACCTTCCTTGGGTAAAAATCCTTAGGGTCGAGCCCTTGCATGCTCAATCCAGTGATCCAATGGATGAATGCTAGATCTACAGTGATTCATTGATCAAACCACAGGTAACCACCATGGTAGCATGACAAGCGAAGTTTAACACACACGTTAACGTCCTGATGTCTGTCGAAGTGTGGTATATTCATCACATTGAGGATGTTTGATCTTTCGATGTCCATGGTCCATGACTGGCTGATTATATTCGACTTCTTCCTCATTGTCTTGGTCAAGTACTTGTGTTGTGCGAGCATGCCATAGTTATTGCGGTCTCCTAATTTTAAGTCACTGATATTTAGTGTCATAATCTATCCTAATTGTAGTCCAACTGTGTGTATCCCCTTCGGGAGGTACGCAGTGACCAGTGTATATTCAAAGTCCCTAGGGACGCTATCACGACTAACCGTGCCAGCGAGAGGCGGGATATAGTTGGGCAAGATTGATGGGATGCACTTTGTGTTTTCCAAGTCGTCACGATGCTTGCTTCATTTCTCTGTCATAATTCAGGATGGCCCAGATCAACGTGCAGTCGATGGGGATGCTTTCACTCCTATAGTCGATGAGGCCTGTACTCCTACGAACAGGACCTTCTCAACCATGAGGTCTATTAGGATCTCTTCGACGGATTTCTCTACTGTGCTAAGGTCACTCAAAATGCACGCTCATGATAAAATGTTTCGGATAGGTGGACAAATGCTCAAGGTAAGTAGAATAGGTGGTGAGGTCTCAATAAGCACTATGCAAAAGAAATTAATTCAGTGTGGGCTCAGATAATCATAATTGGAAAAAGTGTCCACGGTAAGACATTTGATGTGTTAAATAGATAAAATCATAAAAGATTCCTCCAACAGGCAAGAATGCCTCATTCAATACAGTTCCATCCGTTATAGCACGGTCCCAACGGTCCAATGGCGAATGTTCTGGAAATAACTGTGTTTCTAGCCATTCTGGAGCATTGTTCTAATGGTTGGGACGCCTCCAATAGTCATATTTCTTCTCTGTGGAAAAGTGCCAGTCGGTGCTATTCTCCTATTCCAACTAGGTTCAAGTTGTGGAAACCTTCTTCAAAGTCCTTTCTGGAACCTCCTGCAATTTTTCTAGCTTTGCTTTCTTCTTACTGAGATTTCTAGCTTTATTTCCTGTGATATGCGTCTCTGGAGTCCTCTTTCCATTCTTGTTTTTATATGCTCTTATTATAGTAACTTCACACTACTGAGGATCTTTCATAAGGTTCAAGGATAATACTTCTTCTCTTACTGTTTCTGGAGTAGGTGTTTTACTCTCCTACATGGATAAGGTCTTTAAGCTTTCTTGCGTTCTGTCGACTTCAACAACTAAGTCTCTGGCCCTTAGTTTCTTCGATTTGTCCTCTTGTTCTTCTATT
This sequence comes from Picea engelmannii, assembly GCA_009831015.1. Taxonomy (NCBI): domain Eukaryota; kingdom Viridiplantae; phylum Streptophyta; class Pinopsida; order Pinales; family Pinaceae; genus Picea; species Picea engelmannii. The sequence goes on along the minus strand of ML783332.1, from coordinate 1,092,286 downwards.
AAGTGTGTTATTATATTAGCCTTGAAATCCCTTAATTATTTATTTTTTTGTTCTATGGCTTCTTCTTCTTCTCTCCTTCGGATCTAATCTCTCTTGATCCAAGTCTTTCCTAATAAAAGTGCAAAAGGGGTGTTGTTCTCAACAAACTTAATGACCTTGAATTCTTCTTCTGTCGATGTTCCATGAGCACTCATGGGTACCTGAGTAATTCTTCCACATAGGGTTATCATCTTTCCTTTAAACAATCCTATTCCCCCCAATGAAGGAATCATAGCAGGTTTTCCCAAAATTTCCCAAGTACTTTCTATCATAATGTTCACCTGTGTTTCTGCATCCAATACATAGTCTATGTCGAAGTCTCCTATTCTTGTTTCTATACACTCTTTCACTTTTAAGATCTCTAATAAACTGATGTCTTTGTGATCATTCAATGTTTCTTTCATCTGTAATAATATACCCTCGTATTATTTCTAGTTCCTTGGCATATTCTTAGTCTCTTGAACTTCCTTAGGGTTTTCTTGTTTCATGTTCATCTTTGAAACTTTAGCAATCATTCTAGGGCAATATAAAACTTCATGTCTAGTAGCCTTAAAATAAAAGCAGATAGGACCTCTACTAGGGCATTCCTTAACAATATGTCTCGGTCTTCTGCAACTATAACAAAGAGTCAATCCTCTCTTTCTCTTAAATGATCCCCAATCTTTCCTGTACTGTGCACTGGGATCATAGTGATGGACCTGTAAAAAATTCTTTCTAGGATCTTGCATCCACTTGTTAGTCCAAAAATTCTTTCTATGTATAAGAATAACATATCTTTCACTATTTCTATTAGATCTATTCATATCACATCTTCTTTCTTCTAGACGTACCCTAGTTTTCAGACTAGGACAAAATCTATGAAATATACCTAGATCCATTCTTTTGAAACAAAAATTTCCACTTATCTTACCTTTATCAGAGCACCAAGCTTTAAGATCTTACCTCTTTTCTTCAGATCAGACTTCTCTTCTTGGCACAGAGCTTCAAAAGTCAGGTAGATTACTACGCACTACAACAACAGATCTACACACAGAGATTTCTCTTTTCCTCAGTTCCCAACAATCACAGTTTCAGGTCCCGACAATGGAACCATTTGTTGGCACAGGGGTAAACCTAGGTTTAACTTCTTCAACAACGCACCAACAAAACCCTAACTATCGACCCTTTCAAAAACACCTACAAAGCAGATGAAGTCTCACCCGAGGTAGAGGAAGGGGGGTTGTAGGACTCAAGTGTCTACAACCTATCTAGGACACAGATCTATGATCACAATACTTAACAAAGAAATTAGTAGTTAGCATTCATTAGTCTTTAATCCTTTATTGACATCACAGGTAAAACCCTAATCACAGAGAAGCGCAGTATTTGACAAGATCTAGCGCATCCAAGCACTTAACACATAGAAATAGATCAGATATAACATTCATTCATATCAATAAGAATTAAAAATTTTGATCTAGGTAGATATTGGTGGCCACCCACCTTTTCCAACTGACTCAAAACATTTTTCCGGCAATTTTGGCAATTTACTATTTTTAGCAGTTTCAACTTCCGGGGCCATTTTGAGGGCCTAAATGAAGGTTTTTTGGGATCGATATTATCAATTATAGATAAAGGCATGAATAATCCCCCAAAATGAATCTCCTCAACGATACCTTTCCAACAGGCTATCATACGCCTAAAACGAAGATCGCATGCAAACGTTACGACCCCGAGAAGTTGATGTACTAACTTACCCAAATGGGGCCGACATGACTTTTGGCACTTCATCTCCTAGGGTTAGGTTTTTGGCATTCCTGTTTATGGTAAAAATGCCTTCAGAGCCTCATTGTAATCATCTTCTTTTGAATGTGAGTAGCCGTCACATCTCTTCTTAGAGATAAGCTATCACCATTCTAGCGAGTCTTTCACTCTGTATTTTTATAGTCTCTGTACATTTCTTTCATTAATAGAAATCATGTATTACTTTATATCTGTGTTTATGGTTGCATATATGATACCATTCTATTATATTATTGGATATCTGGGATATCTCTATGCATTTATTTATTATATGTCCGCTCTCATTTCATGCCAAAAATAATCCAAATCAGTGGTATCAGAGCAGGCTGCTCTTGATCATTTTTTCAGTGCATGTCCTCGACGAGGTCCAAGTATAGCAAGTTGGGTCTCGAGCTTGTCTCTCTTGAAGACAATCACTCTCTCATTCCCAAGAAACCCTCCATGGCGGAATAAAAGAAAAATGATGGAGCAAACGATCCTATAAATCTATTTCTTGATCAAGCTCTCACGCGACAGAGGGACGAAATGATGGATAATGTTTCCCACATCCTTCAACCTCTGCCAATAGAAATGGGCGCATCTTCAAAAATAATCCACTTTGTAAGCACCTCTCCTTTCAAGGTACAAGTTAATTTTGATATTCCCGTATTTGAAGGTTAGATAGATGCGGATGCCCTAGACAAATGGTTAAATCTATTAGAAGGTTATTTCTCTGTTCATAATTTTCCCGACAGAGAAAATATCACCTTCGCACTCCTTAAATATCTCCCCCATGCCAAACATTGGTGGGAAACTTACTAGGAGAAAATTTCCATAGAGGAGTCTGGAATATATGGGGCCGAGCTCACTTGGGAGTTTTTTGTGGATGCGGTAAAGGAACAGTATTACCCTGTTGGCAACTATGAGGGCCAGTATATGAGATGGACCACATTGCAACAAGGGAGGAGCCAAGAAGTTCTGAAGTTCACCAATACCTTCCATAAGTTGCACACCAAGCTGGGTATCAAATACTCTGAACGACATTTGGTTATGAAATATTGTGGGGATATACACAGATATATCCAAACTAAAATGGATTTTCTTGACATCTCATCACTCGGTGCTACTTATAGATATGCTGTTAAAATCAAGAAGAAATTTAAGCACCAGAAAAAAAGGGAGTTTGGGTCTGCAAATCTGCAATAGCCAAATTATGAAAAAGATGACCCTACCAAATAGTCTCCCGAAAACTAGTCCAAGCCACAGGAAAAGAAGGGTCATGGGAAGACAAAGAAGGACACCAGAAAATGGTGTGATTTCCACAAAATCCCCTATCACAACACTGATGAATTTCACTCAAAACATTCATTGGTGGCTGAGATCAAACACAAGGAGCCAAACCCTGATTCAGAATCTGATTGTGAAAATACTAGTAAATCACAGATCATCGATGCAGACCCCACTGCTATTGTCATGACCGCAATAATTCAACCAGAAGAACCAATAGATCCTAAAGAGGGGGAGCAAATTTTTCATTCATAGATGTGGGTGAAGGGGACCCCACTACATTTTATTGTTGATAGCGGAAGCCAGAAGAACCACATCTGAGAAGAGGTCATCAAACAGTTGGGATTGTCTACAACACCACACCCGCAGCCATACAACATCGGGTGGCTTCACCAAGGACTAGATCATCGTGTCATCCAGCAATGTCGATTGTCATACAACATCCAACCCTTCATGGATGAGGTATTATATGATGTTGTCCCAATGGATATTTGTGATGTTCTCTTGGGCCAACCATATATGTGGAAGTGCCATGTTGTTTATGAGTCTCGAACCCACCGTGTCATTGTTTCTTTGGGGGTCATCTCTACAGAATACCAGAGGTAGTTTCGACTACTATCCCACCTAAAAGGTGATGCAAGGTAGTATATCATACTACAAAATTCATCTTCTTCATAATCTATTCAAAAGGTGAACAAAAGGATACTGCAACCACTATAGCCTCGGCCCAAGCACCTTCTATCCAACAGAAGCAGGGAGACAAGATTGTAGAAAAGTGTAAAGATTCATTCTACACAAAAGAATCTCATGTATCCATACTGGTTAAAAAGGTCCAACCCTTCGAGCCACATTCTCATGATAGCCTTCCACAAATCGAGTAGCGTGACATCTCCAGCAAGGCAAGAAACTCACCAAGATTCAGATTCAACAAATGATTTTTCCTCTCCCAAGGCACTCAACGCAATGGAGAACATTGCTTCCTAAGGAGGGAGGATTGATCTAGGAGGATATCGGTAGCCACCCACCTTTTCTAACTGGCTCAAAACAATTTTCTGGCAATTTTGGCAATTTACTATTTTTAGCAGTTTTAACTTTCAGGGCCATTTTGAGGGCCTAAATGAAGGTTTTTATGGATTGAGCTTCTCAATGATAACCAAAGGCATGATTGAGCCCCCAAAATTAATATCCTCGGTGATTCCCTCCATGGTGGAAGAAATGAAAAACGACGGAGCAGACGATTCTATAACTCTGTTGCTTGAGCAAGCTCTCATGCCACAGAGGGATGAAATGATGGAGAATTTTTCCCACATCCTTCAATGCCTGCCGATAGAAACAGACACATATTCAACAAATGACCACTTTGGAAAAACCTCTCCTTTCAAGGTACATGTTAATTTTGATATTCCCGTATTTGAAGGTCAGATAGATGCAGATGCCCTAGACAAATGGTTAAATATGTTAGAAGGTTATTTCTCCATCCATAATTTTTTCGACAGAGAAAAGATCACCTTTCACTCCTTAAATCTCTCTCCCATGTCAAACATTGGTGGGAAACTTATTGGGATCAAAGTTCCACAGAGGAGTCTGGAATATATGGGGCTGAGCCCACTTGGAATTTTTTTGTGGATGAGGTAAAGGAACAGTATTACACTATTGGCAACTAAGAAGACTAGTACATGAGATGGACCACACTACGACAAGAGAGGGGCCAAGCAATTCCAGAGTTCACCAATACCTTCCATACCTTACACACCAAGTTGGGTATCAAAGACTCCGAATGACATTTGGTTCTGAAATACCGTAGGGCTCTACACAGATACATCCAAACTGAAATGGATTTTCTTGACATGTCATCACTCGGTGTTGCTTATCGATATGCTGTTAAAATCGAGCAGAAATTTAAGCACTAGAACAAATGGGAGTTTAGTTCTACAAATTTGCAACAACCAAAGTATGAAAAAGACAACCCTAACAAACAGTCTCCTGAAAACCATTCCAAGACATAGGAAAAGAAAATTCATGGGAAGACAAAGAAGGACACTGGAAAATGGTGCAATTTCCACAAAATCCCCTTGCTCAACATCGATGAATGTCGCTCAAAACAGTCGTTTGTGGCCGAGATCAAAGACAAGGAGATGAACCCTAATTCATAATCTGATTCTCAAAATACTGGTAAAAGATAGATCATCGACACAGACCCCACTGCTATTGTCGCGACCGCAACAATTCAACCAGAAGAACCAACAGATCCTGATAAGGAGGAGTGCCTTTTTCATTCACATATGTGGGTGAAGGGGACCCCTCTGCATTTTATTGTTGATAGCGAAAGGCAGGAGAATCACATCTCAGCAGAGGTCATCAAACAGTTGGGATTGTTGACAACACGACACCCATAGCCATACAACATTGGGTGGCTTCGCCAAGGACAAGATCTTCATGTCATCCAGTAGTGTCGATTGTCATACGGCATCCATCCCTTCAAGGATGACGTATTATGTGATGCTTCCCCATTGGATGTCTATGATGTTCTCTTGGGCCAACCATATATGTGGAAGAACCATGTTGTTTATGAGTCTCGACCTTGCAGTTTCATTGTTTCTCTTGGGGGTCATCTCTACAGAATACTAGAGGTATTTTCGACTACTTTCCCACTTAAAAAATGTCGCAAGGTAGTATATCATACTAAAAAATTCATCTTATTCACAATATTTTCAAAAGGTGAACAAAAGGATACTGCAACCACTACAGCCTCGGCCCAAGCACCTTCTATCCAATAGAAGCAGGGCGACAAGATTGTAGCAAAGTGTATAGATTCATTTTGTACAAAAAAATCTCATGTATCCATACTGGTTAAAAAGGTCCAACCCTTCCAGCCACATGCTCGGGTTAGCCTTCCACAAACCGAGCAACGCGACGTCTCCAACAAGGAAAGCAACTCACCAAGATTCAGATTCAAAAAATGCCTTTTACCCTCCCCTGGGAACTCAACGCAATGGATACCATTGCTTCCTAAGGAGGGAGGATTGATCTAGGTGGATATCGATGGCTACACAACTTTTCCAACTGGCTCAAAATAGTTTTCTGGCAATTTTGGCAATTTACTATTCTTAGCAGTTTTAACTTTCGGGGCCATTTTGAGGGCCTAAATAAAGTTTTTTTTGGATCGAGCTTCTCAATGATAGACGAAGGAATTATTGAGCCCCCAAAATAAATCTCCTCGATGATACCTTTCCAACCATCTATCATACACCTAAAACAAAGATCGTATGCAAAAGTTACAACCCCGGGAAGTTGATGTACTAACTTACCCAAATGGGGCCCACATGACTTTTGGTGCTTCATCTCCTAGGGTTAGGTTTTTGGATGTCTAGGGTTTTTGGAATTCCTTTTTATGGTAAAAAGGCCTTTAGGGCCTTATTGTAATCATCTTCTTGTGAATGTGAGTAGCCGTCACATCTCTTCTTAGAGATAAGCTGCCACCATTCTAGCGAGTCTTTTACTCTGTATTTTTACAGTCTTTGTACATTTCTTTCATTAATAGAAATTGTGTATTACTGTATATATTTGTTTATGGTTGCATATATGATACATTCCTATTATATTATTGGATATCTGCAATATCTTTGTGCATTTCCTTATTATATCTCCGCTCTCATTTCGTGCCAAAAATAATCTGGATCAGTGGTATCAGAGAAAGCTGCTCTTGATCATTTTTTCAGTGCATGTCCCCGATGAGGTATGAGTATAGCAAGTTGGGTGTCAAGCTTGTCTCTCTTGAAGACAATATCTCTCGCATGCCCAAGAAACCCTCCAAGGTGGAAGAAAATAAAAATGACAGAGCAGGCGATTCTATAAATCTGTTGCTTGAGAAAACTCTCACGCGACAGAGGGACAAAATGATGGAGAATTTTTCCCACATCCTTCAAAGCCTACCGATAGGAACAGGCGCATCTTCAACAAACAACCACTTTGGAAGCACCTCTCCTTTCAAGGTACAGGTTAATTTTTATATTCCCATATTTGAAGGTCAGATAGATGCAGATGCCCTAGACAAATGGTTAAATCTATTAGAAGGTTATTTCTCTGTTCATAATTTTTCCGACAGAGAAAAGATCACCTTCGCACTCCTTAAATTTCTCCCCCATGTCAAACATTGGTGGGAAACTTAATGGGAGCAAATTTCCACAGAGGAGTCTGTAATATATGGGGTCGATCCCACTTGGGATTTTTTTGAGGATGCGGTAAAGGAACAGTATTACCCTGTTGGAAACTATGAGGACTAGTACATGAGATGGACCAAACTAGGATAAGAGAGGGGCCAAGAAGTTCCAGAGTTCACCAATACCTTCCATACCTTGTGCACCAAGCTAGGTATCAAAGACTCCAAATGACATTTGGCTCTGAAATACCGTGGGGCTCTACACAGATACATCCAAATTGAAATAGATTTTCTTGACATCTCATCACTTGGTGTTTCTTATCGATATCCTGTTAAAATCAAGAAGAAATTTAAGCACCAGAAAAAAATGGTAGTTCAGGTCTGCAAATCCGCAACAACCAAAGTATGACAAAGACGACCCTAAACAATAGTCTCCCGAAAACTAGTCCAAGCCACAGGAAAATAAGGGTCATGGGAAGACAAAGAAGGACACTGAAAAATGGTGTGATTTCCAGAAAATCCCCATGGCACAACACCGATGAATGTTGCTCAAAAGATTCATTGGTGGCCGAGATCAAAGACAAGGAGCTGAAGCCTGATTCAGAATCTGATTATGAAAATACTGGTAAAAGACATATCATCAATGCAGACCCCACTTCTATTGTTGCGACTAGAACAATTCAACCAGAAGAACCAATATATCCTAAAGAGGGGGAGAGACTTTTTCATTCACATATGTGGGTGAAGGGGACCCCGCTGCATTTTATTGTTGATAGCAGAAGCCAGAAGAACCACATCTCAACAAAGGTCATCAAATAGTTTGGATTGTGAACAACACCACACCCGCAACTATACAACATCGAGTGGCTTCACCAAGGACGAGATATTCATGTCATCCAGCAGTGTCGATTGTCATACGACATCCAACCCTTTAAGGATGAGGTATTATGTGATGTTTCCCCACTCGATGTCTATAATGTTCTGTTGGGCCAACCATATATGTGGAAGTGCCATGTTGTTTATGAGTCTCGACCCCACAATGTCATTGTTTCTCTGGGGGATCATCTCTACAGAATACCAGAGGTAGTTCTGACTACTATCCCACCTAAAAAGTGTTGCAAGGTAGTATCTCATACTACAAAATTCAGCTTCTTCACAATCTGTTCAAAAGGTGAACAAAAGGATACTGCAAACACTACAGCCTCGGCCCAAGCACCTTCTATTCAACAGAAGCAGGGCGACATGATTGTAGAAAAGTGTAAAGATTCCTTCTACAAAAAATAATCTCATGTATCCATATTGGTTAAAAAGGTCCAACCCTTCGAGCCACATGCTCGTAATATCCTTCCACAAACCGAGCAACGCGACGTCTCCAACAAGGCAAGCAACTCACCAAGATTTAGATTCAGTAAATGCTTTTTCCTCTCCCCGGGGCACTCAACGCAATGGAGACAATTTCTTCCTAAGGAGGGTGATTGATACAGGTGGATATCAGTGGCCACCTAACTTTTCCAATTGGCTCAAAATAGTTTTCTGGCAATTTTGGCAATTTACTATTTTTAGCAGTTTTAACTTCTGGGGCCATTGTGAGGGCCTAAATGAAGTTTTTTCGAGATTGAGATTCTCAATGATAGACAAAGGCATGATTGAGCCCCCGAAATTAATATCCTCCATGATACCTTTCCAACAGGCTATCATACGCCTAAAACAAAGATCGTATGCAAAAGTTACGACCTCGGGAAGTTGATGTACTAACTTACCCAAACGGGACCCACATGACTTTTGACGCTTCATCTCATAGGGTTAGTTTTTTGGATGTCTAGGGTTTTTGGAATTCCTGTTTATGGTAAAAAGGCCTTCAGAGCCTCATTCTAATCATCTTCTTGTGAATGCTAGTATCCCTAACATCTCTTCTTAGAGATAAGATGCCACCATCCTAGCGAGTCTTTCGTTCTGTATTTTTACAGTCTCTGTACATTTATTTCATTAATATAAATCATGTATTACTATATATATGTGTTTATGGTTGCATATCTGATATAGTTCTGTTGTATTATTGGATATCTGTGATATCTCTTTGCATTTTTTTATTATATCTCCACTCTCATTTCGTGCCAAAAATAATCTGGATCAGTGGTATCAGAGCAGGCTGCTCTTGATCATTTTTTTCAGTGCATGTCCCCGACGAGGTCCGAGTATAGCAATTTGGGTCTCGATCTTGTCTCTCTTGAAGAAAATCTCTCTCGCATGCCCAAGAAACCCTCCATGGTGGAAGAAAAGAAAAATGACAGTGTAGATGATCCCATAAATCTGTTGCTTGAGCAAGCTCTCACACAACAGAGGGACGAAATGATGGAGAATTTTTCCCACATAATTGAATGCCTGTCGATAGCAATAGGTGCATATTCAACAAAAAACCACTTTGGAAGCACCTCTCCTTTCAAGGTATAAGTTAATTTTGATATTCCCGTATTTGAAGGTCAGATAGATGCAGATTCCATGGACAAATGGTTAAATCTGTTAGAAGGTTATTTCTTTGTTCATAATTTTTCTGATAGAGAAAAGATCACCTTCGCACTCCTTAAATCTCTCCCCCATGTCAAACATTGGTGGAAAAGTTACTCGGATAAAATTTCCACAGAGGAGTCTGGAATATATGGGGCCGAGCCCACTTGGGATTTTTTTGTGGATACGGTAAAGGAACAATATTACCCTATTGGAAACTATGAGGACCAGTACATGATATGGACCACACTACAGCAAGAGAGGGGCCAAGCAGTTCCAGAGTTTACCAATACCTTCCATACCTTAAGCACCAAGATGGGTATCAAAGACTTCAAATGATATTTGGTTCTGAAATACTGTGGGGCTCTACACAGATACATCCAAATTGAAATGTATTTTCTTGACATCTCATCACTCGATGCTGCTTATCTATATGCTCTTAAAATCAAGCAAAAATTTAAGCGTCGGAACAAACAGGAGTTTGGGTCTGAAAATCCATAACAACCAAAGTATGAAAAAGATGTCCCTAACAAACAGTCTCCTGAAAACCAGTCCAAGCCACAGGGAAAGAAGGGTCATGGGAAGACAAAGAAGGACACCGAAAAATGGTACGATTTCCACAAAATCCCCTGGCACAACACCGATGAATGTCACTCAAAACATTCATTGGTGGCTGAGATCAAAGAGAAGGAGTCAAACCGTGATTCAGAATCTGATTCTGAAAATACTATTAAAATACAGATCATCGACGCAGACCCCGCTGCTATTGACGTGACCACAACAATTCAACGAGAAAAACCAACAGATCCTGAAGAGGGGGAGTGCCATTTTCATTCACAGATGTGGGTGAAGGGGACCCCGCTGCATTTTATTGTTGATAGCAGAATCCAGAAGAACCACATCTCAACAGAGGTCATCAAAAAATTGGGATTGTCGACAACACCACACCCGCATCCATACAACATCGAGTGGCTTTGCCAAGGATGAGATCTTTGTGTTAGACAATAGTGTCTATTGTCATATGGCATCCAACCCTTCAACGATGAGGTATTATGAGATGTTTCCCCACTAGATGTTTGTGATGTTCTATTGGGCCAACCATGTATCTGGAAGCACTAGACTGTTTATGAGTCTTGACCCCACAGTTTCATTGTTTCTCTGGGGGGTCATCTCTACAGAATACCGAAGGTAGTTCTGACTACTGTCCCACCTAAAAAGTGTCACAAGGTAGTATCTCATACTACAAAATTCAGCTTCTTCACAATCTGTTCAAAAGGTGAACAAAAGGATACTGCAACCACTACAGCCTCGACCCAAGCACCTTCTATCCAACAGAAGCAGGGTGATAAGATTGTAGAAAAGTGTAAAGATTCCTTCTGCAAAAAAGACTCTCTTTTATCACTGAAATTTCGTCTTCACAGGGCTACAAGAACTCCGCATCGTCAACACAGAAAAACAGTCATTCATGGCACAAGGTTAATTCCACAACACAGCATAAGGGTCAAAACTATACAAAATGGCCAAAAAATTACAAGGCACTTTGCACCCACTGGGCGCGCGCACGCATGCGCGTAACAGCTTCGTAAAGTGCGCGCATATGTGCACGATGCGCGGCTGTGGGGTAAAAAACCCGCGCGCCTGCTAAACGGCGCATTTATGAAATTGGTCGGCCTCCCAACCACTAATGGATCAGCTCCCAAGTCGATTTGACACCAAATCAGAGCTCAATCCGCGTGGGGGGACTGGTCAAAGACCTAATTGTGCCCTAAAGAGCCCCTCTTCACATTCAAAAGAAGTTGCATAATAACCCAATGCTTGGCTATAAAAAGTCATGAATGACCACCATTTCTTCAAGGAGAGCAATCAGTTGAGGGCCTCAAGAGCCTTCCATTGGAGAGGGAAGGGACCCAAGTCCTCTTTCTCCATTGTGTATCTTTGGATTTCATCAATCAGACCAGCTTATATATTGGTGATATTGGTCCATTTTCATTTGTTTTTATTTTTGTTCCTATGCTCATAGTTTCATTTAGTTGTTGTTTAATTCTTGTCAATAACTTTGTTGTTTTCTTCCTAACTTTTTACCATACAGCTGTCATGACTAGCAGATCCCAACTAGGCATGTAAGTACTCTCATTTTGCTCATCAAACGACGAATAGAGTGCAAACAGATTGGCGACCATACTGGGGAGTTTGGTATAAATTCCTCCCTCATTTGGGCTTCATTTGCTTTCCTTTTGAGTTCATTGACTTGCAGGTTCACAAATCGGCCTCTGCCGACCTGATTAACAATCAATTCATCAGAAAGTGGAGAGAAATCGATCCGGATTTTTCTTCTCGGACTTCTGACTCAAGCGCGCGGGTATTCTACCCCACAGGCGCGCATCGTGCGCGTATGCACTTTTCTTCTCTGTTTTGTCTGCGCGCAGGCGCCAAATGCGCCTCTGTCCACACAGGAGGCCGCGCATTTGACTTAAAATTTTCATTGTAAACTATTGGATATGGGAAAAATCATTTTCCTTGATGATATGCATGCTCTAAACACTGCACCACTTAGACCCCTCAACTTATAAAGGGGATAATCTAGCAAAACATAGGCACTTAGGGTGGATTAAATTCATTTTCCCTCATTTTTCTTTCAGCCACATGGATGGCTTGCTTTGGTTTATCAATCTAAGTTGAACATCAATTCTAAATCACATCTAAACTCACATTTTGGGACTAGAAGTTGC
>ML783332.1:1035295-1052764 GCA_009831015.1 Picea engelmannii | reverse complement strand
GATGTCAAGTCCACCAGAATCCAGGAATATATCAGGATATAAAGAATAAAAGGAATCAGAAATAAGTAGATAAAAAGAATCTCTTGAACTATGATACTCAACGATGGTATTCTCAAGACAATTCTCTTCACTTTCTTTAAAACCCTGACTCTGATTTGGTGACAAATTCCTCAACATAATATGATCATCTAGATTTGCCTTTTGTGTGATAGATAATTCAAAATTTATGTGACAAGTATCTAGTCTTTCCTGTGAACAAAGTGCATTTTGAGGATGAAGGTTTAAGGTTTCTTCTTCTAGTTGTGTAACTTCTTCTCTAATCAGTTTCATGGGAGTACTAGAACATTCAAGAAGATTTTCGTTGCTTAAGTGTTCTTCAATGACTGATTTTAAATGTTGATTAGAGCATGAGTTACAAGAATGAGGGTATTCACCTTGAGCCAGAAACGAATCATCTTCCACACTAGTCTTAGACTGAAAATACAATGATTCAAAGGAAAAACCAATTTGGTTGTCAATAAGAGCTTGATCAATAGATTCTACCTCCCTGGCTTGTTCAACATTGTCAGAAGGATCCTTCTCTTCTTGCGAAGAGAATTGTTCTTGCAGTTGAGTGATAGGATTTGCAATTGGTTCTTCATTCGTGATTGAACATGACTGAATGGAAGGGATGGACACATCATAGAAGAGATTTAATGCCAATGACATGTCATCGAGATTAAATTTACAGAGGATATGATAGACTCTTTTCAAAAAGTCTTCTGAGGATGGATCGTCGTTGATTAGCGAAGTATGAAATTCTTCACATAATTGATCAAAATCATAAATTTCAAAAGCATCTAGAAACTCATCTACAAATTGAAACCAATAAAAAATGTGACATGCTGGAAAGGATTCAAACCAATGTTTGATCCGACCTCTAAAAGTAAAAGCAAACAATCTGCATAAAACTCCTAAATCTGAGATGTCATGTTTGATGCATTTTCACCAAAACCTGTTAAGGTGGTCTTTAGCAGATATATCGCCTTCACCATCAAAGGTGAGCTTGGACAAGCGAGATACTGTCTCGTTGGGAACATCGGGTAATGAGAAGTTGAAAGCATGTTCCAACACAATGATTTGGGGAGCCGTGAGGGAAATTGAATACGTTTAAAATAAAGGCTCTTACAAGGCCGGCTTGTCAGTCGGCCCTCCTTCTAGCACCATTTGTTGATGGGCGAAATTGACCATCCATCAACTGAGAGAGTGGAACCGGTCCGGGGTTGTCTAATAACCCAAGCCGTTTGGAATGAACCACCCTGACGGGTTTAACGACTCCGTTAGCCGTTCTAAGGTCCTAAGAAAACCAAAGAGAAAACTAAACTAATCTAACTAAACTAACTAAAACATAAACAAACTAAACTAACTAAAACATAAATAAAACAAACTAACTAAAACTAAATACAACAAACTAAACTAACTAACAATAAAACAAACTAATACACTAATCTAATATCACTATATATATAAACTATTAACTAATACTACACTAACTACTATCTGGGATATAACCTATTTACAAAATGTACAATATCTACAAAACACAGATTTAAATAAAACCTGAAAAACTCATTTGCTTTTCTACCCTAAGACAGAGACAGATATTTTTGTTGATTTTTATGATTTTTTGAAAAAGAGATAAAACTTACTGAAATTAAACGATCTAATATACTAATTACAAATATATCAAACTAAAATACTAACAAATATACTAAAAAAAAACCAACAAACAGACCTGGAAACGCTCCAGATTCGTCCTGTGTATGATGACTTCGAAGCTGGTCGGAGGAAGGAAACTCGCATCGGATGATCTAGAAGCTTCTCGTAAACAATAGGCTGCACTTCTCTTTGAGTTTTTTACAGGACAAACAAGACATACAAAATCATAACAATTATACAATTTATAAATCTCTGCAATAAGGGAAACCTGTTATGCAAAAACTTATACTTAATAATTCAACTTATAAAGAAGAGAAATCTGTCATTCACAAACTGAATCAAGTAATTGCTATGTTTTTTATACACTAGAAGAAATCAGATATGGATTATATTGATTAAATTATATCATTTGCAAAAGACTAAGATAGCTAAAGTAGTCATTAACCAAATGCAAATTGATACACATAAACATAAAACAAAATATTGATATTATGAAAAGCTAAAGCTGTAGCAGAATATCAAATTCTGTCTCAGTCTATATTAAAATTCAATATCCTTGTTCTCCCATGAATGGGGATGATATTATTACAAAAATAATAAGTATTTATAAGTTTTTCCATAGGATAAAACCTCCCTGTGGAAGTTTTCAAACTATTTACATAATCTGGGAAGATATTCCCAAGATCAACTAAACTAGGAAACTAAAATGAAACTAAAGTATCTAAATATCCTCTAAACTGTCCATCAAATCCCATGCAATTTCGAATTCACCTGAAAAGGATCCAAAATAGACAAGTTAGAAGACTCTTTTACCAATAAAATGATAAAACTTAAATTCTATAGACTTAGCTACATAATCATCTGATTCTGTAGCTAGTCTAAAATAATATACAGAATCAGAATTGAGATTAATTCAAATCTTTTTGAAGAATTAAATTTAATCATCATTCAAGAAATATCTGAAAATGAATCATTGAGATCAAAATGATTTTATCATTCAACATTAAACAGGATCAACACGATTCAACCGAGGACAGAGATAGGAATACTCTGTTCTTTTGTTACCAAAGAAATCGGGTCCAAAGAGTCATAATCGGACAGTCATAAGATTGTTTCATATCCAATTGAAACCGATAATCAAACATTTCGTATATGATTGTTAAACAAGGATATGATTCAATCCAACATAATCAATTTCCAGTCGTTATAGCTGTAACGATATAGCAACAATATTCATATCATTTAACTGAATACAAGGATAGAAACACTCTGTTTCGATTATTGTCATCAAATGTAATAGCATCATGATCATTTTTTAACAAATCGAATCCCTCAGTTATGAAATCATTTTAATATTCAATTGAAAACGAAACAAATCGCAAACATCTCGTTACAATTGTCTTATCATCAGGATTATTTTCAAATCACGATAACTGTATAACAGGTGATTTAGGCCGTGAACGAATCCAAACCATAACCGACACATAACCAAAAACGTAACATGATCATTCAACAGAGTTTGTTATCGATTTCGATCATTGATCATTGCACAGTAAGCAAACATGATTGATTTTCCTTTACCAAAATCTTTCCAATCAAACGAATTAATCGGCTAAGTTTAGCATATTCGTTGCAAACCATAATCGTTTTATGTTTCGGGTGTAGTTTCACAGGTTTAATGAGACCATCATTTTTGTAAAAACAGAGTAGTATTTCAAGATTTGGAAAATTGTATGACAGAGCACATCGTAACAACTATACTCCCGAAATTATTTACCAGTCACAGCATATCAATGATAATGAAATCAAATCTGAGCAAAATCATAACAATCAAACTCGATCGATTCATTTATCAACCATAGCTTATGGATCATAACAGAACCAAATCCGAACGTGATTATGTTCTAAACTAGATACGGAAAATTTCTTTTTCAAATCGTATTGAAACCAATTCATTTGGGGGCAAACTATTAATTTTATAAACCTTAACGAGGCAAACCAATCAATCAAATTCAAGCAAAGATCACTCAAATCTAATCACAATCTATTAATATCTATACTGGGAATAATCAAATCGTAAATCGAATCAAAATTTGTTTTTATTCAAAGCAAATCTATATATAGAATGCACACGATATAACATAGCTATTCATGGTGTGAATAGAATTGTTTAAAAACTGAATTGCAAACATCATATCAACCTAGATTATTTACAAAACGATATCAAATTTTTCATACCTGTGTAGTGACGAGACTGCTCAATTATGCCAACTTTGAGTTTACAACAGTCGTGGCTGATTCCACATTTTTAAACAGGATGGAGCCAATTGTCCTTTGTTTCTTATCTGTCGCTTGGAGCTTGGCCTTTTGGTTGGTTAGGACTGCAATCTGGTCTTCCAAAGATTGAATCCTTGACTGGAGCATAGGAGCATCAAGATAATACCACTCTAACTATGAACTGCATTGGTCACAAGGTGACTGTGTAGGTTTAGACAGAGAAGGCGAGGGTTTGGGCAAATGACCAAGGGTTTCACGAGGCAACTCAATGCCTGGGTAGTTAGGGTCGTCCTTTAGGCAGGGGGGTAGGTTCGATACAAAATCAAACGAGGGTTCGGCACACAAACCTTGCGAATAGGGGTATTCGCTAGCCAAGAAATGCTCAACCTCCGAATCGAAGTCTTCGCTCAACACGATAGGGTTCAGCTCAACAGGGGGCTTTGGCTTATTCCTTGCCATCCGTGAAATCAAACATGCATTCTTTTTACCCTTATCGTTGGTAGTAGGATTTGCCTTAGGCTTCTTTATCATAGGTTTAACAGTCTCAACACTCTTAGTCACAATGTGGGGTAAGTCGATAGGAGGGTCAGCCGAGGGCTTAGGTAGTAGGATATGGTAGGGCACCGGGGGTACAACCTTGACCTCACTCAGGACATCGGAAAATGGTGTGATTTACACAAAATCCCCCGTCACAACACCAATGAATTTCTCTCAAAACAATCATTTGTGGTCGAGATCAAAGACAAGGAGCCGAACCCTGATTCTAAATCTGATTCTAAAAATACTGGTAAAAGAGAAATCATCGACGCAGACCCCACTGCTATTGTCGCGACCGCAACAATTCAACCAGAATAACCAACAAATCCTGAAGAGGGGGAGCACATTTTTCAAGTATATATGTGGATCAAGGGGACCCTGCTACATTTTATTGTTGATAGCGGAAGCCAAAAGAAGTGCATCTCAACAAAGGTCGTCAAACAGTTGGAATATTCGACAACACCGGACCCACAACCATATAACATTAGGTGGCTTCACCAAGGACGAGATCTTCGTGTCAGCCAACAGTGTCGATTTTCAGACCACATCCAACCCTTCAAGGATGAGGTATTATGTGATGTTTCCCCACTGGATGTCTTTGATGGTCTCTTGGGCCAACCATATATGTGGAAGCGCCATGCTTTTTATGAGTCTTCACCCCGCAGTGTCATTCTTTCTCTAGGGGGTCATCTCTACAGAATACCAGAGGTAGTTTTGACTATTGTCCCACCTAAAAATTTCCGCAAGGTAGTATCTCATACTACAAAATTTAGCTTCTTCACAATCTGCTCAAAAGGTGAACAAAATGATACTACAACCACTATAGCCTCGGCCCAAGCACCTTCTATCTAACAGAAGCAGAGCGACAAGATTGTAGCAAAGTGTAAAGATTTTTTCTACACAAAATAATCTCATGTATCCATACTGGTTAAAAAGGTCCAACCCTTCGAGCCACATGCTCATGATAGCCTTCCACAAACCGAGCAGCACGACGTCTCCAGCAAGGCAAGTAGCTCACCAAGATTCAGATTCAGCAAACACTTTTTCCTCTCCCCCAGACACTCAATGCAATGGAAGACATTGCTTCCTAAGGAGGGAGGATTTATCTAGGTGGATATCGGTGGCCACCCAACTTTTCCAAATGGCTCAAAACACTTTTCTGACAATTTTGGAAATTTACTATTTTTAGCAGTTTTAACTTCCAGGGCCATTTTGAGGGCCTAAATGAAGTTTTTTTGGGATAGAGCTTCTCAATGACAGACAAAGGCATTATTGAGCCCCCAAAATGAATCTCCTCTATGATACCTTTCCAATAGGCTATCATACGCCTAAAACGGAGATCGTATGCAAAAGTTACGACCCCGAGAAGTTGATGTACTAACTTACCCAAACGGGGCCCACATGACTTTTGGTGCTTCATATCCTAGGGTTAGATTTTTGGATGTATAGGGTTTTTGGCATTCCTGTTTATGGTAAAAAGGCCTTGGGAGACTCATTGTAATCATCTGCTTGTTAATGCGAGTAGCCATCACATCTCTTCTCAGAGATAAGATGCCACCATTCTAGCGAGTCTTTCACTCTGTATTTTTATAGTCTCTGTACATTTCTTTCATTAATAGAAATCGTGTATTACTTTATATCTATGTTTATGGTTTCATATCTGATACAGTTCTGTTATATTATTGGATATCTGTGATAACTCTATGCATTTATTTATTGTATCTCCGCTCTCATTTTGTGCCAAAATTAATCAAAATCAGTGGTATAAGAGCATACTTCTCTTGATCGTTTTTTTTCAGTGCATGTCCCTGACGAGGTCCAAGTATATCAAGTTGGGTCTCGAGCCTTTCTCTCTTGAAGACAATCGATCTCGCATGCCCAAGATACCCTCCATGGTGGAAGAAAAGAAAAACGATGGAGAAGACGATCCTATAAATCGGTTCCTTGAGCAACCTCTCATGTGACAGAGGGACGAAATGATGAATAATTTTTCCCACATCCTTCAATGCCTACCGATAGCAACAGGCGCATCTTCAACAAACAACCACTTTGGAAGCACCTCTCCTTTCAAGGTACAGGTTAATTTTGATATTCCTTTATTTGAAGGTCAGATAGATGCGGATGCCCTAGACAAATGGTTAAATCTGTTAGAAGGTTATTTCTCTGTTCATTAATTTTCCGACAGAGAAAGACCACCTTCACACTCCTTAAATATCTCCCCCATGTCAAACATTGGTGGGAAACTTACTGGGAGAAAAGTTCCACAAAGGAGTCTGGAATATATGGGGCCAAGCCCACTTGGGAGTTTATTGTGGATGCGGTAAAGGAACAATATTACCTTGTTGGAAACTATGAGGACCCGTACATGAGATGGACCACACTGTGGAAAGAGAGGGGCCAAGCAGTTCTGGAGTTCACCAATACCTTACATACTTTGTTCACCAAGCTGGTTATCAAATACTCTGAATGACATTTGGTTCTGAAATACCATGGGGTTCTACACAGATACATTTGAACTGAAATGGATTTTCTTGACATCTCATCACTCAGTGTTGTTTATCGATATGTTATTAAAATCGAGCATAAATTTAAGCCTAGAAAAAATGAGAGTTTGAGTCTGCAAATCCACAACAACCAAAGTATGAAAAAGACGGCCCTAACAAACAGTCTCCTGAAAACCAGTCTGAGCCATAAGAAAAGAAGGGTCATGGGAAGACAAAGAAGGACACCGAAAAATGGTGTGATTTCCAAAAAATCCCCTAGCACAACACTGATGAATGTTGCTCAAAACAATCATTGGTGGCTGAGATCAAATACAAGGAGCCGAACTCTGATTCAGAATATGATTCTAAAAAAACTAGTAAAAGATAGATCATCGACGCAGACCCCACTTCTATTGTCGCGACCGCAACAATTCAACAAGAAGAACCAATAGATCCTGAAGGGTAAAGGAACAATATTACCCTGTTGGAAACTATGAGGACCAGTACATGAGATGGACCAAACTACGATAAGAGAGGGGCCAAGAATTTCCAGAGTTCACCAATACCTTCCATACCTTGTGCACCAAGCTAGGTATCAAAGACTCCGAATGACATTTGGCTCTGAAATACCGTGGGGCTCTACACAGATACATCCAAACTGAAATAGATTTTCTTGACATCTCATCACTCGGTGCTGCTTATCGATATCCTGTTAAAATCAAGAAGAAATTTAAGCACCAAAAAAAAAGGGAGTTCGGGTCCGCAAATCTGCAATAGCCAAAGTATGAAAAAGATGACCCTAACAAATAGTCTCCCAAAAACCAGTCCAAGCCACAGGAAAAGAAGGGTCATGGGAAGACAAAGAAGGACACCGAAAAATGGTGTGATTTCCAAAAAATCCCCTAGCACAACACTGATGAATGTCGCTCAAAACAATCATTGGTGGCTGAGATCAAATACAAGGAGCCGAACTCTGATTCAGAATATGATTCTAAAAGAACTGGTAAAAGATAGATCATCGACGCAGACCCCACTTCTTTTGTCATGACCGCAACAATTCAACAAGAAGAACCAATAGATCCTGAAGAGGGGGAGCACCTTTTTCATTCACAGATGTGGGTGAAGAGGACCCCCCTGCATTTTATTATTGATAGTGGAAGTCAGAAGAACCGCATCTCAGCAGAGGTTGTCAAACAATTGTGATTGTCAAAAACACCACACCAGCAACCATACAACATCGGGTGGCTTTGCCAAGGATGAGATCTTCATGTCTCGATTGTCATATGACATCCAACCCTTCAAGGATGAGTTATTATGTGATGTTTCCCCATTGGATGTATGCGATGTTCTCTTGGGCCAACCATATATGTGGAAGCGCCATGCTTTTTATGAGTCTCAATGTCATAGTGTCATTGTTTCTCTGGGGGGGTCATCTCTACAGAATACAAGAGGTACTTCCGACTACTATCCCACCTAAAACGTCTTGCAAGGTAGTATCCCATACTACAAAATTCAGCTTCTTCACAATATGTTCAAAAGGTGAACAAAAGGATACTGCAACCACTACAGCCTCGACCCAAGCACCTTTCTATCCAATAGAAGCAGGGCGACAAGATTGTAGCAAAGTGTAAAGATTCTTTCTGCACAAAATACTCTCATGTATCCATACTGGTTAAAAAGGTCCAACCCTTCCAGCAACATGCTCATGATATCCTTCCACAAACCGAGCAATGAAACATCTCCAGAAAGGCAAGCAACTCACTAAGATTCAGATTCAGTAAACACGTTTTCCTCTCCCTGGGGCACTCAATGAAATGAAGACCATTGCCTCCTAAGGTGGGAGGATTGATGTGTATATCGGTGGCCACCTACCTTTTCCAACTGGCTCAAAATAGTTTTCTAGGAATTTTGGAAATTTACTATTTTTAGCAGTTTTAACTTCCAGGGCCATTTTGAGGGCCTAAATGAAGGGTTTTTAGGATCAAGCTTCTCAATGATATCCAAAGGCATGATCAAACCCCCAAAATGAATCTCCTCAATGATACCTTTTCAACGGGATATCATACGCCTAAAACGGATATCGTATGCAAAAATTACAACCCCAGGAATTTGATGTACTAACTTACCCTAACGGGGTTCACATAACTTTTGGCGCTTCATCTCCTAGGGTTAGGTTTTTGGATGTCTAAGGTTTTTGGCATTCCTTTTTATGGTAAAAAATCCTTCACAGCTTCATTGTAATCATCTTCTTGCGAATGCGAGTAGCCGTCACATCTCTTCTCAGAGATAAGCTGCCACCATTCTAGCAAGTCTTTCACTCTATATTTTGACAGTCTCTGTACATTTATTTCATTAATAGAAATCGTGTATTATTGTGTATATGTGTTTATGGTTGCATCTCTGATACATTTCTGTTATATTATTGGATATCTGTGATATCTCTATGCATTTCTTTATTATATCTTCGTTCTCATTTCGTGCCAAAAATAATCCAGATCACATTCATTCAGAATAAGCACTAAGAAAATAAATACACAAACACATGAACAACATAACAAAAATAACCATAACACATGATATACATGGTTCACCCCTAGCATGGGGCTACGTCCACCAACTCTTCATATTCCTTATTATCTTCTTTCAATCCTATTACATGCACAGAGCCACAAGCCAACTCCACATAGAATAGGAGATCTGCGTGCACCTCGCCAGATCCTCCTTCCCCGAGTTTGGCACAACACAGAGCCTTCTTACAATCACTTACACTTAGCTTTGTAAGTTCTCAACATGCAGTATGCACAGAGCCTTTACAACTAATCACACTTAGCTCATTGGCTTACAACTGACTCAACACCCCCTTACTTACATCGCCTAGCTACTTATTTATACATTAAAAAAGGGGCCTAAACATGGGTAAATCCATGGGCCGACATATCATACCCATTACATAAACCCTAATCCCAAAAATCTCACAAAAGAGAGTGAGATCCTGCAATCTCTGCTTCGCCTGGCACTTCGTCTTCGACCAGCCTATCGAAGTCCCAAAAATGGCCAAACACGACCAAGGTTCTCCAAAACTTGGTCGAGGGCCAACAAATTCTTAGATAGTGGAGGCCATTCAATCTAAGGTGGACTAGGTCCACTATATTTTTAAATAAGGCCCACTATGGTAGTTAGATATAATAAATGGGTAATTAGATATAATAAATGTAAGAGGACTTCTTAGAAATTTTTACTTCTAGAAGATTCCTTCTCTAGAATGTTCGTAGGTGATGGTAGCACTATATAAAGGGATTCAAGCAATGTAATGGGAAATGAAGAGAATTATTGTATTGTGAGCTATAGCTCAATAGGAGGATGCCCCCTTGAAGAGGCAAGTGAACATGAGAGGATCCCTTCCATAATATGATCCATTGTATGGTGTTTCCCTACCTCAAGGATTTTTATAATAAAGTTGTGGTTTTTCATTTTGTTCTTCTATATCTATTGTGGTTCTTTTGTATCCAATTCTTTGGTTCTTAACTAGTGGTATCATAGCACTTTCCTTGGCAGACATTATGGGCAAGTATTTTTTATTTTTGCATATTTTTTTTCGGAGAAGAAAAAAATAGGGCTGCGACATTCTAGAAATATTTGGTATATTTCTATGAAAAATTTATAGAAACAGGTTGTATATATGAGTTCCTCTCTGAAAAACACCCAATTTAAAAAAAAAATTGTCTGAAACAGAGTCCGGGATGTCAAGATATTGAAGTTTTAAAATCTGCAATTTTCAGGGTTTTTTCCGTGGACGGAGGCGTGATTTGTTTTTATTTATGTAGCAGTTGGAGGCCGAATTTTCCCAAACAAATTACATATCTGATTTTATCTCACAATTTCACCCAATTTCAAAAATCAAATCAGCCGAAACGGAGTCTGGGAAGTGAAGTTATGAGCATTTTAAATTCAACAGTTTTTCAGGATTTTTACAGAAAACACCGCAATTTTCTGCAGTAATTTATTGTTCTATTTTTTGGGTTTTTTCGTGACGGTGGAGGGACTGCAGAGTTCATAAATTTTCATAGGGTTCTTAGATGGCTATTTCTTCTCAAACCCTCAAATAAATTCTACATATTACTGAAGCATTCAAATCCCAATTGTTTGACACATTGAATGACAGATTGGATGACTTTGTAGATGGCCTCACAGACGACCTCAATGATAGTTTTTATAGTATTCAAGATTCATTGGATAGCATGCAGGAGATATTTCTTATGGAATACCTGATAGATGAATATGCAGGAGAGATTTCTTATGACAGACCTCAAGGATAACATGCACGAGAGATTTCTTATGGCTTGGTATGATTTTGAGGCCGATTGCAATGATTGGTATATGGATCGTTGCCATTTCTGGGATGACAACCACTTCCATATTTTATTTGATGACTCTACTCCACCTTCTATAAAGAACATAAATTTCCCACATCAGGAGCTAGTTATGATTACTAACATCCAGCCTGCATATTTTACAATGGTATTGTTCCTTCCAGATTCAACGTTGACCCTTTCCCACTATGTGGTTGGATATTCTTATTTGGATTCACATGATAGGTGTTAGTATTGGGAGCATCATTTTTAGTTGGTTATTGGATGTCGATATATTCCATGTGGAGTTCACATGAAAAATTGGACATGGGACCCTGGTTTACAATGGCGGTTGGACTACTTCAACATGGTGGCTTTGATTTCTCAATGGGACCCTGGTTCTCTAGTCTACTTCATCACTATGGTTCACACTTATCCATGGGACCCTGGTTCTCTAGTCTACTTCAACACTATGGTCCACACTTATCCAAGGGGCCCTAGTATATGGTTGTACACCAAGCGTTGAGTACAATGTTTTCATAAGGTGGATGGAATGTTAGGTAGTTAGAGAGGTAGTGGGGGGGCCCAGAGGGCCCATAATGATAATAGTGGAGGTCATTCAATGTGTAGAAATTTCGATACACTTAATGTATTCCTGTGATTCTCTTGATCTAACAATTTCCGCCACTGTTAAATATAGAATCGCTTCTCCTATTATTCTTGTGGAAAATTAAACCATGATCACAACCACAATCACAAAGTGAAATATCAATAACACATAACACAAAAGTTTTACTGGGAAAGCGTAAAGATAAAAACCCCACTATCATATATTATGTATATCATGAATCATGAAACAATCTCATACAAAACTCTAATCCAAGAGCTCTCAATACAATACAATCGTCTCACACTGTCCTACACAAATCAGCAAATACATGTGCCAATTCTCCGTGTCCAGATAGCCTGCCTCCTCTGCACAATCTCTACAATTCGAATTCTCACAATGATCGAATACAATTGCCTAGTTTGCACATGCTCATAAGCATGTCCACTACATGTGTGATAAAATCACAATTGATAGCCAAACTGTCCCTTTCACCTGTTATCTCAACTGGGTCTCCACTGGATCTGACATGCATGTAGTTAACCATGGTGAATCTTCAGTTGCATGTGAGTTCACTGATTAACTGAACTCTCACTATTGCATGTTTAGTTACAATAGTACAACTGATCTTAACTCACTTAACTACACTTATAATTCTGTTACAAATCCAACTCACTCAGTTATGAATGAAATAATAGATTAATATTTATTGTCTAATTTAATTAAGGGAAAAGTAAATTAGACACATGTTTCTTGTTGACTTTTCAACACTCCCTCTCAACAAGAAAGGGATTATCCTTCACCCCAATCCTATCTCTATGATATTCGAATTTTCTCCTGGTGAGTGCCTTTGTCAGAATGTCTGCATCTTGATCTTTCATAGGAATGTATTGAAGCAACATGATCTTCCACTACACACAATCTCTGAGATGATGATACCGGATATCTATATGTTTAGATTTGTCATGAAACACAGGATTAATCGAGAGTTTAATGCAACTCTGATTATCACAATAAATCACTATCGGATCTAAATGAGAACCAAACAAACCAACCAAGATCTTCCTCATCCAGATAGCCTCACATGCAGCTTGGCTCCCTGCCATGTATTCCGCTTCCACTGAACTAAGTGCCATGGATCTCTGTTTCCTTCTATACCAAGAAATAGTTGTAGATCCGATACTAAATATCCCCCCTAATGTCCTCTTTCTGTCCGTTGGGCTGCCCGCCCAATCTGCATCCGCGAAGCCATGCAACTTCATCTCATCCGTCTGTCTGTACCATAATCCATACTCAGATGTTCCCTTCAGATATCTCAGGACATGCTTACCCTCCTTCGAAAAGAGTTTGGTAGGCTTAACCATCGCTTGACTTAGCTGGTTAACCGCGTAGCAAATGTTTGGTCTTGTATTCACTAAATACATTAGCGAACCCACTAACTGTCGATAGATAGTAGCATCCACTACCTCTCCAGAAGTAGAATCCTCTTTCCTCCAATTTCCTGGAAGAGGAGTATCCATGGGTTTGTAGCCCTCCATGTGAAACTTACCCAATATCTCTCTTGCATACTTTCCTTGAGACACAAAAAGTTCACCATCTCGCTGCCATATTTCCAAACCAAGGAAATAATGAAGAAGGCCCAAATACTTCATCTCAAACTCCTTTGCAAGGTCATCCTTGCATGAGTGTATCAACTTCTCATCACCAGTAAGTATCAAATCATCAACATAAAGCACAATGATTAAAAGCTTACCCTCCACCACAATTTGGTATAGGTTTGTATCTGCTTCACTTTTGGTGAAGCCCAATCTAGTGAAATAGTTGTCTATCCGAGTGTACCAAGCACGGGGTGCTTGCTTCAGCCCATATAGTGCTCTCTTGAGTTTGCACACATGCAACTCTTTGTCAAAGGTCTCAAAACCTTCTGGTTTTTCAATGTACACTTCTTCCTCAATGATCTCATTGAGGAACGTAGTTTTTACATCCATCTGATGAATGCGCCAGCCCATCTGCACTGAGAGTGAAAGGATGGATCTTATGGAAGAGTACCTTGCGACAGGTGCAAAGGTCTCATCATAATCTATCCCCTCGATCTGTGAGAAGACTCGAGCCACAAACCTGGCCTTGTATTTCTCCACACTCCCAGTAGCATCTTGCTTTACCTTGTAGATCCATGTAGAACCTACCACTGACTTATCAATCGATCTTGGGACAATTTCCCATACACTTTTTTTGACAATAGAGTCATACTCATCTACCATAGCATCAACTCAAGTGGGGTCTTGCACTGCTTCCTGAAAGGAAGATGGTTCAGTCAAAATACATTTGCTCATGAGATCCATTTATCTAGCAAATCAATCAGGAGACTGTCTTTGTCTGCGCTGTGAAATAGGGGCTCCTATATTCTGTGCAACATCTAGTCTCAATTTGTCAGCTTCCATGGTGTTCTTTCTACCATTTATGATGGATGGCTCTACTTGAGTGGTTTCCTCCACTCCATGAACCTCTTCATGTGGTTGATCCACATGTTGAGACTCATCCTTGGGAACCAACAGTTTCTCTTCTGCATGCAAGTCTAGCTCCCTCTCAAGCGACAACTGCATGGCTTTCCCCTCATCGAATTTTGTATCCCGTCACATAACAGTCATCTTACTGTTCGGAAAATAAACAAGATAATTATGGGGTGTTTATATGTACCCCACAAATATCCCAACTTCAGCAGTGAGTTCCAGCTTCTTCCTGGCATCCTTGGTCACATGCACATAAACAGATGAGCCAAACATTTTAAAATGAGAAACATCAGGTTTATTACCAGTAAAAGCTTCTTCAGGTGTACTCATGCCAAGTACTCTATGAGGACAACAATTTTGCACATAAACTACAGTATTGCATGCTTCTGCCCACAAATGCATTGGTAGGCCATGATCATGCAACATCGCTCATGCTGCACCCATGATCGTTCTGTTCTTTCTCTCCAAAACCCCATTTTGCAGTGGGTTATGAGGCCCTATGAGTTCTCTTCGAATTCCCTCTCTGCTACAGAAGTCTTTGAATTTGTTAGAGATGTATTCTCCACCATTATCGCTCCTTAGAGCCTTCACTTGCTTTCCCAACTCTTTCTTCGCCAATGCTTTAAACTCACAGAACTTTGAGAATGTTTCATCCTTCTTCTGCATGAAGAATATCCAACATTTACGAGAAAAGTCATCAACAAAAATAACATAATACCTGTGTTTTGTTGTTGAAGCAACTAAGAATGGTCCACACACGTCCATGTGAATTCTCTCTAGGATCCCCGAAGCACGGTTCTCGTTTTCATGAAAGGTGGACTTTACATACTTCCCCAGGGTGCACCCCTTTCACTGATATGACTAAGCAAGTGTTCCCCTTGGAAGTCCAGTAGATATTTGCTGCATGACATTCAAGGATCCATGATGAAGATGGCCCAATATCCTGTGCCATAATTCACCCTCATCCCGGCTCACCACTTTTTCTGCCTTGCCTATCATGGCATTGCAATCATCTACCTCCAACATGTAGAGATTCTTAACTCGAATCCCTATCTTCTTGACTTGACCTATTGCTTTATGTCACAGGTAAGATTTACCACTGCTAAAAACAACATCATAGCCTTTGTCCTCCAACATTGCGACTGAGACCAAGTTTTTCTTCAGACCTGGAACATGCCTAACATTTTTCAATTGAAATGGTTTACCTGACTCCCTCTGAAAGGTAATGGTACCAATACCAGTTGCACTGTATCGTCCATCGTCGCCCATCTCTATATGCATTCTGAGATCTTTCTCCTCCAAGTCAATGAAAGACTCTTTATCTCCCATCATGTGGAATGAAGCACCACTATCCAAATACCAGACCGATCCCGATGCACTTGAAGCCATGCATGCAATCAAAGCGAAGTCAAGCTCAAATTGTGAGACAAGAGCCTCACCAGTTGCAGATCCAGCAACCTTCTTCTTCTTCTTCTTCTTCTGTGGACAGTTAGTAGTGAGATTCCCACGTTTGTGATAGTGAAAACACTTCACTTTGGACACATCCAACTTCTTGACTTTAGACTCGAATTTTGATTGGAATTTCTTTGCTTTCCCTTTCCTTGCCTTGGTAGTCAAAGCACAATCCTCTTCATCATCACAATTTGTTAAATATCCATCTCTGGTGTTCCGCCTGAACTCCTCTTGCACTAGATCCGACCATAGTCATTCCCAATCCGGTAATTTTTCTCTTCCATTGACAGAGTCTTCATAACTGTGCGAACTCTTAGGAAGCCCTAGGAGTGCCAAGCTCACCAAATCATCAGCAACGACTGTTATTCCCACACTTCCAAGCTCATCCCGACATTGGACAAACTTCGTGAGATATTTTGGAATGGTGTCGCCTTTCTCCATCTTGATCTTCCTGAGTTTATCTTTGAGCGCCAATTTCCTATGGTCGCTACTGTTTTGGAACAGATCTGTCAAAACCTTCCACATTGCATATGGTGTAATTTTCCCATGGAGACTTGAGACAATGTGGTCTCGTACTCCCTCTAACATAATCCTCCTCGCCTTCACCACTTTCTTTTTCCATGCATCAAGATTTGCAGTATCTGTCGCATCCAGCTTAGGAACATCTACATCAATGTAACCCTTCAAGCCATTGTCTTCGAGAACTGCTTCCATCCTGTCCTTCCAAGCAATGTAGTTCGAGCTTCCCTCGAGTTCATACTCCAACCTCAAGCCATTGAAAGACATTTTCGATCTTGAATCAAGTGTCGCACCAAGAAAATCTTGCAAATTCAAATGTTATCCAAACCAAAACTCAACTCCTGCACTTTCCTCTTGCCCTAGGAGGTTTTCACTCCACCTGAGAGCAACCTGAGGGAAGTTCGCACCCTGCCTGTGTGTAGCCTGTGAACTTGCCCAGTATGTTCGCACCCTGCTCCACTGTAGCCTGCACGAATGCTCAAGAAGTTCACACCCTGCTCCACTGTTAGGTTGAGGGAAGTTCGCACTCTGCTCCACTGTAGCCTACGAGAATGCTCAGTGAAGTTCTCACCCTGCCTTTGTCTAGGGTGCGAGAATTATTGTTCTTGAAAAAACCGAAAGTTTTCTTGTGGACTTTTCAACACTATGTAAGGTGGACTAGGTACACTATATTATTAAATAATGCCCACTATAGTAGTTAGATATACTAAATGTAAGAGTACATCTTAGAAGGTTCTACTTCTAGAAGATTCCTCCTCTAGAATGTTCTTAGGTGATGGTAGAATTATATAAAAGGGTTCACACAATGTAAGGGGACATGAAGAGAATTATTGTATTTGGAGTGTAGCTCAATAGGAGGATGCCCCCTCGAAGAGGCAAGTGAATAGGAGAGGATCCCTTCCATAATAGGATCCATTGTATGGTGTTTCCCTACCCTAAGGGTTTGATAGTAATAAAAGAGAATTTTCAGATTGTTCTTCTATATCTATTGTGGTGTTTTTGTATTCATTTCTTTGGTTCTTAACAAGTGGTATGAG
>ML783332.1:1010253-1035086 GCA_009831015.1 Picea engelmannii | reverse complement strand
CTAGAGGAGGAATATTCTAGAAGTAGAACCTTCTAAGAAGTCCTCTTACATTTATTATATCTAACTACTAATTTATTATATCTAACTACCATAGTGGGACTTATTTAATAATATAGTGGACCTAGTCCACCTTACATTGAATGGTCTCCACTATTATCATTATGGGCCCTCTACCCCGCCCCCCACTACCTCTCTAGCTACCTGAATAGATATACAAATATAATCACCACAAATATTGAATAGACAATAGATTAACGGAGAAAGATATAAGAAACCACAATTTATCATTACCAAACCCTTGAGGTAGGGAAAAACCATACAATGGATCCTATTATGGTAGAGATCCTCTCCTGTTCACTTGCCTCTTCAAGGGGGAATCCTCCTATTGAGCTTCAACTCACAATACAATAATTCTCTTCATGTCCCATTACATTGCTTGAACCCCTTTATATAGTGCTAGCATCACCTAAGAACATTCTAGAGGAGGAATATTCTAGAAGTAGAACCTTCTAAGAAGTCCTCTTACATTTATTATATCTAACTACTCATTTATTATATATAACTACCATAGTGGGCATTATTTAATAATATAGTGGACCTATTCCACCTTACATTGAATGGCCTCCACTATTATTATTATGGGCCCTCTGCCCCCCCCCCCACTACCTCTCTAGCTACCTAACACAACATACGGAAACTGTGTATGTTGGGGTATCATCGACTGACTCCTGTAATTGGAAAACATAGCTTGCATAGGAATCACTCCATGCATTTTCTTCCAAGTATTTTGGAAGGGGATTCCCCCAAACAATCTAAGAGGCATAGTTATAGAGCCTTGACCAGGGTTCCATTGAGCATGGAAGGGGTTTCCCCCGACCGAAATCCCTTGCAAGGGAACTGATCCCTACCATAGATTCAAAATACCCTAAGAGGAGAAAACTCTTGTCATCGCCCCCTGTGAAGGAATAGTACCCTTCACGAGGTTCTGTTGTCCAAAACTATGGTTACCTCCAGCCAAGATAGCGGCCGAAGAAAAATAATTATTCCCAAATGCATCGAACAAAGAGAATGACATAGATCCCACCGACATTGTGTAATACAAAGGTCCTAAACTACCTACTCGAAACAATTTTTAATTAACTTTCAGACCGATAGGTTTCTGGAAAGCACCACCGAGAGAGGGGGAGAAAGGAGGTATATGACCCCCATCGTAAGGGATATAATTAAAGGGGACTGAAGTGCCCTCGATTGACCCTTACACGGGAGTGTTTGAGCTCCCTTCCCCCAAACCCATGGTCTATAAGATGGAGTAGGTAAGAACCGACTTCAAATCAAATTCGGGCATCCCATATGAGAATGGAGGGCCCATCACACTCTCATTAAATGGAGCAGTGCTCGTTGCCAATGACGGTATCAAACCATTGCCCGAGGTAGAGAGAGTCGATACCATTGTGGTCCAGAATGGAGAAGGTGGGAGAGGAGGAAAGATGCCCCCTGTGGTAGTAGTTGAAATGGGAGTATGAGGACTCTTGGATAAAGTAGTAGCATTTGCTTCCATTGTTGCTTTTAAAACTAACCGATGCTCAAAAGGCATCACCTCAGGAGGGAAAAATTGTATTGATATTAGTGTCAACAAGTCAGTTATCAGAGGGTTGGTTGGCCTAAGAGATTTTGACTCAAGGTAAAAAACAATAGGTTTCTCTGAATTCGAATTGTCTCCTCGCAGAGAAGGCTCAGGCACAATTTTTTGCATCCCAGTCGCTTCAAACGAACCTTGTTGGTCAAGTCTTCACTGTAACGATGGAGGAGGTGGATCCAATGGAACAGATGATAAGAATTGAAGCCTTTGTGAACGATGGATCTGTTGATCTTCCACCTTGTGAAATGATCAATTGACACAGTAATGCTTAACTAGCATTTAAACACCAAGAACACACTAAAAATCTCCTATAAGACAAATCAAGCAGTCAACTATCTAGTAGAAAGGAAAATTACACCAATCAACACTAGAGAAACTAACCGGTGTAAGTGAAAATTGAACATGGAAGAACCCTCTAGTTATACTATGTGAAGAGTGATCCAACATTTTCCCCAGGTACCGTGGTATACCCCCATAGTCACCCGTGTAAGTCCCTAGAATATGGGAAACTAAGTTGCCAGTTCACAGTCATTCACCAGGCGGGCACAGTCGACAGTCGTGCGGATCACAATGAGGAGGATAAAAAGTCTGAAACCTTTCAAGGGTATCGAGAACAGATGGTTTGGAAGACAACATAAGATATCAAATGGATTCGAGGTCCACAAAGCTCCATAGGAAAATGCAGTCGGTAGTACTGCCAAGACAGATCTTCAATATGTGCTCCCCATGTTGATTAAGGTTGGTTGTCATTGATGTCAACCCTTGAAGAAAGCCTCATAGCACAAAGGTTTAGGTAACTGACCCAATATTGTTTGATGTAAATATGACTCATTATTGTTTTTTCATGGTTGATAAGAAGTAAATATGGATGAACTCCAAAGTTGTCCCCTTATGGTGAAAGCCCTCACGGGAAGATGCTTTGTGGAGTAAGAGAACCCATGCTTAATTGTGGAATATTGAGATGAATTAAAGTAAATTTGTCAGGGAAAATATTCTAGATGGATAGTGCTTTTAATTTCATTTCTAGTGGTATGTGGAATGCCACATAATTCCTCACGGTTAGAGAGTTATGACCATGAGAAGTTGGAGACCCCAGGTTTGGGTAATGGACCCAAGTTTGTTTGATGGGTAACGGTATGAGTTATGATATATTTTTAGATAATACTATTCTATATGGATATTACATGTCATGCCATTTCTTGTGGTATGTAGAACGTCACATAACTCCTCACGGTTTGAGAGTTATGGCCTTACGAAGCTGGAGGACCCTCATATGTCATCTAGAAGCCCCAAAAGGTCAAAGTAGTCAAAGTGGTTTAAGAGATTTTAAAAGGTAAATAATAAAGTGAAGTGATGAGTTTTTTATAATTCAAATTGAATACAAAATAAATTATTTCAATAATAAATTTAATGGAGAAATTAGAAGTGGACCCAACCCTAAAATAAGGAAAGTGGGCTAAGTGACCTAGAAGGTGTTTTTAAGGAAGCTACTTGGAGAGTATAAATAAGAGGAAAGACTCTCTCATTTGAATAAAAATTGAGCATATTGAATATCTATATGTGTTTGAGGTAACCAAGGATATCTAATCCAGAATTCTGAGTGAAGGTGAAGAAAAGAAGGCCGAAATGCAAGGAAGGATAAATTCTTTTGATGGTGCTTTCTAAGGTATGTTATTTACAGGTCATCTCACCATTTTCGCTATAAATTTGTTTATATAATGATTCAGACTATGAAATTTCTATCAAAGTGAGAAAACATATCCAAGTATCTGTGGTAAAAAATTCAGCTTGTGGGTCGTTGTATTTTGGGAGTTACACTCTGTGGAAAATAGGGTTTGTGGCCAGTCCTGAAACTAGTCAAAATCAGGTGTTTCGGGTAAAAACGTCATAACTTCTTCATACCAAATAAAAATTATGTGAGACCAATTTTTTTTTTTAGGGTGAATTCTGTATTATTCTTTGTAACATTTTCAAATCAATTCATCAAATATTGTGTGTTGGGCATTCTCTACAAGGTCGCTCTCTAGAATAAGACAGAATTCAGCAAGGTATGCCATTTTTGCTATAACTCCTTTTATAAGAGGTTCCAAGTAGTGAAACTTGGAGGAATTGCATAAAAAACAATGAATAACATTGTATATCATTTTCATATCTTTATACATTACAGGTTCAAAGTTATGATTACTTCAAGTTAAGGCTTTTGACTAATCCAAAACTAGGCATGTGAGACTAAAGAAAAGTTTGATGAAAATGCTAGTCCCTTGTTTTTAAAGTTAAGGAAGGTTTGCAGGAATGTGATCATATACACTAGGTCTATTACAAAGCTACAAATCAGATTTGGATGATGAAATTGATGAGGGCTTTTGGTTGAGGTACATGTTGAGTACATGGTTGAGACAAGTAGTTGATGAGTTGGCACATACATGAGGTGTATAGTTGATGATGTTAGTACATATTGGTGAGTCATAGTTGATGACTAGTTGATACATGATTGGTACATACTTGGTACATGGTTGGATGCACTTTTTTATGGTAAAGGTTGATTACAGGTTGGTGCATGGTTAATGCACTTGTTTATGGTACAGGTTGATTACAGGTTGAGGTATAGGTTGATGCATGGTTCAGATTTATTGGTACATATTTACAATGGTATATCTCACAGTGATAGTGGTTCCATCATTATACTTCTACTTCAGGGTGGCAGGACGAGGCAAGGACAGGTGGTTGTAGCCACCTTCCGGTTGTAGCCGGAGAACATTGGGGGTTGTAGCCTCCTTCTGGTTGTAGCCAGTGAATTGGGGAGTTGGAGCTTCCCTTAGGTTGTAGCCTAAGAAACTAGGGGGTTGGAGCCTCCTTCCAGTTGCAGCTGGAAAACAAAGGAATTTGGTGCTACCAATGAATGTAATTCTTCAAGACATATAAGAAAAAGCATTCTGTGTTTTTCTACCGATTTGGGTTTCCACGTAAAACACTGGTGTACTGTGTATGTGTGTGATTGTTTATTTCTTACTTCTCATTATTGGATAATAATTCTAAATTGATATAACATTTGAAGAAAAAGGATTATAATTACACTATTACTGATTCACCCCCCCTCTTAGTAATCCAACACCCCATTACGTTTAGTTTGGCTTTGGAGGGGTTATCTCTGATTCCTTTCTTCATGTGACCTCGGGTTTATCCCCTATGTTAGAGGGGGGTCCCAGATAACTTTTACGACACTGGACTTAAGAACTCCCTAACTCAGACTCGAATGTTTTTTTTGACGGCCTTGAAGAGTTTCCTCTCCAACCTAATTTAAGGCCCTAACCTTAAACTAGTTAGTTGACCCTACAAACAGAAAAATTCTAGTTAATTTTAGATTAAGCGTTCTTTTTAAAGGCTTGATTTACTCATAGGGATATGGTAGTGAAACTAATGCTGTTATAAGAGATGAAAAGGAGGAGAAAAATACAAAACTTGAAAGAAAAATTACTTCAAATCCAAAAGCAAAGTTTTATAACTAACTCTTTATAACTCAACTTTTATTTAAATAACTTTTCAAGATCTTGTAAAGAAAACCCAAAACCTACTTTTGCTTGACTACAAGCTACTTATGCTTCAATAAATAAAGAAAGAAATTGAAAAACAGACTCTTTTCCTTTTTGCAAATAACCAACTCTAACTAATTTACCAAACTGAAAAGGAATTTTTTTTTTTTTTTTTTTAATTTCCTTAAAGAGAAAAAACTAAAATAAATCTTTTTCTTTTTTCAAAGCAAGTAAAAAAGGATCAAAAGACTGAAACAAGACTGGAAAAATCCTTTTATCCCATTGCAGATCGCATGGATTCAATCAAGAAACCTAGAAGGCAGATTTACAATTCAACAACTTGCTTAAAACCTTTTTTAAAAGTAAACACAAGAAAATCAAGAAAACAAGTAAAATGAGCTCAATACCCAGGCTATGGTTGTAAATAGAGACTCTGGACCGATCCAAGAAAACCATGAGAAGTGTAAAATTCAATCAGGAAAGAGGCAAACTCCTCTTTTTTTTTTTTAAATTCTTGAAACAAAGGCGTGGGTTGTTGCATCAACATCCTATGTATGTAGGCAGTCTTTTTACTGAGAAGAGTGCATATGTACGCGGGCTGACTCAAGACAAGGCGCATAAACCTATGTATATTTCCAAAAAATAAAAGATTAGATAGCCTTACAGGGTGGGGAAAACCGGTATTGCACCTGAAGGTGACCAGAATCCCTTGACAGAGTCAGAAAACTCGAAAGAAAATTGAAAGGAAAACAGACCAATCAAACAACCCAAAATCCCATAAAAAAAACCTTAGAGGATTCCCTAGTATGGTCGTCAGTTCTACTAGTGGGAAAACCCCCCCTTTAACTACACTAGGGTTCAATATGTAGACAAAGCGAATAACCATCTAAAAGCTAATCAATTATCTATACTAGCCCAAACATACCAAAACTAATGTATAGAAAGCAAAGAGAGAAGAGATCGGGTAACTATACCTCTAATCCCACGTCTGGTGATGATTTCCTCATGCTCGGAAGTTCCACTGACTACACGTCTCCTCCCAGGGATGACCTGCATCCAAAGATAGGAAAACAAAGAACTACAAACATTCTATTCCATATATAATTTAGGGTTAGATGTTTGAATGTCAAGTATAAATCAATAAAAGTACTCAAGACACAATCATTTGGGATAGGAAAATGTGATTCTTTTATTCATAATACAAAGATTATACCTTACAATCTGAGTCATCCACTATTCCGCGAACCTAGTCTGGGATCCTCTTTACCATGCTCCAAGTGCACCTTCTATGGAATTCCTCTCTCAACCTTCCGATCTCTTCTATGGAAGGGAATGTGTTAAATGGAGGAAGAAGGGGTTGATGAGGGAATGCTGAGGAAATTTCTCACAAAAGGAAGCAATATCTTAGGCAAGGAGGGGAAGTGAAATTGGGCAGAGTTTTACTGTTCTTATGCTTATATTTGAAATGAGACCTGAACACCTCATTTTATATGACAAAAGGATGGTTATTCGGTTGGGTGACGAGCTATAGCAGGTGGATGAGTTGGAAACTTCCAATAGCCCATCAATTTCAACGAATTCCTTGCAACTTTTTATTTTTTGCAACTTTTGTAAGTATACGCAGGATGTAATGGTGCAACATGCGTATGTACGTGAGCTGTAGTGGTGAAACAAACATATGTACACAGGCTGTAATGGTGAAATACATGTACATCTTCCGAAAAATGGTTTTTTAAGAAGAGCTTCTCAATAGTGCTTTGGAAAAATATGCAAGTAAGAGGGCCAATGCCATGTATTCAAGAGTAGGGAATTTTAGGGCTATAACTGCATTGAAAAGGACTAGAGAAAACCCTTGTGAAATTTGGCTAAATCCTGGACCAGAATGTTAAGCTTGAGAAAGACCCTTGTTTTCCCTCAGAGGATCGTGAACTTTGATCTGACATGGTGGTTAGATATAGACCCTTTATCTATGTAGGGAAGGATTAAATCTCAATCATTGATATGGTGAGATAATAGATCATGATTTTCAATTGTAGGGCGTCATTCAGAGTAAGTTGAAAAGATGAGCTCCAACGAGGAGATTCTAAGGGGAGATCTGGACCATTAATTAGAGAAACGACGATATTTAGTCTCGATCGTCAATCTAGCAAGATAGATAGACCCAGGCCGCCCATCAAAGAGGTTGATTCAGGGTCACACATGGAGGTGAGCTCTGAAAAAGAGACTCCAAGGTGAGATTTGGACCTTCAATCAGGGAAAGGGAAAGACTAACTCTTATACATTGATCTGTCACAAGGACCCCACATCTTCCTAGCGAGTGATAATACCTTGTTTGACCCCGGAAGTATTGTAGCTATTGATTTGGTGTGGTGATGAGGTATGCACCGTAGATCGGTATAGAGGAAAAGGATGGGATATGATTTAATCTCAACCATCGATCTGGTGAGATGAATAAATCTTAGTCATCAGAGGAGGAGGATTTTCAAAGTGAGTTATAGAGATACAATCTAATGGAGGAGCTTCAAGAGGAGATATGGACTATTGACATGTCATGAATGGAGGAGCTCCAAGAGGATATCTAGACTATTTATTTAATGTGGATAGAGGAGATCTGAGAGGATATCTAGACCATTGATCTACCGTGATCAGAGGAACTCTGAAAGGAGATCTAGGCCATTGATCTCATACCAAAGGGGATTAAGAGGGTGACGTGTATGGTTCCATGTATCAAGAAATGATTGTGCCACTTTTCATGATGAATTGGAACCTATAGGAGATAATCCATAGGAAAATGAATGATACTTGCCAAGTGGTGATGCTACCACATGTCTAGT
Source organism: Picea engelmannii (assembly GCA_009831015.1). NCBI lineage: Eukaryota > Viridiplantae > Streptophyta > Pinopsida > Pinales > Pinaceae > Picea > Picea engelmannii. The sequence continues at coordinate 1,027,083 of ML783332.1, read as the reverse complement.
GGAGATTGTGCCACATGTCAAGGTGACTCGGGGCTCTTGAAATAGAAACTTGTGTTGAGTTATGTATGCCACGTGTCACCCCAGGTGGCACGTAGTGTAAGGGTCACATGTTAGGATAGTTGGGAAAATAGTGTGTCCTTAAGGGTGGCGCATGTCACAAGTGGAATGGTTGACAAGATAGGAGTGGTCCTCAAAGGAACCGACAACATTTATAGCATAGACTGTGATCTGTATAGTTAGATCTCGGTCGTTCATCGAAGTTTGAAGGGTTGGAAAGGTTTTTTTTTTCCCATGAATTTCGACAATGATAAAGGCATCGACAATGTGATGAGAATTGTTGATCTGTCATTATGTGATATTGATCTATGCCATTGATTGTTGAGAGACTGTTCCAACAATAGAGGAATAAAAATGACATCATGATGATGTGTGGGTGCCATCATGGAAGCTAGTGTGTCCAAGTGGTGACAAGTGTCACTACATGATTGGTCTTCAAGAAAAAAGTTGGCCCAATCAAGAAAAATACCACTAAGAGATATTTCCTTAGATCCCGACCGTTGGATCTACATGTTGAGAAATATCAAAAGTGCATTGATGGAAATCCGATGAAATAATCATTGATGATGATGAAGGATGGAGAGAAATGACAATCGTTGATCAGTGAGTGGGTGGGGTTAAATATCAGTCGTGTATCATGGTGGGTCCCATCCTTGTACCGTAAGTAACGTCAAAGATCGAGACGTTAACCTCTACGCTATTTAGTATCGCTTACATAATTAGAATTTTTGGATGCTTGGCCCTAGGACCGTAGGATCTGGTCATTGATATATCTTGATCATTCCTCGATTGACAACAAGTGGATATCTAGACCGTCAGATCTAGATGTGTCATCATTAGGGCACAAGAGGATGAAAGAGCGGGTGTTAAAAATCATGCACTTTAGAGTCACCGACTCACTTAGGGTCGTTAGATGATCATTGCAAGGACCATCAGATATAGGATAGGCCCAATTAATGGATTGATGTCAGAACATTTGGTTTGGGTCTTTGCAACCCATGGTAGTAAAATTCTAATGAAAATGATGTGAGGTTCCCTAGGATCGGAACCATGTATCGTTCAACTATGTGGAAAGATCCATTTCAGATCCACACCTATGCCACATCGGGTGACACATGGGATAGGAAGCCACATGGATGCCACGTGGCAGTGAGATGCCACTTGGCCAATGAGGGCCAAGAACTTTGGAAGGCCATACATTTTGACTTTGAGATTGGATTTGGGAATACTTACAGTCGTTGGAAATATATTGAAGAGAAGGAGATTTTGTTTCCCTCGATAATAATCCTTGATATGGTTAACGAAAATAAAATTTTACTATCCCATTTCCTTAAAAGGTACTTAGGGGGTTGTGTGTGTAAATAAAATTTCAATGATGTAAGACCAGTTACAAAATAAAACCTTCCTCTTCATTACTATGACATATTTTATATTTGTAGAATTCAACATAAACAAACCCCAATATTCAAATACCAAGTTTAGCTAACATCACTCTTACAATAAAATCAATATCAAAACTTCAAATCAATTAAAACTAACCATTCTTAATTTGCCTCATAACACTCTTTTAATATGAAGGATATCAAGCATAGGTGCATAGTTCATACATGAAACAAATTTATCATAACATATTAAACATATTAATCATAACTCATACATGAAACTCATTTCAAAAGACCATCAACTACTTCATCTCAATGGTTACCTGAAGTCTCCTAGATGGAGATCTTGTTTATTTCTAAAGAAGACAATTCTAAGGCTTAGGTTTAATGCCCATATATTCATGCATGTAACACCTTGTTAAATGTTTATAATATTATAATGAGTATCATAAAGTTTATTATAAACATTAGGGAATTATTTCATATTCTATAGGCTTCTTGCCTCACCATCGACATGTATAAGGTTACATCAATTGTTCCAAATCCTTATAGCAGATGCATCACTATCCTTGAAGACCACTCATAACATAAATAATTATATGATAGAGGTAAATACCTCAAATTAGTGTTTAAAATCGTTCATATAGGATGCACAATCAATTTATGCACTACATTCACATACCTTTAAGAGTAGAGGGGAATTGATACTTTTTCCTTCAAGAAGGCCAATGTAAGAATAATTTTGGGAATAAACCAAATCATAATAGACAAACATATTAAAACCCCCTAATAACATTCAAACTAGATTCCAAAATGTTTCATGCACAACAAAGTTCACCATTTGACAAGGGTATGGGGGATTTCAGTAACCCTTCTTGACCTAAATATATTTCCACTTTTTGGAGAATGAAATGGATGAATATAAATATAAATTTTGGTGATAAGGTGGATATTTATTTCATATATATATAACGTTTTTTTATTAAATTTTAATTCCAATGGACATCATATGGCCAAGTTATAACAAAATTTCATCTACAACCATTTTTCACTTTTGAGGGTCATAAAGGAAAATATAAAGTTGATTTCCAGCGATGAAATTACTATCAATGTGATTCACACTTTTAAAAAAATTGAATGCTAATGGAAATTGTATGCAAAAGTTATAGAAAAATTCCATCTACAAACATTTTGCATTTTTAAGGGTTATACAAGGAAATATGAGGATAATTTTTGGTGAGCACGTGGGGATTGTGCCAAATAACCTCGATATAAATTTAGTCTTCATTGAAATTCATATGAGACCATTTCACTAAAAATACGAAACCATTTTTTAATTCATTTCTACAAACAATTTGCATGCACGAGGTTTATCAATGCATCATCATATAAATTTTGCAATTTAATCAATTATAACAACAACCATTCACTTAATGACATCTAAAAAACTTCACGGCATGAAATCAAAAGAAATAATGCTGATACACATGTACAATTCATCATGATTGAGATATTAATCAAAGAGAAAGAGGAATTCACTTATCTTTCACAAAATGAGCTCTAAGGCCATTGATTGGATGTGCACCATTTTCCTCCCAACCATAGGAAAATACTTTGTGGATGGCACCCCCATGCCAAACCATGAGACCACCAAGGTAAATAAGATTCTTCAAGCCTTCCAAACAATTTCCATTTTTCCCAAAATTTTCCAAGACAAATCCACACAAACCACTATTGGGTTCTTTATTCAGTATTTCGATTAAACCAACCCTTGGCTCTCATTCCACTCCCCAATAAAGAAAAACAAACCACCCTCTTCTCTTCTCTTTAGTCCCTCAATAATTTCTCCTTCTCTATTTTCTTCAACATGTGTAGCATGAGCCCAAGTCACTGTCCATTTTCAAATTTCATTTCTAGTAGTATGTGGCTTCTTGGACATTACATTATGGGATCTTGTATATCCTAACAAGCCAACAAAGTGTAGAGGTTGAAGAAGGTACCTCCTTGATCAATATTGGTGTCTATTTCCACATGAAAGTGGCTCTTTCATCTATACATGGATCTGATGATAGTAGGGACGCTCTTTTTTCATTAAGAAATCTATTATCTCTTAAGGAATACACTTTTTTTCTCAAGCTCTCTTTCCTAATTCGAATTCTCTACTTTGCATGAAAAAAAGAAAGGGAAAGAAAGAATTACAATCCAAATTTTCCACTCTCTTAATTATATGGATCAAGAGACTTGGTTGAACTCTCCTTGATTGCAGGAATATAATAATTAGTTGCTTCAATATAGGAGGTAGGTACTTAAGGGAAGGAAATAATTACTTAAAGAATTAACTGTTTCACTAGGCTCCTAATTTTAATAGAAAAAACATTAGGATAAAATTATAATGGGACAGTCACATGAAGGAGATTATACATAGGTTATAGTAGGATCATGAGACATAGGTGTTGCAGAAATTAATTTTCCTATAGCTAGGGATGACTATAATAGATCAAATTCAAAGAACAATGTTAAACTTTACCTAAAATATCCTATGTTAGTCTTTCTATAACTATTAGGTATTTATAATACGAATTACTTGATTACAAAGGCTGATTGGATATGGTTCTTATCGATTTTCCATTCTCCAATTGTCCTTTCTTATTCTTTAGATTGAAAACATGCACACACAAAAACTAGAAACCTTCCTCGAGACTAGTTGGCAGAAATAAAATGAAAACAAAATAACTACTTTAATCAGGTAAAGTAATTCCTCTACTAAACATTTAAAGGAGATTGAATCCAGCATAAGCAACTCAATATTTATGGGAGGGAAATAAGAGAGATATTCATTTTATTAATTAGAACAAGAATACAAAAGCTTTTACTTGATTCTACTATCGACACAGTCCATAATCGCCTTCCATATTCCTCCATTCCTGAGCCACTCGGGACTGCAACACCTCCATTGTTCTTCTTATCACTAATAGGAGGAAGATCAAGGGGTATTATGCCTCATTTATTTGAATGGGAAATGAACTTTGGGAAACAGGGGTTTCTTAGGAAATGTAGGTCATAGAAATTGTTGGATTACTGAGACAGGGGGTGAATCAGTAATAGAGAAATTCAATTATTTTTAACCACACGAATGCAAGTGTTATATAAATGTAGCATTATCAACCAATAGTTGAACAATAAATAAACAATTAAAAAATGATAAATCATGCACATACACAATACAATAGTGTTTTTATGTGGAAACCCAAAGCGAGATAAAACCACAGAATGATTTTTCTTATATGTCTTTAAGAATTACATTCATTGGAAGCATCAACTTCCTTTGTTTTCCAGCTACAAATGGAAGGAGGATCCAAACCCCTAGATTCTCATGATACAACCTGAGGGAATATCCAACTCCCCAATTATCTAGCTACTACCAGAACGAGGATACAACCCCCTATGTTCTCCAGCTACAACCAGAAGGTGGCTACAACCACCTGTCCTTGCCCCATCCAACTTCCCTGACGTAGAAGTATAATGATGGAACCATTGTCACACAATCACTATGATATATACCATTGTAAAACTATACCAACCTATACCACTGACTTGCAATCAACCTGTACAACTTCCATGCAATCAATCTGTACTTGAACTGAACATGTATCGACCAAATACAACAGATACACGACCTGTAGTTCTGTAGCATGTGTATGTACGCGCCCTATATATTATGAAACCCGTGTATGTATGTGACCTATCTATTATGCATCATGTGTATACCCTCTAAAAACTAGTATACAATAGATATGTGACCTCTAGTTCTGCAACATGTGTATGTACACACCCTATATATACAACAACTCGCATTTGTATGCATACTGGATTTTATGCAACTTGCGTATACCTTGTGAAAACTAGGGTTTTATTTCTTCTGAAAACTTCTAACCCTCTGCAACTTCTTTCACATAGATCAGCAACCTGTCACTATATCCATTCTATAACTGTACCTTGTGCATGCATCCTCTTACATAACCTTTACCCAAGGCATATATATATATATATATATATATATATATATATATATAGTCATGTTCGATATAAGTGTGTGTAATCATGAACAAGTATAATAACCCTCGCATGATGTAGACATCAAACCCTTTCTGATATTCATCCTCTCAATACATCAACCACTTCACAAATAAAATCTCTCAACCATGTACCACAAAAACCCTTCACCATATGCCAAGAAATACAATATGTGACTTAACTCTAACAAGAAGTATCAATGATAAATATTGATTATACCAGCACTGTATTTTTGTATATCTGACTTATATAGAAGATATCATACAACCTCTAATATCTCTAGGGAGAATCCTCCAATCTCCATAACCATTTCTCATGCATACATCAAAATTCAACTACTCATAGAAATAAGACATACATTTTGAACCAATGGATAGATCTGATGTATCTGATCATTGTAGACCTTCCTAGGAGCTTGATCTCAGAATATAGAACCTCAACATCTTCATCTTCTCAAGTTTCTATGGCATTACCCTCATGTACACAACCTAATACATTGTCATCCCACGTATGTATTCACCCTAATACACTGTTATCCCATGTACATCTTAGAAATTATGGTTTTTTAGTATTCGTTGTAATTCCAAAACTTTCATCATCAACCCTTTGTCCTACCTCAGACTTTCGCAACTTCAGATGTATCAATGAGTACTTGCAATAAGCCTTACACAACAATAGATATTCAATGTTATCAAGTGTATTTAAATGAGAGATCCTTTCCTCTTATTTATACTTTCATGTAGCTTCCTCAAGGGGTTACCTTTTAACCATCATAACCCACTTTCCTTATTTTAGGGTTAACCCACTTCTAACCACTTGTCCATTTAACTTAACCACTTTCCATAATTAGTAAGTTCTCCATTAACTTTATTATTTAAATAATTTCTTTTGCATCCACTTTGGCTTATATTACACTCATCACTTCACTTTATTATTTAAATAATTTCTTCTTTGTAACCACTTTGACTACTTTGACCTTTTGGGGATTTTAGATGACTCATGAGGGTTCTCCAACTTCACATGGCCATAACACTCTAACCATGAGGAGTTATGTGAATTTCCACATACCACCAAAAATGGAATGACATGTAATATCCATATATAATAGTATTACCTACAAATGTATAAAAAATCATACCATTATCCATACAAAAAACTTGGGTCCATTACCCAAAACTTTGTGCTACCAGAACTCGCTACCGCACTTTCTTCAAGGGTTGACATCAATGAAAACCAACCAAGTTAATCAACATAAACCTTGATAATAATGGATTGGTTGCTAGGGGATAGATGATCACTTTGGCATAATAATAGTTTTTTAACCTTCCTTCTACCCTTATGTATCTTTTTATTCCATTTCAATATACTTGAGACCGGTTCTCTATGGGTTTTAGGAAGTTATTGAGTTGGTTTTCTCGTAAACCTCGATCAGGAGAGTGTAATGTTTGCATTATTATTATTATTTTTTGGCACATTGAGATGCGTTTGCACTTTCCCTAAGGGAAAGGAGTGAGTAATCATGCCTTTAATGATCAATAAGAGAAAGTGGATTGTCTGGAAGGAAATTTTGCATAGTTTTGGAAGAGCTCATGCAACAAAAAAAGATACATGAAGGGGTAACGACCAATCACATGCATCTCAGCTACTGAGGTGGAAAAATATGTTATAAAAGATGCCCCCTAATGTGTAATTTCAGAAGGGGAGATGATGTCTTAAATACATTATCATACTTTAGAGGGAGAAACTGAGTGGGACCAGGTGGAGTTCACCAAATGAAGGATCAAGAGAGCACCTGTAATAAAAACCAAGGTATTAGATCACTCTCTTCTCGAGGTGAGCATACCCATGCTCATATTTAAATAAGCATGGCCTACAAATAAAGTAATCTATGAATCCATGAAGTTTATACAAATTAGTGATCATGGCCATGAAAAAAATACACAATGAAGCCATGTCAAAATAGATCATAGATATGAACAATACATAGTGGATCTATGTTTCAAAATATATAATAAGGATAACTAGAGCAATGAGATGAAATAATTGATCATCCATGAGTACCAATGTCATATGGGTGAGTGATATTGTCTTGCACAGTTCAGGCAATAACTTAAAGTGGATATGCTACTTTGGCCCTAGGTCTTCAATCCTAACTCATCGAAAGTACAAGTTTTCACCATGTGAATAAATGTGTTGAGTTCTAACATGTGAGAAACCATTTGATTACCATTCATTGATGTATAATTTAAAAAAATGCTAAATAACCCACCAATAATTATAATGAGAATTAAGGTACCTATTACATTCTAACAAGTGAGAATAGATGTGTTTTTCACTGAATACTTGTAGATCCCTTCCTTAAAAGGATGAATTGTAAGGTGTTTCCCTACCTTAAGGGTTTTGGTATTAATCAAGTAAAGGAGATTTTTCATATTTTTATTTTTTTCTTGTATGTGATTGTATTTACATATATGAGGAACTTAACAATTGGTATCAAATCACTTTCTTCGGCCAAGAAAAAGGGGATTTTTTTTTCTATTTTATAGGTTTTCAAACGAAGAATAAAAACCAGGGTCATGACACTTAGGCCAATCATTATATATTTTTAAAGATAATTTGAATAAATTTTTGTATATCGAAATTCCTCTTAGAAAAAAAACTAATTTAAAAAAAAACATTGTCCAAATTGGAGTTTGGGAGGTCAAGATATCGTTGATTTAAAATAATAAAAAAATTCAAGATTTTCTCGAGGATGGTTGTGCTATTTGCAGGTTTTTTTAGTGATTGGTGCAGAATTTTCCAAAACGAATTTTATATCTGCATTCTCCTCTGCAAAAAAAACAATTTCAAAAACATAAATTGTCTGAATTAGAGCTCCGAAAGTGAAGATATCGCTGATTTAAAATCATCAATTTTCAAGGTTTTTTTGTGACGACCGCAAGATTGCAGAGCTCATAAGGTTTGACATGGTGCTTTAATTTCTCCTATATCAATCCCATTGAATAGAATATTTATAGGGGTTTCAGTTTATATATTATATGTAGTGACTCCAATTGATATGTCATGCACTACAACCTATAAAAAAATTCACTCTCAAACTCTCATGGGCTTGAATCATGAAGATATGATCAATTTCTCAAAGGGTCTCCATGATTTTCAAAAGAAATTTCTGAATATCAAGACTTTTGTATCATTGTGGACACATACCCTTACATGAAGGAATAATATAATGGAGAAAGAAATTTCTAGTATGATTTAGAGAATTATTGCGATGACTAGTATCTAGATATTTGTCCTTTATGGGATGACAACTACTTTCATATTATATATGATGAATATACTCCACCTTATGTAGAGAACATCAATGCGGGAAATCATGAGCCAATTATTACTACAAGTGTTCAACTTTCGTATTCTACAATTGTATTGTTCCTTCTAGATTCAAGCGTGAACCTTTACCACTATGTGGATTATCGTTTTTAGCATTATATTTATTTTATTACCCATGAAATTGGTGGGTATTTGGAGCATATTCAATGGTCATTCATGGGGCTCAAGACTCATCAATTGGGTTTCATATTCAACAATCATACAAGGGAACTAGGTTTAAGGTGGAGCTTGGACTACTTCAACATGGTGGCTAACACTCATACATGGGACTTGGGTTTAAGGTGGAGCTTGGATTACTTCAATATGGTGGCTATCACTTGTACATGTGACCCTAGCTCTCTATCCTAATTCAACATTATGGTCCACACTCATCCATGGGACCATAGTATGCAGTGGTGCCTCCTGCATCGCTGACTTAGATTACTGTTCCACTTTGTATCAAATGATGCCTGAGTCACTATTGCGTCATGATTATGTTCAAGGGATGTCTTAAACTATGTCGTCCATTCCTCAAATTCTCTGACTTTTCATGCCATCCTTATTGATTGTCAAGTTGTTCTCAAGTTTTATCAATATATTTGTCTACTAATGATGCTAGTGTGGAAGGTCCCATTTGAATTCTGATTATCGGGTCATCTCTTATTGTCTATGATAAATTTATTTGAGAGTTTGACCTAGAGTTGTAGAACCCTATACCTATTTTCATCATTAGTAGGTTACCCTGTGCTGAAAAAACGACAACTCATCATTGTTCATTGACTGAGTCATTTCCCATGTGTTCGACAACAAGACCTTATTCACATATAGGGATTCATTTTGTACCTTGGTGTCCATTTTCCTCATTGGTGGAACTCCTCACCTATGTCATCATATTTCATTATCAATTGTTACTCAAAGGGTCTCTTCTATGTGGTATTCCATCTGATGCATGAAAAAGATGTACCCAATGGTGTTGTTAAGTGCCTCAGATATGTAATTACAATCACATACAAGATAAAAAGAACAATATTCAAAATATAATTTACTTGATTAATACCAAAACCCTTAAGGTAGGGAAATACCTTACGATTGATCATGTTAAGGAAGGGATCCACTTATGTTAGATTTCCTCTTCAAGGGGGAAACCTCCTAATGAGATATGCTCCAAACAAAATACTCAACAACCATGTTCCATAATTGTTAAGTTTTCAAATATGAATATAAAAGAAACCCTTAAATTCAACAAGAAACTAAATCATTTACTCAAAATAGTCAAAGAAAGAGATGTAGAGAGAAAACCATTGAAGTAGGGTAACACCATATAGTTGATCCTTTTATGGAAGGAATACACTCATGTTCACTTGCCTCTTCGAGGGGGAAACCTCCTAATGAACTATGATCCAAATATAATACTCTTCAACCATGCCCATTACATTGATTACACCTCTTTATATAATACTACTTACCACCTAGGAACATTATAGAGAAGGAACCTTCTAGTAAGCCTTATCACATTTATTTTTTTCACACTAGGCCTTATTTACTAAAAGTGGCCTCCATACACAACAACACATAATAACCTCTCTATTATTATTATCCTTGGGTACCTCCCTAGGTACTCCATATTATCCCCCTAGCTACACTACATTCCAACCCCCTTAGAAAAGTGTTTCTACCATGGGAGTACATAGTGACTAGAAGAGTAACCATCCATAGGAGTAAAAAAACTCAAAAAATCAAGGTTTAGCTACCTAAGGTCATACTAAAACCCAACTTGCTAAGAAGATGACTCAAAAATTGGTTGTTTGTTCAAGGATGATAGGACTCAAGAAAGCTACCAACAAAACAAAGATCTTTATTGTCCCCCCCTCTCTCTTTTTATCATATTTGATTTTTTTGTGTCCTTTTCATATTATTAAAGCATGAAAAAAAATAAAAGAATGTTAAAATATAGTGGAGGAAATGAGTGTCATTGAGAAAGCAAAATAGCTCCAAGCACATGGAACATACCTATGCAAAATGCAGGGAGGATGTGCACGATATGGACACTCTTCATGGTTCTTCCTCCAAGGATAAGGTTTTGAGGTGCAAAGGAAAAAAATGAAAAGGAAAGTGGCTAAAGAGAGAATGCATATGCAACAAGAACCAAATGGAAAATTGAGGCTAGCATTAGGCTCAAAAGCACAAGAAGTGGTATGTTATAAATCAATACAACTCAAAAATAAATAAAAAATGGGAGTCCCATGGGTAATGGAAAGAAATAGGTTGAGAATAATTCATTGGGCTTCACCACAAAGTCATGGAAATAATAATGAAGGACTCCCAATCCTATGAAAAAATTTTGCATGGGCACCAAAATGTCAAACATGGTTCCAATTAGGGCACCCATGATTAGTAGGGTCTACCACGTAAATTATGACACTTTTAAAAATGACGAAGAAGGCTCTGTGTCATAACTTAGCATGGTTTATCTTAAGGAAAAATAAAATAAGAAACCGATAATGCACAATGAAATATAGGAAACCAAACCTATATGCCAATTTCAAGATCATTACTTGTCAGAATGGATCAAGGTGGACCAAAAGGATGAAAAACACTATTTAAATGACCTTGGAACTTTGTCATAACTGAAACAATTCAAACTCAATCTAAAACCACCACATAAGGAGTTAAATATGAAAAAATAACATATAAAAATGTTTAAGAAGTCTTTGAACTATACAAAAGTGGGTAAAAACCAAATAAATAGGTGAAAATTTGAGTTTTTACCATTCATTTTTACATTGCTAACCAAACCTTTGTGTGTAGTGCAAAAAACCATCAAAATTCAAGAAATTATTGTGGAATATTCCAACATTAGTTTTCGATTTCATAATTTCTAGGTAACTCACCATCCCATTCTCTTGCTTTTCATCCTTTTAGTTTTTTTTTTTTTTTTTTTTGTCAAAAGCTGGCTAATCGGGAGCCCTATTTGTGAAGGGAAGGCACACTCACACCTTTAGTTCAAATGGGGTGTGATTGGGTAGCCCTAGTCATAAATTCCTTTAGGAATGATAGTGAGTACTCATTCTTGTCCTCAAGGAGAGGTGTGAGTGCCCCCCGGAAAGGCCAAAATTTGCTCAAAAAATCCAAAAATTTCCCTTGGAAAAGTACTAAAAAACAATTTTCCACTTGATGCATGTATATATCTATCATGTTGTGAGAATGGGAACATGAGTACTTGGAAAACCATGTTGTTGATGATTTAGAGGCCATGAATTCCCTCTATTACTATGGTTTTCTTAAGTTCTTTACCACCTAAAACATGTGGGAAAAAAAACAATTGTTGCAAATGATGATTGGGTACTGGGATCCAGAGCAGGATTCCCTCATCATAGACAATGAACCACTAAATATAGAAGTGAATGATATCTTCTTCATCAAAGTTTTGTCTCATCATGGGAAACTGATCAACTTTAAAGGAGGGCAATGCAGAGTAGGCACTTTGACAATTCAATAATACATCAACATCTATTGCTTTGTGGGGAATCAAAAGATGAGTTCCCAGGTATCTATAAACAACACAGGGGACCTAAGTATAAAAAACATACTTCTTATGATATCTAGAGTAGTTGGGTCCATAGTACCTATTGAGTCTCTATTTTGACATATATAATGCCCTATCTTACCTTGTATCTAAGCCTTTTTTCCTATGTCCTAAGCCTATACTTGACTATTTCCTCTCAAACACATACCAAATGATCTTGTTCATGTTCACACGAAGTAATTGATGATTTAAAGAATTTTTTGTTTAAATTTCTTGAAATAATTTGATTAAAGTGTTTTATTTGTATGATCCTAATGGTTTGACTCATGAGCAGCTAATCTACTACTCGTGCCATTCCGGTACCACCGGTCATCGTGCAATCTGGTACCAAATCCATTCCAGTACCGAGTCATGCACTATTCCGGTATTGTCTTTGCCACACCCATTATGGTACCCAGATTCGTAACTATGTGTATTTTGTACCAAAACCTCTGTTTCCAGAACACACTAGTTGGACCAATATCATGATGAAGATTTCGAGAAGGCAGTTGAACAGAATCTTCCAAATCAGTTTTGCATATTAAGAGGGACTCCATCACTCATGCACTTCATGTCATGAGGATGGTGTCGATTCTTAGAGATTTGATATCAATTGTAATATCTTTTAAATTGTTTAATGCTATCTATTAGATAGCGATAGTATCGTCTTACCTTTTATATAATGAATGTTGTATAGGTAATATATATAAGAAGTATGCTATCAGAACCAGATCATTTTTTTATGTATGAAGTGAAGAACTGTTGATCCAATTTACCATTTGAATTAATACAAAATATCTATTTGGCAAATTCCTGAGTATGAGTGAAAAGCTTTAGTCTGTTACTTTCTTAATAAGTTCCTTGTTGGTTTGGCAAGGGTCCACCACCCCAACCAAGGTAAACCTCCCTGTATATGTTTGTGTTATTGTGTGAGTGTTTTGTGTTGGCAAATATTTAATAGACAGTGCATGCTTGTTTGCTTGTCATTGATGGCAAGTACAACAATGAAGATGGCATGAGTACAGAAAGTATGTAATAGATGGGCATTATGAAAAGACACTGCAGAGAAGATTCGAATAAGCTCAGAAGAGATAGTGCAGAGGATTGTTGGTAGATCATCGATGGAAAAATCAAAGTAAGACGAACAAAGTAAGCTCGGGAGGAGAAGAAACATTTCTGATCGTTGGATCCCATTTTAATTCCCGAAAGAAGGAGGACCATCAGATATGATTGTAGACAAGAAGAACGCACATAAGAGGAGGACAGATCTCAGGCATAAGATCTGAGCATAACTTCCGACCATCATTGGATCAGGGAGAACCTGCACCTTCATTAAAGTGCAAGGAGAAGCGGGCTCACAAAATCCTGAAAGAAGGAGGACCGTCCCTCTTCAGGCAAGACACATGGTGAAAGATCATCATGTAACTGACTGGAAAGTCAAAGGAATGGGGTTCCCTAACCTCTTGAATTCATGATATACGAAATCGTGAAACTATCTTAGCCATCAAATCGAGGTTTGTTCTAGACCGTTGATCCAGCTCCATCTCGGAGTCTCGCCTATCGTGACTTGGAGTGACGAGAACCTCCATCTAAGGAACAATGAGATGCAAGATCGTGAAAATATCAGGACCGTCAGATCACCAAGAATGTGGACTATTGATCTGAGCTCCATCTTGGAGCTTCGCCTATCACGACTTGGAGAGGCAAGAAACATAACCACCGAAATCGCGATATATGAAATCGCGATTTAATCACAACCGTCAGATCAAGGTGTGATCTGGACCGTTGATCTGATTCCATTTCGGAGTTTCGTGAATCACGACTTGGAGAGGCAAGAAACATAACCACAAGAACACCAAAATCACAATATGATCTGAGCTATTGAATCAAGATCAGATCTGAACCGTCAAATCATAGGACAAGTGGCAAGCGATTGGAATTTCCCTGACTTGGAGTCAACGGAGCATGGTGTGGAAACTCGTGAAATATGAAGCACCTTTTTGGCACAGCCTATGGTCACCACCAGTGGTCACGAGAAGGGAAGGAGTCAGTTCAAATAAGCTCCATTTCAGAGTTTCGGGGATCACGACTTGGAGAGTTGAGATGCCTCATCTCCAGATTCACGAAATGCGTAATCGTGAAAGCGCTTTATGCATAAGCATGTGGTCATAGCCATTGGGCACATCGATGGAAGATGGAGGAAGAAGCTAGAGGTTATAAGCTTCACCACAGGGATCCCGAAATGCTGAATTACGAAATGGAGAAATAGGCACAAGATTCTTTATTCTTAATCCAATGATTCAAGTGAGTTTGAATATGATCGGAGGGCTATTGTTCCATCTCATAGTTATTTGATCAGTTACAAATCTGTTAGCTAAACTGAGTCATAATTCTTGATCGGTTGGCATTTCAGTTGCTTAGACGATTTTCTTTTTCCTAAGAAGATGTGAAGTGTAACTGCTGTGGGTGTGGTGCATAAAAGAAAAAGATACAGACTGTACAAGGTTGGTTGTTCTGGACGAAAAATGAATTAAAATGTAAGAAAGGGAAAATCATAGGATGTGTAATGTGAGACTGAAAATATGCACAGTGTGAGATAAAAATCAGAGAAGAGTAATAGATGAGGAAAATACTTGAAGCAGAGCATAATGACAAAACAAGTTGAAGCAGAGAAGAATTGTAGAACAGGAAAAGGAAGAGAAGAATTGTAGAACAGTTAGAAGAAGACCAGATTTACAGAACAAAGAAGAAGTGGTAAGAATCGATTTATCTGTGTAGTTGGTTGTTTAATTATTCATTTATATTCCAGGGTGGTTGGGAGGTGCTAGGGTGGACTGTTGTCCTCAGAGGTTCAAGTGGGAGCTTGAACACAGGGAGTTGTAGCTTCCATCTGGTTGTAGCCAGAGAAACAAGGGTGGCAGGGTGGTGTAAGGGAGAACAAGTGTTCTTTGTTATATAGGTTGGAGCCTGTGTAACTGGAAGTTGGTGGTTCCATCCAGTTGGTGTTGGAACATTAAGGGAGTTGGTGCTTCCTTCTAGTGGGTGCTAGAGAAACCAGAGAGTTGGTTCTCTCAAACAAGTTGGAGCTTGTAAAATAGAGGTAGTAACCTCACATTGAGTTGGTGCTCAATTATAGATGATGTACAGAACTTAAAAGACTGCCTATCATTTCGAAGAAGAAGAGGTTTTCTCCCTTTATGGGTTTCCTTGTGAAAAACTGTCTCTGTGTATATCTTATGTGTGACTGATGCTCATTATTTATATAGTCTATATGTTGTATAATATTGATAGTCACCTGAAGAAAATTTAATAATGGTTTAATAGATTTATTATTGTTTAAGCATAATAACAACTGATTCACCCCCCCCCCCTCTCAGTTGTCTTAGTAATTTCAACATTTTGTAGTAGGGTGATTTAATTTGTTTCAAGAGTTCAACATTGAGTTATTTGTTTCTGGATTGGTGTGAATAATTAGGTGCTAGATCAAACAGATATTTCATTTTCAAATGTTGAAGATTGCCAATTAATTATTTGAAGTGTGGAATTGATATTTTGAGTTCTATGACTGCAGTAAAATTAATACAGGAACCAAATTTTTTTATATGTTACCTTCATGCTCTATAACGAAGTTCTTCAGTTATGTTGAATGTTCCTTGTACTGGTTTGTTTGAATTACATGAACCTGGAATTGATTTTTGATTTCAGGAGTGATTGGAGTTGATTTCCATTTACTGTTTTAATTGCTACAGGAAACAAGCTTCTTAAGTTCACCATTTTAATTCATGAGCCTGATATGACCAGACTTGTTTCTCTAGGATAGAATCTTTTTGATTGGTTGTGTGTGTTTGAAAGAGTTTTATTATCAGTTTTCTCTTCTAAGTTCAAAGGTGTTTGAGGTATTTAGAAATCTTAGAAATAGATTTTTTTTTATTTCCTATATGCAACAGACTTAGGTAGGTTACCTGTTTTCGGCACATATAGTGTAACAACTCTTTTGATTACCAATCCCAGATTGACATTTAAATGAGTGTAAGATCTATATTGGACATATTTCTACACCAACATTTTGGCGTCGTTGTCGGGGAGTTGTAAACGATAATAGGTATCATTTTGAGTTTTGATTGGTTTGATGAAGTTTGGATTGGATTTAAGGACAATCTGAGGATGGAGAGAAAACGGTAAGACGAGAGGTAAGAACCTGCACATCCACTTTGGTGGGGTTGCTCCAAAGTCAAGTTGTCCTCCTACCTTTGATAATTAGGAATCTACATTTTTATTTTTACTGGAATTTATTTTATGAGTAGGCATAGGGATAATAAAGGTAGATTCATTGTTCCAAAAATTTAATAAAATCCAGAAAAACAAACAACAACCCCCCCCCCC
>ML783332.1:969758-994705 GCA_009831015.1 Picea engelmannii | reverse complement strand
AGTAAGGAGA
The DNA here is from genome assembly GCA_009831015.1 of Picea engelmannii. Lineage (NCBI taxonomy): Eukaryota > Viridiplantae > Streptophyta > Pinopsida > Pinales > Pinaceae > Picea > Picea engelmannii. The sequence continues at coordinate 994,695 of ML783332.1, read as the reverse complement.
GGCTTAAAGGAGAAGGTAAAAAATTGAAACCAATTCGATATGGTCCTTTCAAGATTATTGACAAGATTGGTAACAATGCCTTTCATTTAGATTTGCCTCCTTATATGCAAATGTATGCAGTTGTTAATGTTGATAATTTGAAATTGTATGAGCCTCCTTTGATTGATGATCAAGGAGAGCATGTTCATATTCCTTCTATAGATGATTTTTCCCCAGAATATCTTATAGAACTGCATGAAGACACCATCCTTGACAAGAGAATGTGAACTTCAAAACGAGGAAATGTGGAGTATCTTCGAGTTGGTCTTAAAGGTACAAATCCAGGAAAAGCCAAGTGGATTGAGGTTGGAAAGGTGAGCGAGCTATACTCTCATCTTCAGATAGACTGAAAATAATCTTTTGGAGGTCCAAAAGCTTTCCAATGGGGAGGTGTGATCTAGGGGATCAAATTTTGCTAAAAAATTCAAAGTGCTCAGAATCACTTCAAATCAAAAAAGAGCATAGGCCTCGTCGTTACGAACCCAACACAACTCGTTTGGGTTCAAACGGACGTCGGGAGAGAGAGATATCGCGTTCTGTTCAAAACGACAAACATGCAAAAAAAGGGACGTTGACTATACAGTCCGTACAGTCCGTACAAAACGTGGCAGGCCATACGACACATGGCAGGCAGCTATTTGGATAGTTGGCATGTGACATGGCTTGTTTGTAGTGAACGGGATGGCAACACATGGCCCAATCAATGGCCGCCATGTGTCACATGTATATTGGTTTAAAATCTTTGCATTTGGCGGGAGTCGACCTCGTGACCTTCGGGCAGGGTAAAGCCTTGGGAAGGGCCTCCCAACCGGTGCGCCTACATGTGTTACTTAACATGTGTATGCGTTTTAATATATTTGAGTTTGCAAATATGTGAATTGGGGCGTGAACCAGGCCGGGGCTTAGTTATATATATGTATTGCATACGACCAATGTTATGGGCGGTTAAACCCACCGTAATATATATATGTGTTGTAACCATTTTGGTATGCACGTGGTTTGACATATAACATGTGACCATTGTGTATGCATGTGGTTTAATCCTATGGTTTTGTATATGGTTTGAACCTTAGCCCTGTTTTGTATTGCGCGCAGTCATGTGGTGGCCATGTGCCCACGGGCCTTGGTAGGTAAAGGTCGGCGTGTAACCGTTCGATAGTTTGTACTGGTTGTGCGGTTTCACCCGGTGCTAAGTTTTAACGCTTAAATATGCATGTGGGCTAGGTTGAGCCAACAAGGGTGTGTTTTGTAGATGCAGAGACAACAAGTTTGAAGGGGGACTTCCAAGAAGCCTATCTTCTTCAATTTTTGATCAAACGAGGTGCCGAAAAATCCCAGCTAGGGGTTTTTGGACGTTGTGAAGCCATTGGAGCAGTATATTTGGTATTTTGAGCATTGTAAAGCACATTTTTTAGCACTTTGAGCAAATAATACAAATGATCCATTGGAAGCTGGACCAGGAGATGTAGCCCAAGAGAGGGGTGAACTCCTTTATCATTTGTTGTGTTATGTGTTTTCAGTTCACTGTTTATTGTTGTTGTTATATGCATATTTGATGAGTAATTTTCATAAAAGTTGTGTTGCAAATTGATCCGTTTTCATTTTAACACATAAAATTTAACTTGCAAATATTTTCAAGAATACAAGTCTTCTTCATTTTTAGATCAATTGCAATTCTTGATGATGGTGTCGATGAAAATATGCTCGAAAATGACATTGATGATGATGATGATATCATCAATTCTTTCAACATCATTTATGAACCGGATGATGATACTGATGTCGAGTTCAATGAAGAAGATCAAGATACATAATAAGGATGATTACACAGATATTGAGGTTGGATTAGGTATGTGACTATATAATATTTTAATTTGTATGAATTATTCTCTTAAAATAATTTACTTATAATGTCATGGGTTGATTAGATGTTTTTAAGTTTTATGTGACTTTCTTATATCCTATGTTACATTTTGTTTAATTATTATGTGAAACCTGAAAATAATTGCCAATATACTAAAGTACGTGGTAGAGTAAAAATATCATTTACAAACACATAATTTCATGTACCTTCATTAATTTTTGTTTTTGTAGTTTCTATGGTGAATCTTAATAGGACATTGCTTTCGATTATTTTCTATTTTATAGATTGGGTTTTGGGGATCAATTGAGAGTGATGTGAGGGAGAGGGGAGGATCCATATGATATTCCACCTTCACGTGGTTGGCCTTGTTCAGTAGAGGACAAATTATTCTTGAAACCAAGAGAATATCTTTCATTTTTATACCATCATAATCGTATAAGATTTCATCAATATTGTTGTCATAGTATTGCATCAACGAAGTTTCGATGAATGTGTTTGTCATTTCTATAGAATTTTTTTTGAAACCCTAATTTTCTTTCAAAGTACACAATTTGGTTGACACAAGTTTTAAGTTTGCATTAGTCTTTCTTCATTTTTCTTTCAGGTTCTACATTAATGTATATACAATGTATCTGTGTCATAGTTGTACTGATGAAAAATCCCTCTTTTTTGTTGATTGCTTAATCAATGCCATAAAAATAATCCCTTGCAGTACTAGATGTTAGGACACGTGTAATTTTGAACAAATTTTACAAGGAACAAGGAACGAAAATTGTACGAGGACTAGACACCAACAAAAGTGACCTATGAATGGGGCCAACGTTGAAATTTTTTCAAACAGTTTATGTATGCATTGAAATTTTTTATGGGTAGAATATTCTCATGCCTTAATGATATGGGATGGTTTCTGGACTACAATTTGACTCACACACCCACTTTCTCCCATCATCAATTCATCATGTAAACCATAAACCCTAATTTTCTTTCAAAGTACACATTTTGGTTGATGCAAGTTTTAAGTTTTCGTCAGTCTTTCTTCATTTTTATTTTAGGTTCTACATTAATGTATATACCATGTATATGTGTCATAGTTGTGATTCAAAATCCCTCTTTTTCGTTGATTTCTTAATCAACACCATAAAAATACTAGAGGCGGGCAACAGTGACATGTGAATGGGGCCAACGTTGAAATTTTTTCAAACTGTATCTGTATGCATTGAAATTTGACATGGATCGAATATTTGCTTTCCTTAATGATATGGGAGGGTTTATGGACTCAAATTTCACTCACACACCCACTTTATTCCATCATCATATCATCATGTCAACCATAAATCCTATTTTTCATATGTTCTAGTAGATATGTTAATGATTCCAAATCTCATATTTGTATTTGACTCAAGGTCCATCTAGCTTGCAAAGTATCAAATTTTAATTTCATGTTGATAAAACAAATATGAAATGAATCCAAGCATCATTTGATATCATCGCAAGAGAGACGAATCTAAATAATCTTGCGACGAATTAGCTATATTATCGACAAGAAAAGTTCATCGATAGTATAGCTAATTCGTCGCAAGAATATTGTGTCTAATTTGAATGGTGTAACATGGTTTGCAAGGAGTGTAGGGATTATAATATAGTGCAATGTAGTGTAGTATATAAGAACAATCTCTATGCCAAACCTAAAAATGGATAGTACCATATCTTGTTTATAAGACAAATACTCTTTGTGTGTTTCCTTTGTGGTGGCTCAAGCCCTCAATACACATGATGCATGACAATGAAATGTAACAATTTGACTATTGAATGATAGTGTTATGTCACCCATGGTTAAGGAAATAGCATAAGGTTATTAGGTCCTATTTGAATCTTCTTAGAATTGAGATTCATTACATAGTCCTTGAAAAAGGACAAAAGACTTAAGTAGCGGATATTTGGTCTTTGTGTGGGACATTTTATGCCAATAGTATGTTTTGTAAAAAAATAATGGATCTTGGGGATTACACCATGGTCAAGGAACAAGGAACAAGGAATTAGGAATGAGGAACGAGGAACACAGAACAAGGAATGAGGAACAAAATTGTACTAGGACTAGACACCAACAACAGTAACCTGTGAATGGGGCCAACATTGAAATTTTTTCAAACAGTATCTGTATGCATTGAAATTTGACATGGATAGAATATTAGCATGCCTTAATGATATGGGAGGATTTTTGGGCTCAAATTTGACTCACACCCACTTTTTTCCATCATCAATTCATCATGTAAACCATAAACCCTAATTTTCTTTCAAAGTACACAATTTGGTCGATGCAAGTTTTAAGTTTGCTTCAGTATTTCTTCATTTTTATCTCAGGTTCTACATTAATGTATATAAAATGTATTTGTTTCATAGTTGTGATGAAAAATCCCTCTTTTTCTTTGATTTCTTAATCAACACCATAAAAATACGAAAGGAGGGCAACAATGACATGTGAATGGGGCCAACGTTGAATTTTTTTCAAATTGTTTCTGTATGCATTGGAATTTGACATGGATAGACTATTCACATACCTTAACGATATGGGAGGGTTTCTGGACTCAAATTTCACTCACACACCCACTTTCTTCCATCATCATATCATCATGTAAAACATAAACCCTATTTTTCATATGTTCTAGTAGATATGTTAATGATTCCAAATTTCATATTTGTATTTGAATCAAGGTCCAACTAGCTTAGTTTTGGCAGAAGGCCGAAGTGGGAAAGAAAGCGTGCACAAAGAAGAATGATAATTGGAAGAGAAATCGTGGGAAAGAAAGCATGCAAGAGGAAAGCGACAACTAGTAATAAGCACATCACGTGAACATGCAAGAAGGAGGCGACAACTGGAAGGAAGAAAAGCACACATGCAGAGAAGGAAGAAATAATGACAGCAGAGTTAGGGTTTTTGTAAGGTTTTGTGTAAATGGCTGAAGAGCCCGATAGATATAAATATAGATACACATATATCATAAGAAGGTTCAGTTCACTACTTTTGTAGAGGTTGATATGGTATGTAATGTTTTTTATTAGATGAACTACTTTTGTAAAGAGGTTGAACTAGAGCAGAGGAGAGAAGGTAGATCTTGAGGATTAGATCATAGGCCGAGGAGCCTGGTGCAATCTAGTTCGCCTCATATAGGTCTTACCCATCTAAGGAGATTTGTAAGAGTGCAACATGAGGATTGCAGAACTACCATAATAAGAGATCCAAGAGACAAATATTTGTGGATGTAGCCTAGGAGGGGGTGAACCATGGTAAATGACTGTGTGATATGATGAATGTATGCATCTCTTTACTTTCTTTCTGTCATTTATTGTTATGCTTAATCAATGAATGAATACTTTGTCATGAAACATGAATACTCTACTTAGGAAGTAACTATGTAAATGGAAGTGTATACCCATGAGGAATAGGTGTATTACTGTTATAGTTCATAGTGCATGGCTCTGGTCAACAAACCCTATATCTCGCTCAATCCTAGGATGTAAACATCTGAGTCTTACAACCACCCATTTAAAGCCATATCGGGTGAGACTATTCATTGCATTCTGTGTACTGTGTTGTCTTATGGTTTACCAGAAGGGCCGATAGTTTTAGGCTTTGTTGGTACCCTAGAAGATATGAACCTTGGGTCAACAACGTGGGTAGTAGGGAAGAGCCGTTCATTAAACCAACAAATGGTTCTATTGTCGTGTTAAGAGGAACAAGAGAGGACTAAGTAGATGAGATAGAATGCATGAGAAAAGAATGAGTGAAATTAGAATACCACTGAGCCATCAGAAGGGGATTTTGAGACTGTGGAACCCCACGAAAGCAGAAATCAAAGGCTGGTTGAGAACCAAAGAGCTAGATTTTTCCCAGAAAGACAGTCGAAACCCTAGCATCACACCTCACAAATATCTGGATAGATATGTGTTTATGGATTTACACGAAGTCTTTTTCTGTGATTTTCCCCACCTACTGCAGGAATGGATACTAAGGTTGAAAGATAAGCATGTGACAAATCGGATCTGACAACTAGATTGGACCCCAATACAGGTCGAGCAGTTACAGCAGGTGAACAAAAAATTCACCCACGCAGTTGATTTTTGTCTTGAAATTATTGTGGTAGGCTTCATCACAGAGTTTGCAGTCGACACAGTGAAGTCATACAACGCAGCAGAGCGAGAATTTCTATGCAGACCCCATGGAAGGTACATTCAATCATTGTATACTTCTATTAAAATAATGCTATATAAGAAAGGGGTAATGACAATGGAATCAAACAACTAGAATTCCCAGCGTGCATGGGGGACATGGGGAAGCACTGATAGAGAGAGGATAAATGGAAGAAGTTGAGGATAAAGGAAAGAAGGAGGAGGAACTCCTAGACCCGATCTTGATGGATGACGACTAGCTTAAGTGGATATTGGCATCATCAGGAATGACGCGTAGTGAAGTACCCTACCAATATAAGGTGAATACCAAGAAGAGAGTCGTATTCGGGAGGGAGGGCTTGGAAAGCAATGAGGAAGAGGTAGAGGATCTCCGGACTGTGGAGTAGATTGAGGAAATCCCACATGCAACCTATGAGAGGAAAACAAGAGGCCCAAGAACGGAAGGAGAAGACATCCATCCTTTCCATATTAATGTCAGTGTGGAACCCATAAACCCATGTGCAACCAATACACCAAAGATAACACCACCATTTAGACAACCGAAGTTCAGAAGAAGTTTGACAGCAAGAAGTACATCTACTATAGGAGCAACAAATGGAGGAGCCAGTTCAGGTAGTACTAGTCAAGTATCTACACTGCGTGGTGGAGGTAGAAGTTCAATATTTAGAATGACAAGACATGATCCCACTATCAGATTACTAGAATTTCGAGGAGAAGAAACAAAAGATCCTGAGAAGCATTTGTTCATTTGTGCAAAGATCTGGGAGGAAAAACATATCACTAATGAAGATACCAAACTTGTGCAGCTAGAGATCATACTAAGAGACCACGCACTAGACTGGTACATGAGTCTAGACATGAACAGTGCCCATGGGACAACAAGGACACTGACAAACATTAAGAAGCTACTAATTAATGAGTTCCAGAATCCAATCTAAGAGGATCAATACATGAACAAGATGATCGAGATAAGACAGAAACTAGAAGTGTCTGTATGGGAGATTGACCAGAGATTCAAGTGACTGAAGGGGAAGTTAAAATACCTTATGACCGAGATGTAGCACCGGCACCTGTTTGTCAACTCACTACTCCCACACCTAAAATATCCCTTACGACATCAGAATTTTCAGATGCAAGTTGAGGCTCTACATGCAGCCTTATAGCTGGAAGAGAACCAGTACTAGCAGATGGACCTTGCTATTGAAAAATTGAAGGAGGATTTGAAGAATATAAAATTTGAGTTGAACCAAAATAAGAAAAAGGACAAACGAGAAGTTGTTTGGTGCACCACATGCAGGACAGAAGGACACCACAGGAAAGAATGTCCAACATTTGCACAGTATGTGGAAATCGACATGCCAAACCTGCTACCACAAGGAAGAAATATGTAAGAAACCAGGTCACGACCCTTACCACTGCACGATGATGAAGAAGTACTAGATAGTTCCAAAGAATTCTTATTGCACCTTTTGTAAGTCGGTAGGCCATGACAACAAAGACTGCAGAACTATGGAGCTGATGCAAGAAAGAACATCAGACACATACAGGGTACAAGCCAAAATGATGACTAGAAAAGCAACTCCATAGTTCAATCAATCCCCAACTCCATATAACACTGTGCAACAACCCTACAATAATGCATAGTTGTAGTACAACTCGACGCAACCCCAGTACAATATCGCACAGTAGAATCAGACACCACAGTACAACGCGTTGAGAGGGGACTGAGCAGGCTATCGAGGAGGAGGAAGAGCCAGAGGAGGTTTCAGATGTGGCAGAGGACCAGTCACATGTCATAATTGTCAACAACTGGGACATTATGCACAAGAATGCCCACTTCCACTAGAAAATTGTATGTATTGTCATGCATCAGATCATGAGATAGAGGAATGTTTGACACTATTAGTAAATATCCAAGACAAGAGGAACTAGAACAACCATAATTTTCAATGGACTTCAGCCGAAGCAAGGGAGGATGGAAGGAACATCAATATAGTCACCCATGGAGGAACAAAAATAGGAAACAACGCAGTCTGACAGGAACCCGCATAGAACCAATGGGTAAAGAAGAACACTGAACCAAGGAAGCAGTTCGACGCACTGAAAGAAAAGGAGACTTTTGAGGAATCTAGATAAGAATTTTATAAGGTGGACACAATGTCAACTTCCATTGCGCAACCAGTCCATGAAGCCCTAGAATATGAAATGCCGCCATCATTGGATCATACCAATGAAATGCCACCCAAGGGACAAGTAAGTACTATCAAAGACTTTTTTCAATCATGTATAAAAATGTTAAGTGATCCTTCATATGTGAAAATATTGAAAAACATCCTAGAGAAATGTAGCAATGAGACGAAACAAAAGTTAGAACCAAAAATTGTCAATCATCTACACACAATAAGAAGAACAAGTAGGGTATTTAGACTGAATGCTAACATTGGGGATTTCAATATGGGAGACATCATACTGGACCTAGGATCCGAAGTGAATGTGATACCCAAGAAAACCTAGAAATGCATGGGAGAGCCAACATTGGGATACTCAAATGTCCAATTAAAACTAGCAAACCAACATAAGGTCCTACCAATAGGGAGACTGAAAGGAGTAATAGTAAATATTGATGGAGTGCACACTAGAGAAAAATTTGAAGTCATCAAAATAGTAGATGGCACAACACCGTACCCAACACTACTTGGTTTGGAATGGGCATTTGAAAACTAGACCATAATTAACTTGAGGACAAGGAAAATGACATTTGAATCCAGAGATTACAGGGTCATAGCACCACTAGATCCATCAGAAGGGGAAAGGTTCATAGAACCCACTTGCCTGGACTTAGAGGAGATCGAATAGTTTTACAAAACAACTACGCGTGAGGAGGATTACATAAACCCAACTATAGATGGGGTACTCAGATGGAACAACATTACTTCATGCACAACAGATTCAAACACTGGGTTAGAAAACTGGCAGCAAAGACTACACAAAGTATCTACAAGAAGATGTGCAAGAATAGACTGTGAAGTACTGTGGATATGCATAGAAATCAAAGAACCACCCAGTTTCCACGGACTAAATGATTTGGAAACATTCTTGACACAGTATGAAGATGAAGTATTAGAGAACCAGAGGCTACTAGCACTAGATTTATCACTCAAGGCCACACCCACAAGATGGTGGGGTGCACACAAAGAGATTATCACAAACTGGTACCAATGTAAAAATGAAACAAAAATCTGGGGATTGAACCCAGAGCCTTGAGCATAGTTATTTTCTTGTGTCAAGCTCTTTAAAAAATGAAACAATCACCTCTCCTACCAATTCGAGTCTTTTGTTAGGTATCGTATTTGAACCTTCATTTCATCCACCCTTATCGTTTTTCTCCATCTAGTACAGAAATTGGTGACAACCTTAAAGTCGGTGAATGAATTGAATCTTGGGGGGCATGTCTCCAACCTTTGATTATCATTCTATAGTTACACCGCTAGCTTTTCAAGATGGGGGTAGAGTACCAACCATCCATGGGTATCCCAACCTTTGGAAATTATGTTGGGAATTTACAAGCATAGTTTAATTTTGTTTCAAGATTGTGTAAAAATGAAACCAATAATGAGCATGGTCTTAGTTCCTTCTCACGCTCGAAAAAACATGAGAATGCAACCGAGTAAACTTTTATCTCTTTTTCAGACTCACATGGATATACGAAAAAGGAACCCCCTGGAGTCTCCTTTAAGTTCTTTTTAGACTCTCTAAACATGAAAAGATTTCCGAGTGATCTTGCTTCCTTTCTCACTCGTTAAAAGGTTTGAAAGGGCGTATTTTGAGTAATAATTTATCTCTTTTTTGGCCTCGCGAGACTAACATTACAAAAAAGGACAACATTGGATTCATCTTTAAGTTCTTTTCAGACTCTCTAAACATGAAAAATCACTGAGTTTACCTTCTCTGGACTCGTTAAACAATCATACATTGAAGGGCCCATACGGGATTGAAACCTTACTTCTTCCAATTCGTTAAACAAAGGAAGCGGGACTTACTGAAGGTGAGTTTTATTGAGCATGTGTTACCCTCCCCGAGCTCGTTAAATCCAAAAGAGGTGCTCGTCTATCTAGATGGGGGGGGAAATTGAAGGAAGCAAGCCAAACACTTTTTGAGAACATTACCAATAACTCTTACGGTCGCCCTTGAACATGACACTTTCTCTTTGCATACATTTTAATCCGTTGGACCTATGCACTGAACCAATCCTCTCAATCATGTGTAAAAATGAAACCAATAACGAGCATGGTGTTAGTTCCTTCTCACACTCGAAAAAACATCAGAATGCAACCGAGTAAAATTTTATCTCTTTTTCAGACTCGCATGGATATACAAAAAAGGAACCCCCTGGATTCTCCTTTAATCTCTTTTCAGACTCTCTAAACATGAAAAGATTTCTAAGTGATCTTGCTTCCTTTCCCACTCGTTAAAAGGTTTGAAAGGGCGTCTTTTGAGTAATAATTTATCCCTTTTTTGGCCTCGCGAGACTAACATTACCAAAAAGGACAAAACTAGAGTCATCTTTAAGTTCTTTTCAGATTCTCTTAACATGAAAAATCACCGAGTTTACCTTCTCTGGACTTGTTAAACAATCATACATTGAAGGGCCCATACAGGAATGAACCCTTACTTCTTCTAGTTCATTAAACAAAGGAAGAGGGACTTACCGAAGGTGAGTTATATAGAGCATGTGTTACCCTCCTCGATCTCATTAAAACAAAAAGAGGTACTCGTCTATCTGGATGGGGGGGGGGGAAATTGAATGAAGCAAGTCAAGCATGTTTTGAGAACATTACCAGTAACTCTTACGGTCGCTCTTGAACATGACACTTTTCCTTTGCATACATTTTAATCCGCTGAATCTCTGCACTAAACCAATCCTCTGAGTTTCTTTACTCCTTTGGGTCACCTGACAAAAGTCACAGTATCCACTGCATCATCATGTTTTGTTCCATGTCATGTTTTTGTTGTTGTGCCTCAGTGTTCAAGGGATGTATCTACCTCGAGAGTCATCCATCACAAATATATTGTTTCAATACCCGTGTCATTCCATGTTCATTTGATCTACCAATTTACATCTCTGTGTCAGTTTCGTGTCATTGATGAGGGATACATCAAGGCCCTCATGCGATGAGTCTGTTCCTGTCGACTTCAATGCATTATCCAGGAATTAGACTTAGAAACCAGTTAGTACCTTGGGACCTGCATGCCTCAATGGAAGGCCTCCTCATTTTTGACAGTGGGTTTACATCATTGACCCCTGATCGAATGATTCCACGAATGTTCGACTTCAAGTCATCTATTCACATTCCTTGGAATGTACTAGGGTACCTTGGGAATCATTGACATCAATGGTAATTTCCTTCACAGTTGTTAATAGTTTACCTCATTGACTGGTAATCAAGTGGTTTCTGCCATGTTCGACATTAGGACATCTATTCGCATGGTTAGATTTGTACTACATCAGGATCGGTAGGAAGACCCTGGGTTGAGTAATCACTCTGTTATGCACTCTGCCCAGGTTGCGACTGAGTTTCTCTTGAATATTGACACATATATTGTCACACAGATCCAATTTGTATTGGTCCGTGGCTATGTCTTGTCATCTTGTAGATCCACTGTGTATTTTTTCGTGTCTACGATTAGTTCATGTCATGGAAGTATAGATCCACATTGTATCTTTGGTGTCTATACTCTTTGTTAATATAATTATGGATCCACAATGTATCTTATGGCGGCCATACCTTGCAAGTATTTATCACCCAATCATAGGTATGCCTTCCTTAGGTTTGAAACATGTCATAATATTTGTTTGATGGTTCTGTGTAGCTTCTACCAGGTTCTCTGAGTCCATACCCTTGCTCAAAAAAGTCTACAAAGTACTCCAGTAATCAGTTTTTGTCTTCTAACTTCACACTTTGGGGGAAATCCGTTACACATCAAAATTACTCACTTCAATGATGACCTATTGTCATCGTTACAAGTGTTTCTCTTTAGACATAAGTGTCACAAGTGTCGCAAACATCATACTTCCATATCATACTACCATATCTCTTAACGACATCACAAGGACACTTAAAACACCTTGAAATACTAGTTTAAGGAAGATAAAACATTTGATGAAGAGTACAAGGAATTTTCCATGAAGAAGACCACTTAAAAATGATTTTTGAAGGGAAATGCTCCCCCACCCACTGTCAAGGAGTGCCAACGCTCCCCTACCCACTGTCAAGGAGTGTCAATGCTCCCTACCCCTCTTTGGGGGAGTGTTTCAACACTCAGGACACCATTCTGGGGGAGCGTTGGGCTTTTTTGAAGGAATTTTGGGCAGCAGTCCTCTATACACTGTCAGGGAGTTCCAGCGTTCTGTACCCTCTTTTGTGGGAGTGTTGCAACACTATGTGCCCCATTCTAAGGGAGCGCTGGCCTATTTGAGAAAATTTTGGGTTGTTGAGGAAAATCAGGGAAAAATCCCCTTCATCTTGGAAATCAGTTGGATTTGAATTTGAGGTTAAGGATGGATCTTAGGGAAGATCCACAACTGAAGGATAAATATCCTCAACCTATCCCAAGAATCTCTAAGGTGGTTGGGTCTCTCCAAGATTATATAAGGAGGCCTTCTCATGGTAAAAGCAGATAGAGAAATTGAGAAGCACCTAACTTATGATCTCATAAGGAAGGAGAGACATTGAAGGCATCAAACTTATGATCTCATAAGGGAGATATCATTGAAGCATAATCAGTTTGTGTGTGGATTACTTGAGAAAAGGTTTGTACAAGGAGAGATGGGAGAGGTTGTTGCACCTTCATCAAAGGTTTGTAAGTATTCTCTATTGTTCTCATTAATATACATATGTGCTTGGCCTGTTTCTTTCAAGGTTGTGTTTATTCTCATGAACTTGTCTCTATAAGATAGACTTGGTTTCAAGCTAATCTTAGTAGAATAGGAAACTTGTTCTGTCTTTGTTTGGTTTGAAGGACTTATGGAGGAGCTTGGGGATCAAATCTCAACTCGAACTGTGTGAGGCCAAACATCGTCAAAAAGGTACACCTTTATTCCTATTCTCTATACATTAGTTTAGCTAGATTTAAAAGTATTTCAATGACCAACGTTAGCACCTTTTCTGTCTTGGTCTTAGGAGTCTAGAGCCCAAGAGAGAATACACTTGTCAATAGGGGGATTTGTCTGTAACAAGAGTGCTCTCTCTGAGACCTAGTTTCTGATAGATAATAACTTTGGATTGTTGGCTAGATTTATATGTTTGAGAAGTGTTTTCTGGTTTCACTGGCAAGGAAATACAGAACTTTGGGCTATGAAGTCAACCCCTTGAAATGAGAGAAATCAATGACTGGTAAGGGAAGCTTTGAGAGGATAAAGGATAAATAGGAAGCAGTCTTTCAGTTTTAATGTCGTTGTATATGGAGGAATAGAGGAGGACATAAATCAGATCAGAGGACCCTTAAAGATGCAGTCTAACTTACTTAGAAGAGAAACACAAAGTTTAAATGGTTGAGTCTAAAGCATCACGTGATGAATTTTAAACTCCTTAAACATTCCAATTTAAACAAAGGGAAAATACATGGATTTATAGGAAACAAGAAGTACATATTGTTGGACCTTGACCAAGTTTTGAGGAAACACTAGTCATGTTTGACCATCTTTGGGACTTCGACAAGCTGGTCGAAGACGGAGCACCCAGGCAAAGCGGAGATTGCGAGATCTCTCCCTTTTTGTGGGATTTTTAAGATTTTAGGGTTTATGTAACGGGTATGGGATGTCGTCCCATAGGGTTTACCCATGTTTAGGCCTCTTTTGTAATATATAAATAAGTAGCTAATCAATGTAAGAAGCAGTTCTGATCGGCTTTGTGCAAGAACCTGTGAAGGTTGATAAGTGTGAATAGTTGTGAATTCTTTGTGCATACTGTATGTGAGACTTGGAGAGCTAAGTGCAAGTGGTTTGTAAGTGATTTGTGCATAGACGGTGTAAGGCTTGGTGCCTTGATCTAATTCGAGGAAGGAGGATCTAGCAAAGTGCGTGCAGATCACTTGTCCAATGCAGAGTGAGATCTGTGGCTATGTTCCTATAAGAAGATTGAAGAAGACTAATAAAGAAGAAGAAGAAGAGTTGGTGGACGTAGCCCCACACTGGGGTGAACCACGTATATCCTGTGTTGATGTGCTTTGTGCAATGTTATTCATGGTGGTTATGCTTATGTTTTCTTAGTGCACTGTTCTTGATGTATGATAGATAGATCTATGATTTCTTAGTTCTTTATGATGTGAATGAATGTTAGATATGAACTGATGCTAAGTGCTTAGAGGCGTTGATCTATTTATTACAACATTGTTCTGTATTTAGGGTTGATTTGTGAAGTGAATAAGAATCATAAATTAATGCATGTCATTGGCTAAATTGCTCTATTGAAGTGTGTAATCACAGATATGTGTCCCATTTAGGTTGTAGACACTTGAGTCTTGCAACCCCCCTGCTTCTACCTCGGGTGAGACTTCATCTTCTTCGCAGGTGTTGCCGAAAGGGCCAGTAGTTAGGGTTTTTTTGGTGTGTTGTTGAAGCATTGAACCCTGGGTATGCCCCTGCACCAACACATACATAGATAGGATCACAATACATCAAACCACCACCATTAGAATCTTTTCGTCAAAGCTTCAAGAGTTGTGCATTATTATTTCCATCAGATTCAAAGATTACATTCAAGAGTCCTCTATCTACACTAATTTTCCAACCCGAATTACATCTAAAAGATACAATATTTAGAAAACTAACTCCCTCTCGGGCTGCTATTCATCGAACTACTTTCCCCTAGAATCTCGGATTCAGTTACTTCCCCCTAGAAAACCTTTTCAATAGATTTTACCAAAAATAGAAACTCGACTGCACCCAATCATAATATAACCGACACATTTGTGTCAATCATTCGGTCATGAGTAAGGTTTGGTCATCAAGTTGTGATAAATCGACGATTTCTTTCATGAGGTGCTTGAGCAATCGAGAGCACTATTGGAAACTCTGTCACCTTCCTATAATAGGCGCTGGTTGTTGGTGTGCGATCATTAGTTGTAGCATTCACGTGGTGAGTTGGTGTAGCATAATTCCATTTGCGATCTCTTGTGCAACTCCAGGTGGAAACAATGGTTGGGGGACCATGCATCTCTTCCAAAATTGGCATGCATTTCATTTACACCTTCCCTCCTCAGTAGGTAAGTTTACAACATCTGCGAGATGAATATTCACTGTGCAGGTGTCGCATCAGTCTTCTTGTTACTGGAAGGAAACAAGATATGCATGGAGGAAGATTCCATGCCACGATAAAGAAAGACAAAATGGGTCTGTCTTAATCATTCCACCGACCTCACCTGCAACTTTAAAACTCTGAGTGTTTTTCTAAGAGACCAGATTCGTTTTCTCAGATTCTTTACCTGTCTCCACAAGACCGCATTTCCTTTCAGTTTTTCTTGAACACTAGCGAGAGTTGCACGAGCATTATCCATGGAGGGTATGCATTCCTTAAAATGCTATGTGATTCTTTCTTCTAACACCCTATGTTCCTCATGCAACTGGATAATTATGCCTTGTGCCTCTCTGAGCTATCTTTTAATCCAGTTTACATTCCCTACTCGACTCTACGACGCTAATGTTTCAATAGTCCTTTCTGCCAATTGTCTTCTTAATTTTCTATTTTCTTGATACATTTCGACGATAGCGAGTTGGGCTTGCTTCAGCTACTACAAAATATCCTGAACATTCACATTTTCATCACATGAATTCCTCCACCTTTAACCAATTCCCTTGCTCGCACCTTCAACGGGATCTAGCCGAACAACACACATGAGTAATCTCTCAGCAGCTGACTAGGTGTGCAGTTCACTAGGAGCTTGGATCTCCTCATTTTTATTAGTCAACCTTGTCATGCTTATTTTCCAGGGTGTTGGTTGGTGGGATGACGAGTATTCTATTTACTTTCCCTTTCCTTTTCCCGTGACATATTCCTTTCTCGCCCCTGCGCTATGGAATGTTGTTTCCCTTGCAGATAGAGGAATGTATCCTTTGGGGTCTCTAGGGATGTCAGCCGAAATCATAAACAAATCCCAGTATTTTTTCAAACGTCTCAATTCTTTGACCACTAATTGTTCCCCGTTTGGTCAGCCTTGGCCTGGACGTTGTCTACCATATTTTCCAAGCTTTGATACAAGAAGAAAGGAAGTTTTAAAGGTTTTTTCCCTGTAAAGTGCATCAACAACCTTATGTGGTATGGGTACACCCTGTCAAACCTTCCTTCACAGGTGAAATATCTTCTGATTAATTTTAGAAGCTTTTGGAATCGCTCTTGGAGGTATTGGCTTGGAACATTGGCTCCAATTTTCCCATTTAGACAGTTGGGCTTGATAAAGTATCTATAGCACAAAATTTCTAAAGGAAAGCCTTTAAACCATTTTTCTCCACACAGAGGGATATCCATCGCAGTTGACAGAGTTTCCTTCATCACTTGGAAGGTGAATCCCGCAATGGTCGCACTAATCCCAGTGAAATTGAGGGCGAATTGCTCAGCCAACTTTGCATTATACCCTTTGATATTTTCATAGAAGCATATATATTCGTCTTGTTCAAAAGATGCCCTAGTTTCCAGATCTTCGTTTATTAATTCCAGGTCTTGAGGCTCATACCTCACGACCCTGCCACTTCTCACCTTTTTTTCTTATGCTTTGGAACATTGCCATGATGCTAGTATATATTTATATCACACGCGCGGTAATGAACTGTAACACCCTCTCTTTGCGGCAAATAACTGAATCTTTGCGTGACAAACAAAATCATCCATAGGGTTTCATGGCGTGACAAATAAGGCATGATGGAAAATTTAGGCGCAGTGGGGAAACTCCGTATGGTGGAAAACAAAAACGGGATGCTTGTCACGGTAAGGAATCATGATGGAAAATTCTGGCACAGTAGCAAAGTACTAGGAGACTTGTCGCAAGACAAGAAATTTAGGTGCAGTGAGAAATTCAGCACGATAGGAGGAAATTCGAAAGAAGAAAGGTTGACCATGAGAAGAAATAATGTCCAACATGCTAGTTTGCAGCGAACTCCAAAAAACTTTAAACAATCACTGAAAATATGAAAGAGACGCGACAAATCGAATCAACAAACTTACAATATGAACAATGGAAATCAGCTTTCACACAGCGAAGGACTCCAAAGTTTGCATAAAAAACCATGGACCATGCACAAATCCGGAAAGTAAAGGAGAGACATGCAGGATGACCAATATTTATACTTGAACAGATAAGGAATGGAATCATGGGAGAGGACGATAGATCCATGGCAATGAGAAGTTTGGAAGCAGGTTGAAGATTTGTGCAACAAACGCATGTAATGGGTACACTTTAAAGTGTGAAAAGTACAAATGATAAGAGAGGCAAAGTACAAATGATAAAAGCATTGTGATTTTTCACCTTTCTGACTTCATATTAGGTGATGATGTTCGTTATATCTTTCGACGTGACATTTATCCCAACAACTTGCCTCGATCTCTGGCATGTGAATTCCCCTTTTTTGATAGGACTTGATATTTCGATAAAGGGACCTTTACAAGTTGCACATGACTAATCATTATGCCCTTTCTCGACTCTAAGGGCCATACCCACTACTTGTTGATTTCGACCCATTCGTTATTCGGTCACTAAACTCACACGCTTTGACACACAAACTAAAAATCATATAGGAATAACTCTAAATGCAAAAATCACGGTGCTAATAGTGTGTGTGAAGCATCTCCAACACTTCCATGTGTCAAGGTGTCAAATCACAAGGGAAAAAATTGCTACAAGGCTTGCATTTAAGGAATGATTTGAAGGTTCAATTAATAGCAACATGAAGCTAGCATTAGGCCAAAGATGCAATGATGAGACATGTGATGCGATTAAGGATGACACAAAAAGACTCCTTCCACGTGAAGTTTTAGTAGCCCAAAAAAGGTAAGCTTGGTGGTTTTTCACGTTTGGATAGTCTAAAAAACACTAAAAGAAGACTCTATAGTGTTCATTTTTTGTAATTAGTCCAGTCGGTTCGAAAAATGTTTAAAATTATACCGAAAGGATGTCTCTTAAAAATCATTTTAACGAGTGTGATCGAGACAAGATCACTCATCTATCTTTTCAATTTTAAGCAGTTTGAAAATAACTATGGACTCACAGCCTTTTTCTAAGTTTAGTCCCCTTAGCCCAAAAAAGTATAAAATATAACTTAGGAGAACTCTTTCAGCGAGACATTTCTCTAGAGGAGTTCCTTTTTCCTGGATAATCTATTGGCCAGAAAAAGGGTTAAACTTATGCCAAATAGATATTCCTTTTGGACCAATTAATGAGTGTGAAAGGAACAAGGTCACTCGACGATCTTTTCATATTTAGGGATTCTGAAAATAGCTTAACTATGGACTCTGAGGGGGTTCCTTTTTCATATATAATATCCAAGGCCTAAAAAAGAGATAAACCAAAACCAGGGAGGATGGCCCTTTTTCAAAAATTTAGTCCCTCAGGCCCGAAAAAGGGGTAAACTTATGCCTGAGAATACTCTCCTAGAGAATCGAAGCTCCTAGGGCATACCTTTATTCATAAATTAACCATCCAATCTGAAAAAGGGGTAAACTAATGACAGACATATGCACCCTCAAATTCACTCAACAAGGGAAACAAGATCACTCAACAATCTTTTCAATTTTAGAGAGTCTAGAAAGGGCTTAAAGAATACTCTAGTGGGGCTTCTTTTCTCAAGTAATATAAATGAGACCGAAAAGAATAAATAAATTCTTGTTAGATGTTTCTTTTAAAGTTTAATCAAGATTGAAAGACAGCAAAGTATGCTCTTAGGGAGTTTCTCAGATATAGGCCAGAAAAATATGAAGAAGAATGAGGCTTCAACATGAAGTCATGGCAGGACTAAAAGGACTCTCATGCCTATGAAGTACTTCGACATGGGAACCAAATGGAAAAAAAAGATATAACTAGGATTCCCATAGAAGGAAGTCACTACCACATAAAGTATGACACACTGATTAGTATGGAAGGTTTGTGTCATAATTCAGTGGGGTCGATCATAAGGCCAAATGAACTAGGAAACGACTAATGAAAAAATGAAAGTAGGCAAAACCTATCCTATATGACAATTTCGAGGTCAATACCTATTAGAATGGATCGATATGATGAACAAATTTCAAAGAAAAAACCATCTCCAAGATCCTGCATATAAGGCCAATAACACTCATTCAGAAGTTAATAGATCCAATATAGATAGAAACTTTGGAAAAAATGAGGTGCTACTAAATACAAAACTTGAAAAAAACAAACTTGGACTGTACAATATGGTACAAAGCACCACACATCCTTACAGATCATGCATAGTACTGGTTGAGGTAGAGCCTGCTTCTAGGCTTTGGCCAAGAGTCTCTTCGATAGTCAACCTGGAAAGTCTCCCAAAAGGGAAGAAAACACAAATGGTGTAAGTCTTCGCATGGTATTGAAACCATAGTCATGGATTTAAGGATAGCCTCATCTGAAGGCAATTCAATATCTGAGAAATCACACGAACGAGGAGGGTCAACAATCTCAAAGGGAAAAGTAAATTGACCATATTCCATATGACAATGGAGGTTCTGGCCAGGATTGGCAAAGTCTTTTAGTGAAGAATCACAAGAACGAGGGCTTGAGGATCTACAAACAATGATATCATACTCAAAAGGAAACTCAAGATCACTCGGACAAAGAGGTGGAAGCAAGGGCTCCCATGCCCCCATTGGATAAAAATATTGATAAATTTTCGAGACCATGTCTTGAGAAGGAAAACATGATTTCATAGATTCCTTCTTAGAAGAAATTGAACATTGAGGATAAAACACCAAATAATTAACCCGTGGTGGGTTAAAGTCTACACGAACACTAGAAAAATATAAAGGGGTATCCTAAACTAACGCCAAATTAGGATGGTGATTATCAGATGTCATCTGGTTGATAGTGAGAATGCTCCCATTATGAGGGAAATGCATCACCCGAAAGAGTGTAGACACCACAACGTTCATAACATATACATAATCACACCCAAGAAACATATTGAAATCTAACGAGCCTTGCACCACTATAACATCAACAAGAACAGTCTTCCCACCTAACAAGATAGGTAACTGAGGAAGAAACCCTAAATATTCTCTAGTACATCTATCAAAATCCAACAACTCATGCAAAGTGGACACAAGCTCAGGAGAACCCAAAGATTTCCAAGATGAGGAGGATAAAATACTTGTGGAGGATCCTTCATCCACAATACATCGGTAAATGTTTTTTTAATTAAATTCAACCCTTACTTGAGAAGGTGCAGAATAAGGAAGGAGAGGCTCAACAAGGTCATTCCAATCAAAGGAAACCAATCTAGGGCTTGGAGGGGGTGTGCTCAAAGTGAGAAGAATTCCCCCTTGTTCTGAAGGTAGTAAACTGGAAATGCTAAAAACATAGTCGATAGACACATCAGTCCCCATCAGAAGAGTGGGATCAACCAAATATTGCATCGGCGTGACCATTTTGGTAGAATCAACATTGTCCAAGAGAAGAGTGGGATCAGCCTAAGATTGCATTGGTGTAACCACTTTGGTAGACTCAACACTCTCCAAGAGAAGAGTAGGATCAGTTGAATATTGCATCGGTGTGACCACTTCCTCAACTATTGGCTTAATAGAATGCGAGACAACATGGTCTAAAGGAGAATCACCCCCCAAAATATGAGTGGGGTTGGCCGAACACTGAATCAACACAATCACTTTATCAACCAAAGGTTGAATAGCCTATGAGGAAACCTCAGAAGACTCAAAATCAGAAGATCTTGTAGAGAGGGACCACAATCTTCATGCCTCTGGAAGGCCATGGGATAAATGAGTAAGGTGATCTCCCTTGCAAATATTACAAGGGAACTTAGGCTTATGTCGTATCCATCTAGGTTTCTCAATAGAATCAATGCCCCCAGCATGACTAACAGTGGTTGGTTGCACATCTCCAACATGAATTGCATAGGTTGGTGATTGGTTGATAACATGACTTGAAATGGCTACATACCTATCGCCAATATGACTAGCAGTGACTCGACATTTTCTTCATCATGACTTATAGAGGTTGGATGCTTTCCCCCAACATGACTCAAAGAGGTTGTTGACAACTCTAAAAAATGACTAGCAGAGGTTGGTTGTTTTCCCCCAACATGACTTGCAAAGGATAGGTGTTGGTATTCAACATGACTTTAAAAGGTTGATGACCTATATTCAACATGGCTCACAGAGGTTGGTTATTTCTTCTTCCTATTATTCCTCTTTCTATTTCATTTAGTAGCTATACTTTCACCAGAGAAGGTAGAAGGAGGAGGAGAAGACTTTGTTGACGAAGGAGCATAAACATGATGCCCATGACATAAGATGCTTAACTAAGAAGCATCAAGAGCATTTGGAACATTTGGAATGGTACCCAACCAAACCGGTAGTCCCACATTCAAACCAGGAATGTACAAAGTGGCCATCAAAGGGACACCAACGTTTCCAAAGAAAGGAAAATCACAAGAATCGCCTTGCAAAGGGTTTTCTTGGTTGGTATCATTGGGAACTTTTTCCATGAATATATTATGCATAATTTCTTCCCTTGCAGGATCATTCAAGTCCGTAAAATTCTCACACACTGAATCTGGTGAACTAGTGGTATAAAAAAAATGCCTATAAAGAGGTGGCTCCATGATTCTAAGTGGAAGACTGAAAATTCCTCATGAACGACGGAGTGGGAGGTCTACCACCTTAGGCCAGAGACCCAAATAAATGACTAAATAACTAGCTATGCCAAACTAGGGAGCACATAGCACACCACTAATAATAAAAACCTAAAAAGATACAAACCAAACAAACTACCCTTTTGAATTCTTTAAACACAGGGAGATGAAGTCATGATCATCCAAAGAATTCACAGAGGAAAACGACTGGCGAGGAGAAGTAGTTACTCAAACCTCCGACCGATGATCCCTTCAGGTGTCACCCAGATAATACAAATTCTACCTCAGGTACCGCAATACACCCCTCATAGTCACCTATGTGTCAACCTATATAATGGAAACTAGGCCTCCAACTTGTAATAAAAAACCAAAGGGGTACAGACCATAGTCAGGCGAGTGTATGGACATGGTAACTAATCTCAAAGATCATCCTGAGTATTGAAACACAACAGGGCCAGAATAACTCTTAGAGTACCTTGGAAGAATCCAAGTGTCTTAGAGTTTTGACACAAGTCGGTACGGTAACACTACAATATTTACCCCCAATACACACTCTCCCAAACTCTTTGTCATGATCAAGAGTGGATATCTATGTCACTGTCCTCCATGAGGCCTTGTGTTTGACTCCTGTGTGAGAGGAGCTTCCCAGATTGAGTAATTACAAAGTGGATTTTTCACACCCTAGCATAGACACCTAAGTTAATTTTTGGTTGGCCTTGGAGATTTTACCTCTCCACACCTAATCCAAGGCCCTATCCTAAGCTATTGGTGAACCCTATAAAAAGTGTTGCTAATATATTTTAGATTAGCACACTCATTTTAGGGGCTTTTCTTACTCAAGGAATGGAGGTGAAACTTATTTTGTTTGAGACTCTTGTGAAAAATAAACTAATTATAACACTTACAAAGAAGACTTTACACTACTTCTACAAATGAAAAAGAGTTTCAAGAAAAAATAATGAACAATCCTTCAAACATAAAATGCAATATTTTCTCCGTTCAATGCAAAATACACAATGCAACTTTCGAGTGAAACAAAAGAGAAAATGGAATTATTTTATTTCTTATTTTTTCTTTTGAAATGATTTCAAGATGAGAAGAAAACACAACACTATGCTAATTTATTTTTCTTTTTCAAATAACAATGCAAAACAAATGCAAAGAAAGAAAGAGACCTAAAAAACTAGGTTTTTTGTTTTTTTTGTTCCAATCAAAGAATAACTAACAAAAGATGCTAAAAGAAACTGCAAAATACATGATTCATGTCCCCCCCAACCATGAGAGAGAATTGTTTTTTAAATGAAACTCATTTTTCTTAAAATTCAAGATAAAAATAAGCCAAAAATGCTTGGAAACACAGAGAGACAAGAGGATTTCTTTTTTTATTTCATAAACAATCTGAGCCTGCAAACTGTCTCAACCCCAAGCAACAAAAGCTTCTGGAACTCAAGAAGACCTAGGAAAAACAAATTTCTTATAGGAAAAGGAAAATCTTTTGAAAAAATTCTCCAAAACAAAAGAGATGTGTGTTCTGCATGGCCAACCCGTGTATGTATGCGGGATGTGTATAATGCATGATGTGTATGTATGTGTGTTGTACAGAGAGCAGGGTGCATACACCTCTGTAAATTTTCAAAAAAAAGTTTGGATATACAACTTGGGAAAGGGAAGCTAGTAGGCACCTGGAAGGTGACCAGAGACCCAAACTAAATCAGAACACTCAAAAAACTCAGAAAGAAAATGAAAATCAAATCAAACCAAGATCTCCCACTAAGACCCTAGAGAGACTCCCAAATGGAGTTGCCAATTCTACTATGGGGAAATTATCCCTAAACTGGGTCTAAGGAATAGGCAGAGTGATAGCTCCATTAAAAGACTTATCTACCTTTAATATACCCCAAAACCATTTAGACTAAGTGATAAGAGAAAGAGGGAAGAGAGGGTTAATGAGTGCACCTTCAATCCTTATGATTGGTGTAGACCTATTCCACGTGTTGTTGCCTCCTAGATCACAGATATCCTCCCAAATATGACCTGCAAGGAGTTAGGAATACAATGAAACAACATATACAATCTTTAATAATCACTTTAAAATCCTAAATATAGATATAAATGCTCAAATTAAAAAGAACATGTAAACATAGGGTTTTGGGACAATAATCTCTTTTATTCAAATTCAAGGTAAAAAATGTTATAACCTTTGCTGGCGACCGCTCTACGAACCAAGTCCGAGCTCCTTTGTTGTGGCTCTAAGTGCATCAATCCAACATTATATTCTCACAACCAACATACCATCAAGGGAAGGAGGAAGGGTTGCATAGGGATATTGGTTGGAGGGGAAACTTAAGGCTAAAACTCAGATCAAGATGCAAATCTTGGGCAATAAAAGGGAAGGGATTTTGGAAGAGTTTTCTTATTTTCTTGTTCATGTCCATAAATGACTCCCCAATACCTCTTTTTATATGATAAAAATATGGTTATTTGGTTTGGGGATGGGCTACAAGGGGTAAAATGATTAGGAAACCATCTATATCCCGTAAACTCCACCGAATTTTGCACAATTTTATACTTTTTGCAACTTTTGGAGATAAACGTGGGATAACTAGCATGCAACACGTGTATATATGCGGGCTAAATAGCATGCAACATGTGTATATAACCGGGATAACTAGCATGCAACACATGTGTGTACGCGAGCTATTAGTGGAGCAGGGCATGTACATTATCCAAAAAAAGGTTTTTTGGAAGGAAGCCTCAACAATATTTTTGGAAAAGTATGCAAATGGATGGGCCAATTGTTGATGTTTGGACAACAATGAGAAGACATTCTCTTAGATTAATAATTAATAATATAATTAATTATTATTAAATACTATATATAATAAGTAAATGATAATAATAAATAGTTATTGATTATCCAAGGGATGCATCCTTTCATGGATGGTCACCATATGTTCCCTATATATGGAAAACTCATCATTGTAGTAATATAT
>ML783332.1:934823-957613 GCA_009831015.1 Picea engelmannii | reverse complement strand
TTATTATAGAAACCCTTGAGGTAGGGCAACACCATACAATGGATCCTATTATGGAAGGGATCCTCTCCTGTTCACTTGCCTCTTCGAGGGGGCATCCTCCTATTGAGCTACCGCTCCACAATACAATATTTCTCTTCATATCTTATTACATTGCTTGAGCCCCTTTATATAGTGCTACCATCACCTAAGAACATTCTAGAGGATGAATCTTCTAGAAGTAGAACCTTCTAAGAAGTCCTCTTACATTTATTATATCTAACTACCATAGTGGGCTTTATTTAATAATATAGTGGACCTAGTCCACCTTACATTGAATGACCTCCACTATTATCACTATGGGCCCTCTGGGCCCCCCTACTACCTCTCTAGCTACCTTACAGTAAGGAAGGGAATATGATGAAAATCATTGAAATATTGTAGAAAGATGCCCAAAATCACCGAGTAGATAGCAGAAAGCTCATGAAAGATAAGGAACATTAGGGAGAATTCAACTTAAAGTTGATGAAGAGTCTGGAGATAATAGAAAAGAAGTTGAAGTTGGACAAGGAGAGAGACTCGAGCAAAATAGGGAGTCACAAGATTTCTAAGGGAATAATATCAAGGAGTGTTGGTAGACACCATCATCACTCCCAAGGTTTCTCCAAGGGGAGGGAACACAGTAGTTCAAGCCCATATCCTACCAGAAATCACAGGAGATATGGAGTGGATGAACTAAAGGGAGAAATGAACAAGATTAAGCCTCCTACGTTTGACAGAAAACACAAGAAGGAGGAAGATGCTGAAACATGGTTTCTTGGCATGATAAAATATTTCCAACTGTAGAATTATTCCTCTCATGCAGAAGGAAGAATTGCAATGTATCAACTGAAAGGAAAAGAATCCATGTGGTGGGATCAACTTGTACAGGTGCAACACATTAGAGAGAAATATATCACTTGGAAAGAATTCAAGAGATATTTCGAGAAGAAATACTTGACTAAAAGATATTAAGACCGAAAGATGAAATATTTCTTTGAACTCAAGCTTGGTAGCATGACCATTGATGAGTATGAACAAAGGTTTTTGGAATTACTGAAGTATGTTCTGTTAATCAAGGATGAGACTATCAAGATTCAAAGTTATATGAGTGTACTGCCACCTTCCATTGGGGACAAGATTCAGTATGATGACCCTAATCCTATGGAAGAAACTATAAGAAGAGAGAAATTCTTATATGAGCAGCAAAGAGAGAAGCCTACTTTCTAGAAGGCTTGGGAAGACAAGAAGAAATTCAAGATGGATCAGAGGAAGAAGGGAACTAAGCCACCCTTTTTCAAAAATAGTCTTCAAGGACAACCATCTTTTAGAGAGCCCAAGAAGGCTGAAGTGGGTGGGAAAATGACAAGATCGCCACCTATGGAATGTTGGGGTTGTGAAGGAAACCATATGTGTAGAGATTTCCCCCACAAGATGTCAAAGGCGGAGCACAAGACGAAGTGGAGATCATGGGATCTTAGCCCCTTTTTAGGGATTTTTGGGTTTTGGGGGATTATGTAACGGGTATGGGTATGTCAGCCCATGGGTTTACCCATGTTTAGGCCCGATTTTGTAATGTATAAATAAGTATCTAGGCGATGTAAGAAGAGGCCTATGTGCTAAGTGCTAAGTGTTAATTGCGAAGTGCAAGTGGTGATTGTAATGGCTTTCCGCATACTGTGTGAGACTTGCAGAGCTAAGTGCAAGTGTCCATAAGAGACTGTATGTAGGCTTTGTGCTGTAACCTAGCTTGGAGAAGGAAGATCTAGTGAAGAGTGTGCAAATCTCTTGTCCTCTACGAAGTTTATCCTGAGGCTTTGTGCATGTAAGAAGGTTGAAAGAAGCTAATAAAGAAGACGAAGAGTTGGTGGACATAGCCCTAGGGTGGGGGTGAACCATGTAAATCTTGTGTTGTGAATGCTTTGTTATTTTGGTTGTTGTTTTGTTTATGTGATTCAATGTTTAGTGTGATGTTATATGATAGATGAATCTGATATGATAGCTTAGCATTGAATGATGTGAATGAATGCTAGATCTGATCTCTATTTGTATGCTTAGTGCTTCAATCTATTGAATTTGTATGAATACTATGTCGGTCTGTTGATTAGGGTTTAACTACGTTGTATAATAGAATATGTATTGATGAAATATAACTACTAAGTGTTCTTTTAAGGTATTACAATCATAGATCTGTGTCCCAGCTAAGGTTGCAAACACTAGAGTCCTACAACCACCCTTGCCTCTACCTTGGGTGAGACTTCATATGCTTCGAAGGTGTTGCTGAAAGGGTCGGTAGTTAGGGTTTTCTTGGTGCACTGGTGTAGCGTTGGACCCCGGGTCTGCCCCTGTGCCAACAAATGGTTCTGTTTATGGGACCGAAACTGTGATTGTTGGGAACTAAGGAAAGAGGAGCTTTGTGCGAAGATCTGACCTAAAACCGTGAAAGCGTCGTGTGTATATCTGTCACCCTAGTGCACAGTATCCTACTTAATTTGTGAAGCTTTGTGCTAAGAAAAGAAGTCTGATTTGATGAAAAGAGGTAAGATCTGGATGCTTTGTGCTATGATAGAGGTAATAATAGTGAAATTTTTTAGATCTGGAAGCTTTGTTCTCTGACTGTTATCACTCTAGGAAACTCTCCTAGGCTGTAAGTCAGAGATGCCTGGTAACTTAATCTTTTGGTAATTGTTTTCTTAATAATGAGTGTGGGTTTGGATCAAGTCGGAGGGCTGAATCATTTCTCACTCAAATCATGCATAAACACATTTAGATGGACAAGGCTTTCAACCACAAATGTTCAGAGAGTTTACAAATAAAGGGATGTATGGAGAAATAACTATTATATCAGCAGAATCACATATAAAGCATATATGAATGGCCAATAACAATAATCATAGGAATACTTTCAAACTTTAACTTATGAATGCAATGATAAGATGACAGTTATCGGGCATAAACAAGCATAACAACATGAATATAATATCCAGGTGCAAGTACAGAATAGATAAGAAGATGAAATCTAAACAAGTTATGGAAAAAGAAGCTTGTATTACTCAATATGAAAATGAGAAGTTTGAGTACATAATATGAAAAAGTCTCCAAAGTCAAACCTTTAGTTCCTATTCTACCTTTACCTTGATAGCTTTACAATGCAGTTTTGAGATCCTAAAAACATGGATCAAATATGCTAAAGATAGAAAATCAAAATTTAGTTTGCAAAAGATGTGGAGTGATCCCCAAAAATGAGGTCAATCCTAGATTTTATGGTCTTCATCTCTTGTTGAGTGATGGTGCAGTGCAGGATAGCCTTCCAAGGCTGAATGATAACTCTCCAAGAGATACAAATTTGAATCTGTTGATGTGAGTAAGCGTCCTGATTTTCTGCCTTTGTCAAAGATACCAAAAACTTTTGAAACACCTCCTCTTTCCATAATATATCAAAAATAGCTATTGGATCTGTCTTGAAAATTCATCAAATGTCCATTCAAATAGGTTTCAAACCTTTCCAACTCAAAAAACTTCGATCTATGCAAAAACTTGATCATTCTGGAAGTGACAGGCTTTCGGTGGTTAACCTAGAAATCTTCTGAGCGGATTATCTACCGAAAGCCCTGTTTTCGGTGGTTAATGAACAGTCGTCCTGTTCGCCTAAACCAACAAAACTTCATCTTTGAGGAAACTTCAAAATTGCAAAAATGCTTACCTTGGATCCCTTTTTGATGTTCAAGGTTTCTTGGATGAGGCAGCCCTCGTTCGTGCAGATCTGCGAATTTCTACTGCCTGTGTGGAAGGCTCTGGTGTGTCTACCATGGTTGTAGCTAAGTTAACTAGAGTTTCCAATCCAGTTTGCTTCTGTGCTGGTGATTGAAACTATTTTAACTTCAACCTCAGAATTCTAAGTTGTCTATACAACTTCATATTCTCCTTGATCAATACCTTATTCCTATCTTTAATCTTGTCATGTTTTTCTTTGAGGGTTTGGTTTATTTTGAAAAGCTCTACATTTTTGTCGGTTAGGTCTGTATTATCTTTTTTAATCACCCTTTCCAGGACTTCCATTTCATAGACCTGTTGCAGGAGTTTGTTGATTTTTCGTGATCTAGTTGTTTTAGGCTTACTTGAAGAGGCTTCTGCCACTGGTGGACTGTGTGCCTCTGGAGGAGTTGGTGAAGGTAAATTGGAACAATAGTCTACACCTTGTTCAGCCTGTACATTACCCCGTGTCTCTGCTAATTCTTGTTCTGGTTCTGAATCACTGTAGGGTAGGTTTAAAGGGTTATTTCCTGTAGCAGGGTCCTTGGACTGCTCACCCTCAAACTGTAGTTTTATTTTGATTCTTTTCTTCTTGATAGAGGATGATTCTATTGGATCTCTTGGTGGTGAGATACCCTTCCTTTTTCTATGACTGCTTTTGGGAGTAATAGTCTTCTTAGTGGCAGCCTTTTTACCCTTCTCTTGCTATTAACAATCAGTCTGGAATTCATTCCAGAAGAGGAAATAGTTCCAATCTACTTTCCTTTTCTTCAATGACTCCTTGACAGTAAGAGTAATGAGTCCTTGATGAGATAATCTTCTTTCCACCTTAGTGGGCTTGGCCTTGACTTGTTTAGACATTTTAGTGAGGGCTTTGTGCAAGAAAAATCGTAGATTGATTGTGTCTCTGCCTATAAAGTGGTTTAAAAGCTTAAAGTGATAGAACATCACTCTATTGTACCACCCCTCACATGTTATGTAAACAAATATTGCTTTCAACAAGGACTGCCACTTTGGTTCCAAGTAAGACAATGGAATATCCTTTTCCAGATCAAATCTTTGTGTACGGGCAGCAAGTATGACCTAAATTCGATGTTTGAAGGTATGATAGACTTGAACCAACAGTCTCTTGACCTAGGGAAACCTGTATACTCAACAATGGCAGCTTCATCAATGATAAAATCCTCCTTTCCTATTTTAGCATATCTCCCATCATAGGAAATGGCAAAAGACTCGACCACTTGCTGATGAAAGTTGGTTAATTTTTCATAATATGAAAATACCCCAGCCTGTTTGAAGAATTCTGCCACTTCTGGGTGAGCTTCTAGGTACCAAACCCCATCCACCTTAGACCTCAAAACTGGCCTTGCTTTCGGCATTGGTCAATGTTGACTGTACCTGCGATTATGGAAAACTGAGTGTCTAGGGAGACAAAGATTCTAGGATTTAGGATCACAGAGAGTATGACTCATGGAAGAGTAGATGGGACAGGGTGACACAGAGTTCAGATCACTGAGCTCAAACACTAACCAAGTTTTAGGCAACAAATTGACTGAGAGCATGCCGAAATTTTAGATTTTCGGTGGTATATTCATTTAAATTGAAACAAGATGGGTTTTGAACTTGCGTGATAAATCGACCTGGCTTAATTGGCTTGAGAGCGATCGCTGGACTCTAATGGTGCTTGACAATGACCATGGGAAATGGGATTAGGATCTCTAGAAACACGTTTGATTGATGAAATCGCGAACTCACGATTATCTCAGTAATCTCCGGAATTCAAATTGATAATGAATAAGGATTTAATGAGGGATTAACGGGATCATGATAGATGGTGTACTTGTGATTGGAAATGGAGGGAGGCTTCGTGACAACATGCATGAATTTTTGTATCACCGTCATGTCTTCATTTTGAAAAGACAAATGCGGTTGAAAGGACAACAGGAACTCAAATTTTTGGATAGACAGAATTAGAACGTGCATACCTTCCAACTTGACGAGCTTTCGGCAGTTACGTTTCCATCATTGTGCCAACTGACAGCTGGCTCGATCGAAAGCACGGGCTTTCCATTTTTCCCATTGAAACGTTTTCAGTGGTTAACCGCATTCTTGCTTTGACCTCTTAACTACTGGGAACAAAGGCTTTCGGTGGTTAATGAGCGCGTTTCAGGCTCGCCTAAACCACCGAAACCTGAGATTCTGACTTTTGCTTGACCAAACCAAATCCAAAATTTCTTTTGAGCTTATTTACAGAACACAGACTCTCTAACCTACCTACAAAAATTTAGGGATCAAATTTAGACCACAACCTATCACCTCAAAAGCAAAATTTCCACCAATTTATTTGAGGAGATAACACTGGCTCCTATTGGGGATGAACACCTCCCTGTGAGGTTTCAAGAACCACAAAACCAATGCTTTAACCTGAAAAAAACCCTGTAACCTGCTCTGCAAACATTCATAGTCTTCCAGTGTATAGTCCATTGGGATATGGAGTCTCAAATGCTATCACCAGACCTCTACAATCTTTATTCAAACTCGGAACAAACATTACTGAAAACAAATAATTGTTGCAAGATGACAAATTGAAAAGAATCTTCAACCATGCTTGATGACGAAATCATTCTCTATCTACTCCTACTTCTAACCAGTTACGGCTGGATCATTATGTGACATCATGCTTCCAATGAAGCCATGCTAACATTGAACTAGTTATAAAAGATCTTTCAATGCAGACCAAAATCAAAGGGGAATTCATAACTTGCAGCAAAATTTGAATTTGCAGCATATACTCACAATCATCATCTGCTTTAATTCCAAAAATGGAAAGACTGAAATCTTCTAAGAAATATGATTCCATATAAATGGACATTGGATCATAGAAAGAAGAAATATTTTGACAACCAAACACAATTACCTATGCTTGTTGTTCGAGAATTTCTTCAATTTCTAATGTATGTATCTGCTTATAAACAAGTTTTTGCAATTCTGGAAATAACAAAGGGTTGATTTCACTACTAACCCTTTCTTGATTGATATCTTCTTCATGAAAGATTTAAATTTTTTGTTTATGAGGTGCTGCAAACCGACAAGAGGACCTGAAATTTGTAGCTAGGTTAAATCCATCATGTTCAATGTCTTCTACAAATGTGGAATGGCTGATTTGAACATGAGGTTGTTTCTTAATGAGAAAAGAAAGAGGCTCTTCAATATAGCTTTCATATATGGGCTAACTGCTCAGATCAACATCAGTTGATATAGATATCTTCTCTACTCCATCTGCATACTCATCAAAAACTGGTGAACAAAAAACCCTTGTATCTTGTAAAGAAAAACAGGAAGTTTTCAGCTCCTTCTTTTCAATCATAGCTAGAAACATGTCATAAGAAGCATCTTCAAAAATTTGAGAACAATTATCTTCTATAATTGTTCCTTCATGCAAATTAGGGGAAACAGATGCATCAGAAACAAGGCTTGATGCATCTACAGTTATGCAATCTTCACAATTAATTGTATCAGGAAGTTCTTCCTCAGAAACATAATCTTCATCTGGACAAACAAAAGAAGAAACTACTCCCTGCTGAACATGTTTTTCAAATTCATCACAACAATATTCAAGAAGAATTTCTCGAGAAAAATACCTTTTACATCGATGATGAAAAGCTGTATGAAATTCTTTTAAAAAATATATACTAGAAGAAGGCAAGGATTTATACCATTCGTGAGCATCACCTTCCAACGAATACATAAACATCTTCATGAGCACATCTTCATCGTGAATATTTAGCTGAACCATGCATTGATGAAATCTGATGAGATGATCTGAAGGATTGCCTTCTTTCTTTTATGCAAATCTTGTAAGGTGATCTCCCCAAATATCTATAGAAGGAACTGGATGTGGGAAACCAGGAACTGTTGAGAAGTCAAGAGGTGCAAACCTCCGAGCCAAAAGAGCTGCAAATTCTTTTGACATTTGATTATTGTGGAGTCGCCACTGAATTTGTCCTTCATGGAGTCACCAGATAGATAATTACAACCAAATGATGTCCAAGCTTTGTCTATCATCAAAGCTGGATCTTGTCGTCTCCCAAGTAAGCTGAGCTTCGATCTCCTCTCCCCGGCAACGACGCCAAATTGTTATCACTCCAGGAAACTCTCCTAGGCTGTAAGTCAAAGATGCCTGGTAACTTAATATTTTGGTAACTGTTTTCTTAATAATGAGTGTGGGTTTGGATCAAGTCAGAGGGCTGAATCATTTCTCACTCAAATCATGCATAAACACATTTAGATGGATAAGTCTTTCAACCAAAAATGTTCAGAGAGTTTACAAATAAAGGGATGTATGGAGAAATAACTATTATATCAGTAGAATCACATATAAAGCATATATGAATGGCCAATTACAATAATCAGAGGAATACTTGCAAAGTTTAACTTATGAATGCAATGATAAGATGACAGATATCGGGCATAAACAAGCATAACAACATGAATATAATATCCAGGTGCAAGTACAGAATAGATAAGAAGATGAAATCTAAAGAAGTTATGGAAAAAGAAGCTTGTATTACTCAATATGAAAATGAGAAGTTTGAGTACATAATATGAAAAAGTCTCCAAAGTCGAACCTTTAGTTTCTATTCTACCTTTAGCTTTATAGATTTACAATGCAGTTTTGAGATCCTGAAAACATGGATCAAATATGCTAAAGATAGAAAATCAAAATTTAGTTTGAAAAAGATGTGGAATGATCCCCAAAAATGAGGTCAATCCCAGATTTTATGGTCTTCATCTCTTGTTGAGTGATGGTGCAGTGCAAGATAGCCTTCCAAGGCTGAATGATAACTCTCCAAGAGATACAAATTCGAATCTATTGATGTGAGTAAGCGTCCTGATTTTCTGCCTTTGTCAAAGATACCAAAAACTTTTGAAACACCTCCTCTTTCCATAATCTATCAAAAATAGCTATTGGATCTGTCTTGACAATTCATCAAATGTCCATTCGAAGAGGTTTCAAACCTTTCCAACTCAAAAAACATCGATCTATGAAAAAACTTGATCATTCTGGAAGTGACAGGCTTTCGGTGGTTAACCTAGAAAGCTTCTGAGCGGATTATCTACCGAAAGGCCTGTTTTCGGTGGTTAATGAACAGTCATCCTGTTTGCCTAAACCACCGAAACTTCAACTTTGAGGAAACTTCAAAATTGAAAAAATGCTTACCTTGGATCCCTTTTTGATGTTCAAGGTTTCTTGGATGAGGCAGCCCTCGTTCGTGCAGATCTGCAAATTTCTACTGGTTGTGTGGAAGGCTCTGGTGTGTCTACCATGGTTGTAGCTAAGTTAGCTAGAGTTTCCAATCCAGTTTTCTCCTGTGCTGGTGATTGAAACTCTTTTAACTTCAACCTCTGAATTCTAAGCTGTCTATACAGCTTCATATTCTCCCTGATCAATACCCTGTTCCTATCTTTAATCTTGTCATATTTTTCTTTGAGGTTTTGGTTTATTTGAAAAGCTCTACATTTTTGTCGGTCAGGTCTGTATTATCTTTTTTAATCACCCTTTCTAGGACTTCCATTTCATAGACCTGTTGCAGGAGTTTGTTGATTTTCCGTGATCTAGTTGTTTTAGGCTTACTTGAAGAGGCTTCTTCCACTGGTGGAATGTGTGCCTTTGAAGGAGTTGCTGAAGGTAAATTGGAACAATAGTCTACACCTTGTTCATCCTGTACATTACCCTGTGTCTCTTCTAATTCTTGTTCTGGTTCTGAATCACTGTAGGGTAGGTTTAAAGGGTTATTTCCTATAGCAGGGTCCTTGGACTGCTCACCCTCAAACTTTAGTTTTCATTTGATTCTTTTCTTCTTGACAGAGGATGAGTCTATCGGATCTCTTGGTGGTGAGATACCCTTCCTTTTTCTATGACTGCTTTTGGGAGTAATAGTCTTCTTAGTGGCAGCCTTTTGACCCTTCTCCCGTTGTTGACAATCAGTCTGGAATTCATTCCAGAAGAGGAAATAGTTCCAATCTACCTGCCTTTTCTTCAATGACTCCTTGACAATAAGAGTAATGAGTCCTCGATGAGATAATATGCTTGCCACCTTAGTGGGCTTGGCCTTGACCTATTTAGACATTTTAGTGAGGGATTTGTGCAAGAAAAATGGTAGATTGATTGGGTCTCTTCCTGTAAAGTGGTTTAAAAGCTTAAAGTGATAGAACATCACTCTATTGTACCGCCCCTCACATGTTATGTAAACAAATATTGCTTTCAACAAGGATTGCCACTTTGGTTCCAAGTAAGACATTGGAATATCCTTTTTCCAAATCAAATCTTTGTGTACGGGCAACAGGTATGACCTAAATTCGATGTTTGAAGGTATGGTAGACTTGAACCAACAGTCTCCTGACCTAGGTAAACCTGTATACTCAGCAATGGAAGATTCATCAATGATAAACTCCTCCTTTCCTATTTTAGAATATCTACCATCATAGGAAATGGCAAAAGACTCGGCCACTTGTTGATGAAAGTTGGTTAATTTTTCACAATATGAAAATACCGCAGCCTGTTTGAAGAATTCTGCCACCTCTGGGTGAGCTTCGAGGTACTAAACCCCATCCACCTCAGACCTCAAAACTGGACCTTCTTTCGGCATTGGTCAATGTTGACTGTATCTGCAATTATGGAAAACTGAGTGTCCAGGGAGACAAAGATTCTAGGATTTAGGATCACAAAGAGTATGACTCATGAAAGAGAAGATGGGACAGGGTGACACATAGTTCGGATCACCGAGCTCAAACACTAACCAAGTTTTAGGCAACAAATTGACTGACAGCATGCCGAAATTTTAGATTTTCGGTGGTATATTCATTTAAACTGAAACAAGATGGGTTTTGAACTTGTCTGATAAATCAACCTGGCTTAATTGGCTTGAGAGCGATCGCTGGACTCTAATGGCACTTGACAATCACCATGGGAAACAGGATTAGGATCTCTAGAAACACGTTTGATTGATGAAATCGCAACTCACGATTATCTCAGTAATCTCCGGAATTCAAATTGATAATGAATAAGGATTTAATGAGGGATTAACAGGATCATGATAGATGGTGTACCTGTGATTGGAAATGGAGGGAGGCTTCGTGACAACATGCATGAATTTTTGTATCACCGCCGTGTCTTCATTTTGAAAAGACAAATGCGGTTGAAAGGACAACAGAAACTCAAATTTTCAGATAGACACAATTAGAACGTGCATATCTTCAAACTTGACGAGCTTTCAGCGGTTACATTTCCATCATTGCGCCAACTCACAGCTGGCTCGTGCGAAAGCACGGGCTTTCCATTTTTCCCATTGAAACGTTTTCGGTGGTTAACCACATTCTTGCTTTGACCTCTTAACTACTGGGAACAAAGGCTTTCGATGGTTAATGAGCGTGTTTCAAGCTCGCCTAAACCACCGAAACCTAAGATTCTGACTTTTGCTTGACCAAACCAAATCCAAAATTTCTTTTGAGCTTATTTACAGAACACAGACTCTCTAACCTACCTACAAAAATTTAGGGATAAAATTTAGACCACAACCTATCACCTCAAAAGCAAAATTTTCACCAATTTATTTGAGGAGATAACACTGACGAAAGTAATATAAGTGGAAAATTTTGTTTCATGAATATGGATCTAGGAATGTTTGATAAATTTTGTCCTAGCTTGAAATGTAGGGCACAACTAGAAGAAGGAAGATTTGATATAAGTAGATCTAATAAGAATAGTGAAAGATATGTTATACCTATGCATAGAAAGAATGTTTGGACTAAAAATGGATGCAGGATCCTAGAAATAATTTTTTGCAGGTTAGCTACTATGATTCTAGTATGTAGGACAGGAAGGGTTGGGGATCATTTAAAAGAAAGAGAGGATTAAATCTTTGTTATAGTTGCAGAAGACCAGGATATATGATAAGGAATGTCCTGGTAGAATATCTAGTTGTATTTGTTGTAAAGCTATGGACCATGAAGTTTTAGATTGCCCTAGAATGATAACTAAGCCTGTAAAAATGAATACGAGACAAGAAGACCATGAGAAAGGTCAAGCAACTAAGACCATTGCAGAAACCCCGAAAGAATCAAAGACTGTATTGCTGCAAATTAAAGAAACCCTGAATGACCACCGGAATATCAACTTATGAGAGATCTTCAAGAAAAAGAGTGCATAGAAGCAAGAATAAGAGACTTTGACATTGACTGTGTTCTGGATGAAGAAACACAGGTGAATATTATGAAAAAAATAACTTGGGAAGCCTTAGGAAATCCTGCTATGATTCCTTCATTGGTAGGAATAGGATTATTTAGAGGGAAGATGATAACCTTGTGTGGGAAGCTCACCCAGATATCTATGAGGGCCCATGGAACTTCGATAGAGGAATAATTTGAAGTTGTTAAATTTATTTAGAACAACGCCCCATTTTCTATATTACTAGGAAAACCTTGGATTGAAAGGGATCAGGCCAGAAGGAAAGAAGAAGAATTTTTAGAGTAGAAGAAGCAAGAATTGAAAGATTTCTTGACTATGGAGGATCACACACTTGATTTCAGAACAAGAGAACAGATTGAAGCTATTTAAAACCAGAGACTTGGATGTCGACATTGGAAGAACACAGGAAGACTCATAGAATATTGAAGCACCTAGCCCAGAAGAAGTATTGCCTTTGAATCCTAGGAAAGAATCTCAACAGCGCAAAGTTACTATGCCAAGAGGAGATAATAATCAGAATGGAAAGAGGAATACCGAGATGAAGCTCACTCAAAAGAAAGATATAAAACTAAGCAAGAAGAGATCAAAGATCGAAAAGTTACAGAAGGTTCTATAGGGAACTTCGCAGAAGGAAAATTTACAAAACTGACACTTCGACAGAATATCAAAACAACGTCACATGGCACTTCACCATGGCGAAGCAATATAGTTGTTGGGAATAGTATAACCATTAGATCGATACCCCAAATGGTTAGAAAGGAATTTATGGTTAGAAATATCACCATCATACCTTTGGAACCTTGCCTTAACTGACCGAACTGAATTAATGAAGGCTTCTCTCCCATTGGAGAGATTTGTTGCCTAGTTATCTACTTATTTCGTCGAACCTTGCACCGAGAACACTTTTTCCAACCATGATTATCTGAGACCACATATTAGTTGATTTCGTACAGTGATAATCACGCTATCACCATCCATCCCATTACATTGAGTAGTTATTCTTCAAACCTGAGATATTCAACCACGAGCGTGTATGTCTGAACAACTTAGCGCAATCGAAGATTTTTTGAAGGAGGTACTCATCGAACTCATGACTGAAAGAGTAATGTCTGAGGGTATACAAGCATTGTCGACGAGAGGAGTGCAAGCCTCTCTGTCGACTTCTCGTGGATCCAGACCATCCTGACCAACAACGGAAACAAGAACCAAGCGCAGATATGATATAGCAAATGCGAAGCTAATACCGACCATATTACCCAAATACATCCCACCTCTAGCCAGCGCGGTGAGTCGTGATAGTGTACCAAGAGATTTTGAGTACACCATGGTTGTTGCATACCTCCCAAAGGGGATACGCATATTTTGAGCATAACAAGACAAGATCGGATCATTGAAGTTCAACGAATTCAACTTAGGAGATCGCAAGAACCATAGTACGCTCGCCCCATATAAATACTTGACCAGGACGAAGGGGAAGAACTCAAAAATAAGACTGCTTCAGTATCACTTGGCCGAGGAGGTGATGACAAGGTAAAAGAGATGAATGGAAAATAAGATGAGTAGAAGCAAGGCAAAGTAATACCACCTAGAGATGAGGTTGATCCCTTGAAGAAGAGGAAGGTTTCTCCCCTGAAACCCTCTTCCTGGAAGAAATCCAGAGCCACCGTGACTAAGATGAATTCTGTGCTCACTGTCGATGACTTTGACTTCATCATCACAGCAGTAAACGACACCTCACAGAAAATCTTGCAAAAACAAGAAACCAAGCAGGAGGATATGTACGATAGAATCAAGGTCAAACTCTGAGGGGTACAACAGGCCCTTCAGTCAAGTTGCACAGTTTCCATTGTGCCCCTACCAGAGTTGGGAGATGGGCCATCCCAACTTCACTGACTAGCTGATGCGACCGAATCTCGCCTTCGTCGCACACAAGAAGAAACTGAAAAAGCCACCCAGGCCTTGAATTAAGTTAAAGAAGTAATCGTAGAACAATGCCAACTTGTAGAGCAGGAGAAGGTTGTTCAACAGATGAAGTTTGAAAAGGAGAAAGTACAGATTCAACAAGAAAAGGAACAGTTGCTCGCAGAGAAACTCGAAGTGAAAGAAGCAGTCAACATAGCACTCTTCTCTTTGATGGTCTTATATCCAAAGGTAGAATACCAAGTCAAGCATCAATTAGAGTAGCTCGCGGAAGATATTCGACAACTACAACAAAGAATAGAAAACTAAGAGCTCCGCACAGTGCCTGACACCCCGTAGGATGTGAGAGATCAAAGAGATGCAACTGCTTGAAGCACAGTTGAGAGAATAAAGGCCCTTGCCATGGAATGCAAGAAACTAAGTGATCGCAGTGCCCTAATGTATGAGAGACTCACTAAGAATACAGAACTGAAGGCACTGGAGTCACAGCTCTAGGAAGCGAAGAAGCAAGCAGAAACAATACAGGCATAGTTGAATCCCTGTCTACTGTTGAAAGGATAAAACGATCCCAAGAGCAACACACTT
The DNA here is from genome assembly GCA_009831015.1 of Picea engelmannii. NCBI lineage: Eukaryota > Viridiplantae > Streptophyta > Pinopsida > Pinales > Pinaceae > Picea > Picea engelmannii. The sequence goes on along the minus strand of ML783332.1, from coordinate 943,092 downwards.
CTCAAAAAATGGTCCACACCATTCAAAGTAGAGTCGTGGAAGTGACTCAAAGGCTCCAACCTATACAGGATGAGGCTTGCCAACTATTCGTAGAGATCGAAGATCGAGGAGCAGAAATGGAGCAAGTCGTCACTGCAGTTGAACAACACCTAGAGGGACTTATCAATGAAGCAGTCATCCAAGAGTTCATTGAACAAGAGGCTGTGGCACAACAACAAGTCGAAGTATCTCAAGCCAAGATCGAGGATTTTGAAGATCTACCTAGATCAGAGTGACTCGAGACGAGTCACAGGTGAGTGTTGGGGGCCTGTTGTCCCTTGACCAAGTTTTGAGAATTCTTGGTCATGTTTGACCTAGTTTTGGGACATCGATAGGCTATCGAAGGAAGAGTGCAAGATGAAGTAGAGATCATAGGATCTCAACCCCTTTTTAGGGATTTTTGGGTTTTTGGGGCTTATGTAACGAGTATGGGAATGTCGGCCCATGGGTTTACCCATGTTTAGGCCCGATTTTGTAATGTATAAATAAGTAGCTAGGTGATGTAAGAAGAGGTCGGTGTGATAAGTGCTAAGTATTAATTGCTAAGTGCAAGTGGTGACTGTAATGGCTTTGTGCATACTGTGTGAGACTTGTAGAGCTAAGTGGAAGTGATCGTAAGAGACTGTATGTAGGCTTTGTGTTGTAACCTAGCTTGGAGAAGGAGGATCTAGTGAAGAGTGCGTAGATCTCTTATCCTCTACGAAGTTGATATTGAGGATCTGTGCATGTAAGAAGGTTGAAAGAAGCTAATAAAGAAGATGAAGAGTTGGTGGACGTAGCCCCAGGGTGGGGTTGAACCACATATATCCTGTGTTGTGAATGCTTTGTGATTTTGGTTGTTCTTTTGTTTATGTGATTCAATGCTTAGTGCGATGTTAGATAATAGATGAATCTGATATGATAGCTTAGTGCTGAATGATGTGAATGAATGCTAGATATGATATCTATTTGTATGCTTAGTGCTTGGATCTATTGAATCTTTATGAATACTGCAACAGACTGTTGATTAGGGTTTAACTGCGTTGTAGAATACACTGAGTATTGATTAAATATAACTAATAAGTGTTCTTTTAAGGTGTTACAGTCACAAATCTGTGTCCCAGCTGAGGTTGCAGACACTGGAGTCCTGTAACCACCCTTGCCTCTACATCGGGTGAGACTTCATCTGCTTCGCAGGTGTTTCCAAAAGGGCCAGTAGTTAGGGTTTTGTTGGTGCACTATTGTAGCATTGAAACCTGGGTCTTCCCCTGTGCCAATAGTCCACAATGTTCAGCAAGCTGAAACAGTGGAGGACATGGGCATTAGAATACCCAAGATCTACACAACCCTAGACAACAAGCAAGCATAATATCAATCACACATGATTGAAGTGGAAGGTATGATTAACAACTAACCATTTACTATTTTAATTGATTCAGGGGCTATCCATAGTTATATAGATCCTATAATGGTGGAAATTTTGCAATTGTCTAGAAGCAAACATGGAAAATATTGGTTAGTGTAGCTGGATACAGGAACCAAGAGAAAGGTTACTGAGTTAGTTAAGTCTTGTCCTATGGACATGAATGGACTAAGCACAAAGGTTGGATTGAACATTCTGCCTTTAGGTTCTTATGATTGTCTAATTGGGATGCACTAGTTAGACCAACACCATTCCATCTTGGACTTTCGTAATAAGGCATTCACTTTCCTAGATGGGGAAGGAAATCATAAAACAGTCCAAGGAATTCCTAGAGTTGTTGCTGTCAGAGAAATCTCAGCAATGCAGCTGAAGAAGTGCTTCAGGAAAGGCTGTCAATTATTTTCAGGCCACTTGGAGGAAGCACCTAAGGTTAAGGTGTCAAATATTGAATACCATGTGGTACTAAAGGAATTTGAGGATATATTTCAAGAGATACCCAGACTACCTCTGAAAATAGATATTGACTTATCTGTAAACTTGATTCCTCGAGCAGCTCCAGTGTTGAAAGCTCCTTAGAGAATGAGTGCACCAGAGTTGAAAGAACTGCAATTGTAGCTTGAAGACCTTCTGAAGAAGGGGCATATATGCCCAAGTGTGTCACCTTGAGGTGCCCCGGTCCTGTTCATGAAGAAGAAGGATGGGACGTTGAGATTATGTATCGATTTTATACAATGGAATAAAGTGACTTTAAAGAACAAATATCCTCTATTGAGGATTGATGAACTCTTCGATCAGTTGAAGGATGTGAAGATATTTTCGAAGATAGATATTAGGTCAGGATATTACCAGGTAAGGATAAAGGATGAATACATCGACAATACTTCCTTTAGAACAAGTTATGGTCATTACGAGTTCACAGTGGTACCATTTGGGCTGTCGAACGCACCCACTGTTTTTATGTGCCTAATGAATGGTGTATTCAAGGACTATCTAGAAAAGTTTGTCATAGTCTTCCTAGATGACATTCTTGTGTATTCCAAGTCGAAGGAAGAGCATGAACAACATCTGAGGATGGTTTTGCAAGTGCTAAGAGAGCACCAACTGTATGCCAAGTTGAGAAAATGCTCATTTTATCAAAAACAAATCCTGAAAAGATTGAGGCCATCAGAGAATGGTCAGTGCCAAAGAACGTGCTGGAAGTCATATCCTTTATGGGTCTAGCTAGTTATTACAAAAGGTTTATTGCAGGGTTCTCGAGGATACCTCACGCTATCACTTCCTTGCAAAGGAAGGAAAAGAAATTTAAGTGGACAGAGGAATGTGAGAGAATCTTCCATCGATTGAAGCAATTGTTAACCAGTACTCCAATCCTGAGGATTGTAGATCCAGATGAAGACTTTGCAGTGTGCACAGATGCATGCAAAGAAGGACTGGGAGTATTCCTAAGTCAGAATGGATTCGTAATTTGTTATGAATCTAGAAAGTTGAAAGAGAATGAAAGGAACTATGAAACTCATGATTTGGAGTTGGAAACCATAGTTCACGCTCTAAATAAATGGAGGCATTACCTCATGGGAAAGAGGTTCGAACTGAGGATAGACCATAACGGTTTGAAGTATTTTTTTGATCAGCCAACCTTGAATTCTAGGAAGAGTAGGTGGCTGGAGTTTCTTTGTGAGTATGACTTTGATATCAAGCATATCAAAGGAAAGGAAAACAAAGTGGCTGATGCACTCAGTAGGAGAGTGCATGAATTGCATGCTACAACCATTAGAATGTACCGAAATGACATTAAAGGCATAATTTTGGAGGTTACAAATGCATATTTGCAGTACAGGGATTTCGTAGCAAAGCTCCAACAAAGTAAGATGCCACAAAAAGTGGAAAATTATAAATTGGAAACCGATGGAACACTTATGTACAAGAACATAATTTATGTACCTAATGTCTAGGACTTGAAACTTATGATTTTGAATGAAATGCATAACGTGCCTTATGTTGGGCACCCTGGATGTCAGAAAATTGTGGTAGCAGTCAAGATCCATTACTTTTGGCCAAGTATGAAGAAAGATATTGCAGAATACATTTCCAGATGTATGGAGTGCCATAAGGTTAAAGTTGAGCATAGACACCCAACAGGGTTGCTGCAACGTTTACCCATTCCTAAGTGAAAGTGGGAGGTAGTGAAAATTGATTTCATTAGAGGATTTCCTAGAACAGGAAAGCATCATGATTCAATCATGGTGGTGGTGGACATGGATGATTTTAGGGGATAAATTTCTCTCATGGGATAATTTTCCAAGGCTTTTCCCAAAAAAAGATTAGCTATTCTAAAAATGATTAGCTCAAATTCTATAGGATAAAATTGTTTTACCTTAAAAATCGCCAAAAATTTCTACAAACTATATAAAATCCTTATAAATTTGAATATTTTTACAAAAATATCGCCAAACATTCTATAATTGGAATATGAAGGATTAGTAAGATTCACCAAGGTTTCTACACTTTAAAATAAATTTCCATCCTTAAAATCATCCCTGGTGATGGACAAGCTTACAAAAGTTTCCCATTTTATTCCACTAAAGACTACTCACAAGACAACTAACATTGTTGATATTTTTAGGAGGGAAATAACACGATTGCACGGTATTCCCAAGAAAATTGTGTTTGATAGGGACCCAAAATTTACCTCAAATTTCTAGAAGGGGTTTTTCAAAGGATTCAGAACGAATTTGAACTTCAACACATCCTATCATCTTGAGTCTGATGGGTAGACAGAGCAGGTGAATCGAGTAATAGAATATATGCTAAGGATGTATGTGATGTATAAACCATCTAAATGGGAAGACTACCTACACTTGGTAGAATTCACCTACAACAATGGGTATCAAGCATCATTGAAGATGAGCCCATTTGAAGCAATTTATGGAAGAAAGTGAAATACTCCAGTAAGCTGGGATAATCTAGCTGATATAGTAGTGGTTGGGCCAGAGTTGCTCAAGGAAATGGAAGAACAAATGTTAAAAATTAAGCAGAATTTAAAGGTTTCCCAAGACAGGCAAAAACGTTATGCTGATAAAAACAGAACCCGTAGAGAGTTTAAAGTGGGAGAGCATGTTTTCCTGAAAGTGAAATCCAATAGAAGTTCCCTAAGTCTAGGAAACTGTTTGAAGTTGGCAGCCAGATTTTGTGGGCCATTTGAAATCTTAGAAAGGATTGGGCCAGTTGCATATATGCTTACATTACCTGCATCCATGACTATACATAATGTGTTTCATGTTTCATTGCTTAATAAATATATACCTGATGCTAATCATGTTATCGATTGGAATGTGATTCAGGTGGAGCAAGAAGGTGTCTTGCAAGTGCATCATGTGCGCATATTGGATCGGAAAAGAAAATAGCTACATAATCAATCCATAGGGATTGCAAAGGTTCAGTGGACCTGGTACGATCCTGAGGATGCGACATGGGAGCATGAGGATGCTATGCGGGCAGAATACCTGCATCTTTTTGAATATTTTGAAAATCTTGTTGATCCTGTGTAAAAGTTGCACCGAGGATAGTACAAAAATAAGGGGAGGGGATTGTAATACCCCAAGGAACTTCCCCAGTTATATTATGTATTTTAATCATGTTTATAGGATGTTGAGCCAAGTGTATATAAGATGGTGGGATTATGTGTTATTTAGGCCGGAGACCCTAGGTGTTAAAGGCCAGGAGCCTGATTTTTGTATATGTAATTATTCATATCATTAATAAAATATAAACATCGTTGCGTGTTCACTGACCATGAAGAAAGAGTGATGGGGGACTAAGCTTCCACAAGGATAGGTAAGGGAGAGGAGGTTGGAAGGTTGGAAGAGGGGCTAAGCTTGAGGGCTTAAGTCTTTGAATAATAATTTATTATTATTCCAAAGTGGTGTGAAAGGTATATTTTTATCCTAAGTTCCTGGAAAAGGGAACACATACTTGATGGAGTGTATGCAACTTCATGGGCAACATGTGTCATCCCAGGCACATGTAATTTAACCCAAGAATTGAGTTGTGATGGGGGTTCATCTCCATTCTTGTGTCCGTTGTCTGAACCATGTTGCCTCTGTGTTTGATCTCTGCATACCTCACGCAACTCTGAAACCCAAAACTGTGAGACCAACCTGGAATGTTTTCCTGAGAAGCCAAGGCATCCTTTGTCTAAACTGTTTGAGTCTGTTGGAAAATTCACTTAACAAACAACAAATCAACGTATACTTGTCATTGATGGCAAGTACAGTTGTGGCTACAGTGATGACAATAGCAATGAATAGCAGTGCAGCAATAATCGGGAGGAGAAGAGTCAGTGATTGTTGGATCCCATTCAAATTTTCTAAAAGGCCGACAGCCGTCGGATCTATAGAAGTTGCGAGAGAGATAAGCCAATGGAGAATCGGGAATTGGAGTTTCACGAGTCTCGTGAACAATGACAACGAAAACCCCAAAATCACGATATGCGATTTCACGATGTAATCACAGTCGTTGGACAAGAAATACTCTGGACCGTTGATCACAGCCCGTATCGGAGTATCGGGGATCAGGACTTTGTAATGACAAAATCTCTTGACATCAAGAACTCCGAAATCGTGAAACGCGATATTGCGATTCAATCGTAGATGTTGAGCCAAGATTGCATCTGAACCATTGATCCAACTCACGACAGCAGACCACGTCAACAAGGGACACGTGGCACAACTAGGGAATGACAGGTGTCAGGCAGATTCAACACTTCAGGCACATGAAAGTCACGAATCAGAGTGACACATGGCAGGATCTAACACGTGTCAAACCACGTGTGACGTCAGCAGAGGCATCGACGATCGAGACTTTGAAATGACAAAGTCACTTGACATCGAAAGCCTCAAAATCACGGAGGGATTGGGATCGTCTATCTGAGGGACAGGTGTCGAAGATCAAGGCACCATCGACATTTTATTCATCGGGAAATCGGGGATCCCGTTGACAATAGTTTTGTGCAAGTCACAATCGCGATCTGCGAAACCCCGATGAGTGGGGGCCAGCTCTCAACGTAACGAAGCGTCGGTATTTGGACGATCGGGAATCCCGTGGTTGTATGCATGGAGCCATCACAAAACCTGTAGCCCCGATAGGGTAAGATTGTGGTCACGGAGTAATGGTCATGTGGACCCGGAGGGCCAGCGCGTGGAGAAAAGGGCTCATCAGAAATTGGGGATTCGAGAGGATAGTGACTCTCGACAGCGTAAAGCCCGAAACCCCAACGAGAGGTATGGTGACAGTCACATGATAGCTGGTCACATGGACCACTGTGTAGCCGGAAGGGGCTAAATCTTGGGAAAGGAGCACATAGGGGATCAGAGAATCGGGGTTTCTGAGTACATGTGCATCTCGACACTGAGAATGCCGAAATCGCGATGAGTGAAATCCTGATGGGATCTGAACCGTTGGATCAAATATTGATCGGAGGGTTGCTGGTCTTTATCATACATTAATGCTTACGTTATGAATTCATTAAGAGAAACATACTGATCATGACAAATCGGTTAGCGTTTCGGTTGCCAAGACAGATGTCCTTGTATTACCTATTGGAAGGGGAAGTGGAATTGTCAAGGAATCGTGTATAAAATAAAATGAGCGAGACTGAATTTGTGCGGTTGTTCTGAATGGAAAATGAGTAAATAGTAAGAAAAAGAAAATGAGCAGAGGCATAGCACGAAATTAAGGAAATGTGCAGAGCGAGATGAAATGCAGAGCAGAAGTAGAGAAGAATGACAGACAGAATAGAAGCAGAGCAAAATGACAGAAAAGGCGATGCAGAACAGGCATGCTAAACAAACAAAGGAAGAAAATAATTGCAGAATAGTTTGCTGAAGATCAGATATAGAGAAAGATTGGTAAGACTTGATTTATCTGAGTAGTTGTCTATGTATTCATTATTGATTATAAACTAGGGAGGTTGGGAGGTGCTGAGGAGGACTGTTGTCCTCAGAAGTTCAAGTGGGTGCTTGAACACAGGAAGTTGTAGCTTCCATCTGGTTGCAGCCAGAGAAACTAGGGTGGCAGGGTGGTGCTAGGGAGAACAGGTGTTCTCTGTTATGTAGGTTGGATCTTGTGTAACTCGAAGTTGGTGCTTCCATCCAGTTGGTGCTGGAACTTTCAGGAAGTTGGTGCTTCCATCCAGTTGGTGTTGGAATACTCAGGGAGTTGGTGCTTCCTTCTAGTGGGTGCTAGAGAAGCCAGAGATTTGGAGCTCTCAAACAAGTTGCAGCTTGTAAAACAGAGGTAGGAGCCTCACATTGAGTTGGTGCTCAATTGTAAATGATGTACAGAACTGAAAAAGACTGCCTATCATTTCGAAGAAGAAGAGGTTTTCTCCCTTTATGGGTTTCCTCGTGACAATCTGTCTCTGTGGATACTTTATGTGTGAATGATGGTCTTTATTTTTATTTTTCATATGACATATATTTTTTATGACCACATGAAGAGAGATTAACAATGTTTAATAAGTATAAAATTGTTTAAGCTCACAAACAACTGATTCACCCCCCCCCCCTCTCAGTTGTTTTAGTATTTCTAACAATTGGTATCAGAGCCAGGTTCCTTTTATTTAAAGGTAGATCTGTAAGCTTAAACATGACAATTCATGAAGGGACTTCAGCTTCTAAGCCTCCTTTGTTTGATGGAACAAATTTTTCCTTCTGGAAGATTAGAATGAGAACATACTTAATGGCCTTGGGTGCTGATGTTTGGGATGTAGTAGAGACCGGATATACAAAGCCTGTTGTGCTAGCCAACAAGGATGATAAGTTAGAGTTT
>ML783332.1:869126-912449 GCA_009831015.1 Picea engelmannii | reverse complement strand
AGAGCTTAACTATGGACTCCGGGGGGGTTTCTTTTTCGTAAATTTAGTCCCTCGGGCCCGAAAAAGGAATAAAATTATACCTGAGGATACTCTTCTAAAGAATGGACATTCAATAGAGTATTCCTTTGTTCGTACAGTTGACCGTCCGGACCGAAAAAGGGGTAAACTACCGTCGGACAGACGTGACTTCAAATTTCAGTTTAACGAGCGTGAAGCGTCACAAGATTGCTCGGCAATCTTTTCATTTTTAGAGGGTCTGAAAAGGGCTTAAAAGGAGACCCGTTTACGGAATGTTCTTCTGGACCAATTTAACGAGTGTGAAGAAACAAGGTCACTCGGCAATCTTTTCATCTTTAAGGAGTCTGAAAAGGGCTTAAAGAAGACTCCATAATGGTTACTTTTCTCAGTTAATCTGGACGAGATCGAAAAGCAAAAATGCAGTCTCGCCAAATGTTTCTTTTGGGTCTCAAGGCGAGCTTGGAAAACAACAAAGGTAGCCCATGATCGACACTTTGTGGGTCGATGTCAGGTATCAAATCGTAAGACCAGGCAAAAACGTCATGGAATTCTTTAAACAGATCCGTGTAAATCTGAATCTCTTCAGGGGAGCAATCCACTCTGATGAAGACATTCTCCACAACGTCAGGGTTTCGGGAGATATCGATAGGTATCGTGGCAGTGATAGTCGCCATATTTCCCTCAGCATAAATATCTTGTGTAGCTAAAAGGTTAATGGGACAAGGCTGATCTCCCGTCATGGTGATAGTGAATTCTCCTGCCTCGATTCGGCTTAATTCTGGGAGGAAATATGATCTGTGATGAAGATCTTCCTAGGGTTTGTCCAGACCAGTCATTGCTTCGATTATAGCTTCGTCCGAAGGTAAGACTAAATCTAACGAATCGGTGTTGGTAAGAGAATCCTGAGCCCAGATAGGCTCAAAAGGTGGATCCAACTCTTGTGCGGGAGTCGAATCAGGAGTAACTAAATCTTGCTGGACTAAAGAGTATGCTACTTCAGCAGCTGACAAGGGCATGGACATGCCGGGGTGCCCTGTCTCATCCATCGTGGCTGATGGGGAAGGAAGAATCCACGGAACCTCAAAGTAAGTCGTGCGGAATGATGAAACATGGAAAATCTCAGCCTTGTGGTGAGTAGATATGAACTTGACATCGCCTTGAGGAGGTGGGTAATCGAAAGTACCCATCAAAGATGGGCACAAACCAACTCCTATGTTAACGACACCGGCTTGAGGATTATCTACCATGGGAATCGTGGATGCCCCCAAGGCCGGGTCAGGTCGAGAGAAAGACAATTGATCAATGGTCATTATCCGGCCTTCATGTGGAAACAATAAGACTTGAAAGATTGTAGCGACCACCGCTTGCATAGCATAAGTCCAACTACGACCTAAAAAGAGATTGTAATCAATGGGGGCATCGACTACCTCTACTTCGACGCACACGGTCTTTCCCCCTAACTGCACAGGGAAAGAAGGAATGATGTCATGTGGTCGGAAAGAACGACCATCAAACGCAGTGAGGAGAGTAGGTGATGGAGACAACTCGGGCTGACGAATGGCTTTCCAACATGCTAACGACATAACACAAGTCGAAGCGCCCTCGTTGACCACCGTGCAGTAGATATTTCGTGTAAAAGTTTTTGTGGGGTGAGCCACTACTATCTGAAATGCGACGTGGTAAGGCAAACGCGGTGTCAAGTTAGTCGTATCTAACATGATGGTACCCGGGTTACAAGTCTCAGTAGAGCCTAAAGCATTCAACAAGGCTTTCCGCTGAGCAGGGAAACTTTAGAGGACCTCCAAAGCAGACATAGCACAAGGGGTTTGTGATAAATCTTCCACCACAGAGTAGTTCTGGGCGGCCCTTGCGTTTGGATTGTGAGAAGCCCTCTTAAACGCACCCTTTGGGATGCATGTCATTGTTTCACCCAACGTCTTCTCGATTTGTAGAGGAAGAGATGGGATCTCAGCTTCTTTTCCCTTCTCAGAGGCACTTGGTTTGCTGTATTCGTGTGTTCTAGTTGTTATGAAAGCATCACTTTTAACCATATATACATTCGCGGAAGAAGGATTATTTGTAGAAAGGCAGTTTCCCTGGCTGCCCCCTTCGCCACTTGCAGAGGCTTGAGTTAAATTTTGCCCATGCTGGAAGGGATTAGTCAACACGGCTTGTTGTTGCTGTGTGACAAACTTCTGGGCCTCTGCAAGTCGAGGGCATAGATGGTTCAGGTGGTCTTCCGCACACAAGTTGCATGGATACCTCGCCTTCCTCTTTTCCGTGGTGCCCTCGCCAGCATTATCAGTTAGTTTTTTATCCCCCTTACCTCTCTTGCATTGTTTTTTCTTTCCTTTAGGCTGTTGGTTGACCTTGGGGTTAGTCGTCTTCATGGAGTGTACTTCCGATGTTTGGGTAGGAGGGGCAGCCAAAGCAGTAGTCTGGCTGGCCACTGAGTGTTGTATAGATAACTATTGCAATTGTTTTGTCAATTGCTTAGCGGGCTTGGTTTGTGCCGAACCAACGATACCATCGGCATGTGGTCCGGCTCTCTGTCTGGTTTTCTCCAGTATCGAACGTGGTGCATCTGGTAAGATACTGTATAACAAACCAGACTGAGAATAGATGAGCTCAAACTGTTGAGCCCGCATAATGGCATCTTCTTCATAGAAGACTCCGGACGTTGCGACGTCTTTGGAAAATTGTGGGACCAAGGACTTAATGAACCACTCCAGCAGGAATGCTGGGGGGACTGGTACTTTGATAAGACTCTTTCGACGTCACCACTCTCGAATGTGATCCAAGATATGGTCCGCTGTCGTCTGCTCGAAATTGGCTAGCAATTCTGTGCCGGCGTCGTATCTCACATGTAACTGAAAATGGTTAAGGAAGACCATCGCCAGTTCTCCAAAAGAAGAGTATCGTGAACGATCAAGCTCTATGTACCATTTCATGGCACTCCCAATAAGAGTGCATTGAAACAATCGCAACTGGACAGAGTCATCTTTTAGTGAGTTCGATGAACACCAAAGATGGAAAGTAGTCACGTGATCACCTGGATCTTCGTTAGGATTGGCCTCGAACTTGGGAATGTCTGAAGGCAACTTCATCGGCATAGGAGGCCAACGCGGATCGTGACAGATAGGATCATTTAACAACCGTGTCAAATCGGGCAAGTGTAACGTTGCCAGGAATGGTAGTTTGGGTTGTTGCTAATAGCCTGGATAAAGGGGTCCTGGAGTTTGATTGGCACCAGGTTGCCAGGAAAAGTTTGGCTGTTGGCCCGGGTTCTGGTAGAAACCATGGCCCTGACCAACGTAAGGGTTTTGCATCTGAGGAGACATCATTGGCTGATTCCCAATGAAGGACATAGGATGTTGGGCGTTCATCGTGTTCGGCGGACTTTGGGAAGGATTACCCCATGCCGGTCCTGACGGGAGAGGCATAGAAGTCTGTCCGGGGTTCCATTGACTGTGGAAAGAATTACCCCAGATCGACATTCTAGAGGAAGGAATGGATCCTTGTCCTGAGTTCCAAGGTCCTGGTATGTGTGCCCCCGGCGCAGGAATAGTACCCTGTGCCGGTGTAGACTGTCCAAAAATGGGTGTGCCCCCAGTTGGGAAAGAAGCGGATGCGAAAGTGTTACTACCAAACGTCACGTTCCAAACAAACAGTGACAAACCTATCGGCTGATTTTGCGCAGGTGTTCCTTGACTCCCTGCTCCAAATGGACTCGTGTGTGCAGGCTGCCCGACGGACTGCTGATACGGACCACCAAGCGAAGGGGACGAAGGAGGGATGTGACCTCCAGCATAAGGAAAAGCGTTGAAAGGGACATGAATGCCCCCAAGTTGACCTTGCAGAGGAGCGTTAGAGCTCCCTACCCCCAGACCCAAAGTCTGTAAAGTGGAGGAAGTGAGTGCAGGACTAGTACCTGAACTAGGCATACCGTATGAAAATGGAGCGCCTGTCGCACTAGGTGTGTAAGGAGGTGTGGCCGATGCGATAGATGGGGTCAGTCCACTGTGCGATGTAGTTGCGGCCGAGACCATGGTGGCCCGGACCATCGACAAAGGCAAGTTAGGAGAAGCTTCTCCTGTGGTAGCAACAGTGATGGGAATGGAAGAAGTCCCGGAGGAAGTAACAAAGTTTGGTTCCATAACTGGGTTAGGCACTGACAGGCGTTCGTAGAATTGAATTGGCACAATAATATCCGGCCAAGTATCAGTGTTTGAGGTTTCAACCAATCCAAGATTGGCGGTCGATGCCTTGGGGGGTTGTTCGGGCTCAAAAGCCCCAGTTGCTTCGAAAGACCCTTGATGGTCTAGCTTCCGCCTCAAGGGTGGCGGGGGTGGCTCCAGTATAACCGGCGGTAGGCCCAGAAGCCTTTGTGACCGACGAAGCTCTGAATCCTCCACTGTGTGAGAATATTCATGACACGCTAAGTTATTCTACACTAACAACAGTAACACTCGCTAAAAGAAAGCCCCTAGAAGATAAATCAAGCAAGCACTAAACTAGTTGGAAGAATAGTTACAACAACCAACACTAGAGAAACTTACCGGTGCAAGTGAAACTCGAATACGGAAGCACCCTCCGGGTATACTCTGCAAAGCGTGGCCCGATGTTTGTCCTAGGTACCGCGGTATACCCTCGCAGTCACCCGTGTATGTCCCTAGAAAATATTGGCAACTAGTTTGCCAGCACGTGAACAGTCACCAGGTGGGTACAGTCGATAGTCGGGTAGACCACAATGAGCAGGGTATCAAGCCCGAAACCTGTCAAGGGTATCGAGAGCAAATGGTCTAGAAGATGACTGAGGACCTCGAACGGATTCGAGACCCACGAAGCTCCGTGGCAAATGCAAACGACGGAATCCCTTAACAAATCCTCGATATGTGTTCTCCACAACGCTCGGTCCAGCTTTGGAGGGGTTATCTCCACTACCTTTCCTTACGCGACCTCGTGTTTAGCCCCTGTGTTAGAGGGGGGTCCCGGATAACTTTCTGTAACTGGACTTATACACTCCCTATTGACAGACTCCAATGTTTGGTTTGAGTGGCCTTGGAGAATTTACTCTCCAACCTATTCCAAGGACCTAGTCATGAGCTAGTGTATGCACCCTACAAACAAAAAGTCTACTTGATTTTAATTAGCGTTGCTTTTGATGGGCTTTTTTAAGTCACAAGGTACGAAAGTGAAACTGATGGTGTGTAAAAAGACTCAAAGCAAAATGGACAAGAAATGCTTGGAAACAAAAACTTTTACGAAAATGCAAAACCAACAACTTTTCAACAAGAAAGACTTCTTTTCTTTTCAAATTTACTAAGATTTCATGCAGTAAATAAGGACTTTCACTCAAATCTGCGAGCTACTTATACTCTAAATGCACTGCAAAAAACTTATGCAAAAGACTTCTTTCCTAGCTACTGATGCAACAACACAATCATCAAATCAAGAAGAAAATGAAACGAATTTTTTTTTTTTTTTTTCTTTGCAAAATAACGCAACAAGGAAAAATGTTGACAAGAACAAAACCAAGAGAACGAAACGAACACTCTGGCTTAAAGTGCAGACCGCAAAAGAATGAGAGCACAAAATGCGAAACAACAATCAAGACAACACCGATTCTAACACTTGCCTAAAATCCATAAAACAAATATTTTTTCTCTTTTGTCTTTTCTATCAAAACTTCAACTAAGTAAAACATCAGCTAAGGATATGAGTCCCTAACTTACTGGTTGTGCACTCTAGACTCCAAACCCTGAGAGGAACACTTCTCAACACAGGAGGGGATGACTGCCCCACCCAGGCTGAAAGGCAACCTGACAAGCCTAGGACTGTCACTGAGACAGCACGCGTTCAAACGCGTGCTGAGCTATAACAACACGCAGGTACCCGCGCGTAGAACTGAAACAGCCTGCGGGTAGGTATAAAATCTAAGAAAAAATCAAACATAGGCAGACCAGACCTGAAAGAGGCCTCTGGTATTAACAACCAGGGTCTCCTAAAGTCTTGGGTGCTTCTGCTTTAACAGAAAAGAAAAATTTGCAAAAAAGAAAACAAATGCAAAGAATAACCAATCACAATAAGGCAGACTGAAAGCAAGACAAAAAACCAATCAAGACCCAGACAGGATCCAGAAAGCCCCCTGAGAAGGTAAAATTCTGACAAGGAAGAGGAGACTGTCTCTTAAGCTTCCTGGGCTCTACACGCTACTGAAACCACTACAACAGGCGTTCAAACGTGGGCTATAGAAGGTTAGGGCGCGGGTTACACGCGGGCAGGGCTTCTGCAGGCCGCGTGTACCTCTGTGTGTCCCGATAATAGATGTCAAGCAACAGTCAAGGAAAAACTGGTATTGATAACCAGGTTCCCTGCTAGCTTTGACCTAACAGAAAACAAATAAACAAAGAAACTGAAACTCTACTTCTTTGAACTACCCAAAAACCTTCAAATGAAATCCGGAAACCCTAAGAGTAAAAATCCCCAGCGGAGTCGCCAATTCTATTGTGGGGTTATTCTACCCTACGGACTAACAAGCTAGGGTTTAAACTTGTATGCAGATCATGACCCTTCAAGAATTACTTTTAACCTTCTACCCCAAACCTAAAACCCTTTTTCACATGCAAACATGGGAAGAACAAACTAACCTTTTTATCGACGGTTGGTGTAGATCCTCCGTTGAGCTTTATCCTGTTGCTCCTGCTGCTCCTTCCAAAAAGCGATCCTACAATCAAGACAAAACTACGCATGCATGCTATTGTTCTACTAGAGGATTAGAGATTGAACATAAATCAAATGAAACACATAAGACTCGTGCATTTGGGACGGGAAAAGTATCTTTTTATTAATCTCAAGATGAATCAACTTACAATGATTATAGAGACCAGCCACCGTTCCTTGATCCTGATCCTGGGCTCCTCCTCTTCTTTGTCCTCCAACTGCTTTTCTTGAATTCTCCTAAAGCTTGAGGAAAGGATAAAGGGTTGGGACAAAATGGATTCGACAATTTGGAAAAGTTTCTTTGCTATGATTTTCCTCCTTGAATAGTACCCCTACCCCTTCTTTTATAGGCTAGAAGGAGCTAGGGTTTTGGACGAACTCTTGGCCATGAATGGCCGGGAGTTCTAGTTAACTGACCCAAAGCTTTTTGTCCCGTCGACAACTTTCCGTTTTTTGTGATTCTGAGGGCAAACACGGACTGTAGTGGGCCTGCTAGCATTTGCCCGCGGGCTGTAGTTGGCCTGCTAGCGTTTGCCCGCGGGCTGTAGTGGGCCTGCTAGAGTTTGCTTTTTAAAAATGGAGTTTTTAGAAGAGTTGTTCAATAGTTTTTTGGAAAAGAAGGGATATGAGTTTCCCTGATGCCAGGTATGCATGTGTGGTGCAATTTAGGGTTATAACAGGTTGCAAGCTGAGAAAATATGATATCTCACCTGATGTTGATCAACGGACATATCGTTCAATGATAGGCAGTCTTATGTACATCACAACATCTCGTCCTGATATAATGCAAGCTGTTGGAATGGTAGGGCGTTTTCAGTCTGCTCCTAAACAAAGTCATTTGTTAGCTGTCAAAAGAATATTCAAATATCTGAAGGGAACAATGACATATGGACTGTGGTACCCTAGAAATCAAAATTTCCAGCTAATTGCTTATTCAGATGCTGACTGGGCAAACTGTGTTGATGAGAGAAAAAGCACCAGTGGAGGAGCATTCTTTTTGGGTGACTCATTAGTTGCATGGCTTAGTAAGAAGCAGGGATCTATTTCATTATCCACTACAGAGGCAGAATACATTGCTGTTGCTACTTGCTGCACACAGATCTTATGGATGATACAAACTCTTGCAGATTTGAAGGTAACCTACACTGACCCTATTCCAATTCATTGTGATAACACGAGTGCCATAAGTGTCTCCAAGAATCCTGTTCTTCATTCCAAAACTAAGCATATTCCTATAAAGTATCATTTTCTCAGAGAACAAGTATCAAATAGAATTGTTCAACTGAACTTTATACCCTCTATAGAACAAATTGCTGATATTTTCACTAAACCATTAGTTGCGACCCCTTTTGGATATCTTCATCAAAAGATGGGGGTTACAAAATCTTGTGTCTAATATGTGCACCTGGTCAAGGGGAGTGCTTATTGAATATCCGGTGAATTTCCTAAATGCTTATAGATGACAGGGGGAGTATGTTCTGCAACATGATCAGTGGAAGAATGTTTCTTCTTTGACATTGATGTCAAAGGGGGAGAAAGGAGTCGAGTTCAAAATGTTTCGGGAATAGATTTGAGTCTGAATGGTTGAATGCAGAGGAGAGTTGAGTCTAAATGCAAGTGTTGCCATCAATGCCAAAGGGGGAGATTGTTGGCAAATTCACTTAACAGACAACAAATCAGCGTATACTTGTCATTGCTGGCAAGTACAGTTGTGGCTGCAGTGATGACAATAGCAATGAATAGAAGCACAACAATAATCGGGAGGAGAAGAGTCAATGATCGTTGGATCCCATTCAAATTTTCCGAAAGGCCGACAGCCGTCAGATCTGTAGAAGATGCGAGAGAGATAAGCCAACGAAGAATCGAGAATCGGAGTTTCACGAGTCTCGTGAACAATGACAATGAAAACCCCGAAATCGCGATATGTGATTTCGCGATGTAATCACAGCCGTTGGAAAAGAAATACTCTGGACCGTTGATCACAGCCCGTATCGGAGTATCGGGGATCGGGACTTTGTAATGACAAAATCTCTTGACATCAAGAACTCCGAAATCGCGAAACTTGATATTGTGATTCAATCGTAGCCGTTGAGCCAAGATTGCATCTGAACCATTGATCCAACTCACGACAGCAGACCACGTCAGCAAGGGACACGTGGCACAACCAGGGAATGACAGGTGTCAGACAGATTCAACACTTCAGGCACATGAAAGTCACAAATCAGAGTGACACATGGCAGGATCTAACACGTGTCAAACCACGTGTGACGTCAGCAGAGGCATCGACGATCGGGACTTTGAAATGACAAAGTCACTTGACATCGAAAGTCTCGAAATCCCAGAGGGATCAGGATCATCCATCTGAGTGACAGGTGTCAAAGATCAAGGCACTGTCGGCATTTTTTTCATCGGGAAATCGTGGATCCCGTTGACAAGAGTTTTGTGCAAGTCAGAATCGCGATCCGCGAAACCCCGATGAGTGGGGGCTAGCTGTCAGCGTAACGGAGCGTCGGTATTTGGACGATCGGGAATCCCGTGGTTGTATGCATGGAGGCATCACAAAACCCGTAGCCCCGATAGGGTAAGATTGCGGTCATGGAGTAATGGTCATGTGGACCCAGAGGGCCAACGCGTGGAGAAAAGGGCTCATCGGAAATTGGGGATTCGAGAGGACAGTGACTCTCGACAGCGTAAAGCCCGAAACCCCGACGAGAGGTATGGTGATAGTCACATGATAGCTGGTCACATGGACCACTGTGTAGCCAAAAGGGGATAAAGCTTGGGAAAGGATCACATCGAGGATCGGAGAATCGAGAGTTCCGAGTACATGTGCATCTCGACACTGAGAATGTCGAAATCGCGATGAGTGAAATCCCGATGGGATCTGAACCGTTGGATCAAATATTGATCGGAGGGCTGCTGGTCTTTCTCATACATTAATGCTTCAGTTATGAATTCGTTAAGAGAAACGAACTAATCATGACAAATCGGTTAGCGTTTAAGTTGCCAAGACAGATGTCCTTGTATTACCTATTGGAAGGGGAAGTGGAATCATCAAGGAATCGTGTATAAAATAAAATGAGCGAGACTGAATTTGTGCGGTCGTTCTGAATGGAAAATGAGTAAATAGTAAGAAAAATAAAATGAGCAGAGGCATAGCATGAAATTAAGGAAATGTGCAAAGCAAGATGAAATGAAGAACAGAAGAAGAGCAGAATGACAGACAAAATAGAAGAAGAGCAGAATGACAGAAAAGGCGATGCAGAACAGGCATGCTAAACAAACAAAGGAAGAAAAGAATTGCAGAACAGTTTGTTGAAGATCAGATATAGAGAAAGATTGGTAAGACTTGATTTATCTGAGTAGTTGTCTGTGTATTCATTATTGATTATAAACTAGGGAGGTTTGGAGGTTCTTGGGAGGACTGTTGTCCTCAGAAGTTCAAGTGGGTGCTTGAACACAGGAAGTTGTAGCTTCCATCTGGTTGCAGCCAGAGAAACTAGGGTGGCAGGGTGGTGATAGGGAGAACATGTGTTCTCTGTTATGCAGGTTGGAGCCTGTGTAATTGGAAGTTGGTGCTTCCATCCAGTTGGTGCTGGAACTTTCAGGAAGTTGGTGCTTCCATCCAGTTGGTGCTGGAATACTCAGGGAGTTGGTGCTTCCTTCTAGTGGGTGCTAGAGAAGCCAGAGAGTTGGAGCTCTCAAACAAGTTGCAGCTTATAAAACAGAGGTAGCATCCTCACATTGAGTTGGTGCTCAATTGTAAATGATGTAGAGAACTGAAAAAGACTGCCTATCATTTCGAAGAAGAAGAGGTTTTCTCCCTTTATGGGTTTCCTCGTGACAATCTGTCTCTATGGATACTTTATGTGTGACTGATGGTCTTTATTTTTACTGTTCATATGATGTATATTGTTTATGACCACATGAAGAGAGATTAACAATGTTTAATAAGTATAAAATTGTTTAAGCTCACAAACAACTGATTCACCCCCCCCCCCCCTCANGTTTTAGTATTTCCAACAGAGTCTACATTCGATCTCTGCATTGATTCCTTGTCATGCACCCTAAAAACCAGTGGCAAAACCGTGGACTAAGCCATGTCTCCTCTGTGAACTTTGAACCCAGTTTATCCACACTGCAAATCTGAGTTCGGTCTTAACTATTTTGGTTTTTGAGACTTACTGTTGTCCTCATTGTGCGGTAATGAATATGAAGAAGAAGGTTGTCGGGCCTGTGTGAAATACTCTCTCTAGGTGAGAGAGGTGGTTGTGGTTGAAGAAGCAGGTTTTCAGTCCCGTGAGTGACTCTCTCTAGGTGAGAGAGTGCGTGGAGGAAGTGAGAACTTCTGGAAGGGGTCATGTAGCTTCCACGAAGCTCGAAGAATTTTGGTTCAGCTTGTTGTTGAAGCCCAAGGCAAGGGATGTTTAGCAGCCGAAGGATTGTCTGGTGTGATAGTGAAGGTGTATAATCCTAGGGTGGGACAGGCATGTGGGGAATGAGAGTCTATGAGGAGTGGCATAAGTGGCTTCTGGGAGAGAATCCATCCTCATAAATTGTGTGTCTTCCTATTGACCTTGCATAGCGTATGATTCCCTTTCCCGATGGAGTTTAGTCCTAACTCGGGGGTGACCTACTACTGAGAGTGATGAGAAGCGCGGTCTAAATATGGGAGGTTCATGGAAGGTCTACATGCAGTTGGTGGTGTTATTCCAGTTGAAATATAAGTATAATTTATGTGCTTAATTTTATGTTATGCATAATGCTTGAATGTGATCATGTTTCCTGTTGCAAGTTTGAATTGTTGTTAATTATATTTAATTATCAATGGTAACAATAACTCTATGTTAAATGTGTTAATTTGATTTAATGCATATTATATATGTATGATATTGTTCGGCGTAGTAGTGTTTCCTGACAGTGGGTTTGATGGTCGAGGACGTTACATTCATGATTTGGAGTTGGCATCCATAGTACATGCTTTAAAGAAATGGAGACACTACCTCAAGTGAAATAGGTTTGAGTTGAGGACAAACCATAATGGTCTTAAATATTTGTTTGATCAACCTACTTTAAACTCCAGGTAGAGTAGATGGTTGGGATTCCTCTGTGAATATGAATTTGATATCAAGCACATCAAAGGATAGGAGAACAAAGTGGTTGATGCACGTGCATGAAATACATGTTACAACCATCAACATAAATCAAACCGATCTTAAAGACAACATTTTGGAAACTCCAAAAGCAGATTTGTAGTACATGGAAATGGTAACAAAGTTACAAGAAGGTAAGATGCTATAAAAAATAGAAGATTATAGATTGGAAGTTGATGGAATACTCCTTTACATGAACATTATTTATGTACCCAATTCTCACGAATTGAGGAGTACGATCTTGAAAGAGATGCATAATGTGCCTTTTGCTGGGCACCCTGGATACCTAAAAACAATGGCAGCAGTTAAGAGCCATTACTATTGGACATGTATGAAGAAAGACATTCCAGAGTAAATCTCCAGATGTATGGAGTGTGAAAGGGTCAAAGTTGCATAGACACCCAACTGGGTTTCTACAACCATTACCTATCCCTGAGTGGAAGTGGGAAGTGGTGACAATGGATTTCATCATAGGATTACCCAGAACAAACAAGCAACATGATTCCATCATGGTGGTGGAGGATAAGCTTATGAAGGTTGCCCATTTTATTCCATTGAAGACTAATCACAAGGAAACTATTGTTGTTGATATTTATATGAGGGAAGTAGCATGATTTCATGGTATTCACAAGACAATTGTGTTTGACAAAGACCCAACATTTACCTTGATGTTTTGGAGAGGATTATTCAAGGGGTTCAGAATGAACCTAAACTTTAGCACAACCTATGATCCTGAGTCTAATGGACAAATATAAAGAGTAAATAAAGTGATAGAAGATATGTTAAGAATGTATGTGATGGAAAAACCATCCAGATGGGAGGACTAACTACACTTGGTAGAGTTTGCTTACAACAATGGGTACCAAGAATCACTGAAGATGAGCCTGTTTGAGGAAATTTATGGCAGAAAGTGCAACACACCAATAAGCTGGGACAACCCAACTGATAGAGAAATAATTGGGCCAGGTTTGCTCAGGGAAATGGAAGAGAAATTGTTAAAGATAAAGAAGAATTTGAAGGTTGCCTAGGACAAGCAGAAAAGCTATTGTGACAAAGGCAAAACCCACATAAAGTTTAAAGTGGGTGATCATGTTTTCTTGAAGGTGAAATCCAACAAAAGTTCCCTGAAGCTGGGAAACTGTTCCAAGTTGGCAGCCAGATATTATGGACCATTTGAAATTATTGAAAGGATTGGACCAGTAGCTTATATGCTTGCATTGCCTGCATGCATGACTATTCATAATGTATTTCATGTCTCCTTTCTAATGAAATATATACCTGATGCTAATCATGTGATTGATTGTAATGTGATTCAGGTGGTGCAAGAAGGTGCTTTACAAGTGCACCCGGTGCACATACTAGACCAGAAGAAAAAGAAGCTATGGAATTGATCCATAAGGCTTGTAAAGGTCCAGTGGACCTGGTACAGTCTTGAGGATGCAACATGGGAGCATGAAGATGCTATGCGGGACGAATACCTGCATCTTTTTGAATATTTAAAAAATCTTGTTTATGTTGTGTAAATAAGTTTCACTAAGGACAATGCAAAAATAAGGGGAGGGGATTGTAATATCCCAAGGCCGAGCCCCAGTTGTAATTATGAATTATAGCATGTTTTGTAGGCTGGTGAGCCAAATATTATAATCTAGGAGGATTATCTTCTTATTAGGCCAGAGATCCTAGATGTTAAAGGCCAGGAACCTGTTTTGTACATGTAAATATTCATATTATTAATATAACAACATCGTTGCATGTAGATCGACCACAGAGAAAGAGTATGGGGGACTAAACTCCACTAGGATGGGTAAGGGAAGGGGGATAAGAGGCTGGAAAGAGGGGATAAGATTAAGAGCTTAAGTCCAATAGAACAATATATTATTATTCTAAATGTTGTGAGTGGGATATGATTATATCCTAAGTTCCTTTGGGGAAAAGGTACAACTTCCAAATGGATAGGAACTTGCTTCATGAGCGCCATGTGTCATCTCAGGAACATGAAATATACATGGGAATTATTACTGATTTGGGATCTTCTTTTTTCCATTTTTGGCACCAACCCACCCAACAAGCAAACGGTAACCCTGGAAAGCCATTGTTGAATTCCCCAACCACCCGAACCTCTGCAAAAATCCCAAATTGATACCCTCGTCGCACATGTACCCTATGGGTTTCTTGTGTATTGTTTGTCATTACCATTCCCCACGTCCATTTTTTGTTGTTTCCATCACCATGCTCGTGTGTTGAGGAGAGGTAGTGAAGAAGTGGGTTGTCAGTCTGGTGGATAGAAGAGGTAGGTTGTTAGGCCCATGAACAACTCTCCCCAGGTGAGAGAGTGTGGATAGAAGAAGAAGGTTGTCAAACCTTTGAGAAACTCTCTCGAGGTGAGAGAGTGTGCTAAGGAAGTGAGTTCTCCTAGAGGGAGTTCAGTAGCAGCTACAGGTCTCTGAGAATTCTGTCTGGCCTATTGCTGAAGCTCCGGAAAGGGAGGTAGAGAAGATGATGGACTGTGTGACAGTGAAGGTGTATAATCATGGGGTGGGATAGGCATGTGGGGAATGAGATTCTGTGAGCAGTGGGAGTAAGTGGCTCCTTGGGGGAAATCCTTCCTGTTGTATTGTGCAACATCATGTTGTTCTTTCCTATCCTAGGAATCCCTTTCTCGGTGGATTTTAGTCCCAACTCGGGTGTGACCCACTGTTGAGAGTGATGAGAAACATGGTCTAAGGCTGGGAGGTTTGTGGAAGTTTTGCACGCAGATAATGCACTACAATTAAGAGATAAGTATCAATTATTTTCTTAATGGTTAAATGATGTATTTTAGTGCATGTTTGTGATTCTGGTAATAATATCATGTGTTTCACTGCATGTATGTTTTCATGTTATCTCTATTTATTTTTGTTAAGTTTATATGTGATCTATTCCGCAAAGAGATTTTTTTTCCATTGCCCAGTAGGTCTATGTCTGGGCATGGAAAATTTTAATTACCTATAATAGAGCTTGAGACCGTGTGTGTTTGAGGTAGCGTGTTTTCGGCCTGTTGAGCAGCCGGGAACTGTTATAAAATGGTATCAGAGTGTTTTCTAGAGTAGCATGGCCGACCTGGGTGGTCGGGGATGTTACAATGACGAAAGGAAAAAAATGACAGAAATAGAGCTCAAAGGGACAAATGGAAAATAAATAATTATGAGAGGACAATGAATAGATTTTTTGGAGATAGTTTCCACCTCGTTCTAGATTTTAGGGGCATGAAGACACCTAGAAGAAGAATATCAATAGTTAATCAACCAATTCAATATTTCATTGCACGATACTTGCATAAATAGCCACAGTCAGCAGCAAGGACCAACAATGCAGTGGGAGTCAAAGGAAATATCTTCAACAACTTCCATCAAAATAGTGCCAAAAATCCGAGTGGATCTTAACAGTCCTATATTGTTGTGATTAGAGATAGATGTTAGTTTAGATATCCCTAAAATAAATCCTGATTAGTTATGACATGATATTTTGTAAACAAATTTATAAATACTTCTCATTTCGAAGTATGAAGGGTTGGGACTTGTTTTGAAGGATAGGACTAGTATTGTAAAGAAGCTCACAGAGACACCATTGGTCATATTTTCCAGTAATATCGTGCAATTATTACAGGATGCTTGTGTCAACTTTATTGATGAAGTGCATTTTTCCCCGTTAATTTGTTTTCTTTTGTTATCACTATTGTTTCCTTAATTCTAAATTATTCTAAGAAGATAAAGGACATAATTTGTTTAAATGTACACTCTGTCTCTAGCTTAAGAATATTTTTTGTGTTTTCCACTGAAGATTAAAATCAAAATTCTTAATTGCTCTTTTTTTTTTTGGATTTCTAGACCTTTTCATCTCCTCCATACCTTAAATCTTTGAGGATCCAGTGAATTTGGCTACCCTACCCTGCAATATTAGCCTGTTAAACCTTGTATTTGATCAATTCAAAATTGTGACTCCATTTTCCCAATGGCACATCTTTACTATTTCAACCAAACAATTCAAATCAAACAAGCAAATCCTGAAATATCATAACTAGCCTAATATTTTAATATAAACAAATCTAAATATTACAAAGAGATCCCTCTCTGAAGATGGCATGGATAGATCCCAACTTCCAAAGTGGTTTCGTGGTTACCTCTATCATTTCTTTCACAACCCTGAGAAATTACAGAGTGATAACATAGTGGTGACCATACTGGGGAAGAAAGGTTAATCTCCCTTAGGAAAGAGTATCAAGTTTTTAGATCTGATTGTTGATGGTGGATAGTGATCAGACATAGGAAGGTTGAAATCATCCACCTGGCGAATCCATTCTCAGTTATATCCAGATGAAATAATATCATGGAGACTCCACTGTTAGAAAGATTCATTTCTTGAGGCGTTCACTAATGACTCGACCGGGCTAATGAAGAACTTAGAAGTTGATACTATCATTTCAAGGTATACATGTTTATATTTTTCACAGATTTATGGTTTCCTGAATCCTTTGCCCAAGGATGAATATTTTTTGAGAAATGGTCCAAAATTTAATGGAGATGATATGAGTTTGACTTGGAAACATTTAGCAAATTTTCGTGATTTCACTGAGCTTCTTCAAGTCAAACATAAATATGTTTTCCTTAGATTGTTTCATGATTCGTTCCAAGGAAAGTTTAAAAATTGGGTTGGAGGTTTTACTATTGGATGTATTATAACTATTACATCTTTCTAGATTGTCTTCTTGGGAACATGGATGGAGGACATAGAGTTTGTGGAAGACTCTCCTTCCATTCAAATCTTTATGGAATGGAAATATATGTGCATTGAAGATGGAGGTGATGAAAACTTTTCTGCATGTTTATTTTCTTATTTAAAGTCCCATAAATGTAGCTCAGAAGCAAAGATTAATTTTTTGGATGAATTTGTCAAAGATATGGAAAAAAATCTCAAAGCTTTAGAAGTTGAGGAAACACTTCAAATTCCTCCATTTCTGAGTCTTCCTTGTGAATTTTTATGTCAGCAGAAGAAAGATTTCACATGGCTACCTTCGCCCTCTGATTTGGGAGATGAACAAACAAATTTTAACAACCATGATTTCTATGACCCTATGGTTGAATATATGGAAATATTTTTCAATTTGATTTCACAGTCATGCCTCCACTGTGAAAAGAAGAAGTATTATGAGTTTCCCTTGCCATTACAAATTCGACTGTTTATTTTTCTCAAGCACAATCAAGAAGTACAATTATGTGAGAAAATACTTGATTGGATTTACTGGAAGTTTGAGATCACTTGATTCAACAGATGTCTTCGACATATTAGAGTAGGATGGTGTACATAAATAAACTCTACTTTTTAATCATTATTTTCAATTTTAGTTTGCAGCATAGCTTTCAGCTTTAGAGTATAGTTCATATTTCATAGTGATTTGATTCAGTTGAGGATTGGAGCGTATTATCAATTGGTTATCAGTTTCATAGGTTTTACGGCAAAGTAGTTTGTAGGCTTGGGATCATCCAAATGGATCAGGCTACTAGTCTACGTTTTTCTTTGGCACCTCACTAGGAGGATACCATCCCTATTGGAGCCATTGTTAGGGTCCTATAAATATAGGTAATATGTTTGTTCAATTATCTATTTTGGAAATATGTTGGTAAGGTTTATTCTATGAATCACTAGGTGTCATAGCCTAAATTGTTTTTGATCCAAGCAGCCATTTAGTTTTTGAAGTCTGATGGCCAAAACAAAGTATGAATCTTTGGGACATTTTTTGCATATAAAATTTGGTTCATATCAGGTTGTAGGTGTTTTCATGGCATAGTGCTCAGGAGCATCTTTGCAATGGTATATCTAGTGCTTCAGACCGACATCTAGAATGTAAAGGTTTCAAAAGAAATTTTTTTTTTTTATGGCGCATATGATTTTAACCAAAGTTGACAAGACATTTTGTCTTGTAGCACATAAAATCCATGCAGATCCTCCCCGGCGACATTGTCCCTCCCCCTGATCGAAGACCCTCATTTATTTCCCCCCCTTTCCCCCCCCCCCTCCTCCGACCTACCTACCTTTATCGGTGAAGGGGGGGTCAGAAAATTTGTTTTCCCCCCCTCTAGCCCCACCTAACATGGAACTCCCTCATCGTTTCACACCCCCCTCTCCGATTACCACACACCACCTACCCCCCTATGAAATCTGCCTAACTCACTCCCGATATCTCTCACCTTCCCACCTTTACTCCTCCTCTCCCTACATGACACTTGTCCCCACACATTCTATTCGTTATCTCTGTAACCTTCCCCCCATGACTGACAGATCGTTAGTAGTTCGTTAACGATCTTGTGCCCTAAATCCGTCCACATACAAAAAGAACCCGTTACACTATTTTTTGACTTAGAAATCATGAAGACTGAGAAAATATTATCAAAGATTTTTTTCAGACTACCATCACCCTCACTTATCTTCAATTGCAATCTAATTTCCCGGTGAAGTTATTCAAAGGATGATGAAAGGAAAAAAATGACAGAAATAGAGCTCAAAGGGACAGATGGAAAAGAAATCAGTTTGAGAGGACAATGAGCAGATTTTGTGGAGATAGTTTCAACCTCGTTCTAGATTTCAGGGGCATGAAGACATGTAGCAGCAAAAGATCAACAGTCAATCAACCAATTCCATATTTCAATGCACGATACTTGTAGAAATAGCCACAATCAACAACAAGGACCAACAACGAAGAAGGATTCAAAGGACAGATCTTCAACAACTTCCATCAAAACAGTGCCAGAAATCCAAGTGGATCTTAACAGTCCTATATTGTTGTGATTAGAGATAGATGTTAGTTTAGATATCCCTAAAATAAATCCTGATTAGTTATGACAGGATATTTTGTAAACAAATTTATAAATACTTCTCATTTCGATGTATGAAGGGTTGGGACTTGTTTTGAAGGATTGGACTAGTATTGTAAAGGAGCCCACAAAGACACCATTGATTAGATTTTCCATTAATACAATGCAGTTATTACAGGATGAGTGTATCAACTTTATTGGTGAAGTGCATTTTTCCCTATTAATATGTTTTCTTCTATTATCACTATTGTTTCCTTAATTCTGAATTATTCTAAGAAGATAAAGGACATAATTTGTTTAAATGTACACTCTGTCTCTCGCTTAAGAATATTTTTTGTGTTTTCCACTGAAGATTAAAATCAAAATTCTTAATTGCTCAGTTTTTTATTAGATTTCTATACCTTTTCATCTCCTCCATACGTTAAATCTTTGAGGATCTAGTGAATTTTCCTACCCTGGCTTGCAATATTAGCCTGTTAAACCTTGTATTTGATAAATTCAAAACTGTGACTCCAATTTTCCACTGGCCCATCTTTGTTGTTTCAACCAAACAATTCAAATCAAACAAACAAATCATGAACTATCATAACTAGCCTAATATTTTAATATAAACAAATCTAAATCTTACAAAGAGATCCCTCTCTGAAGCTGGCAGGGCTAGATCCTAGCTTCCAAAGTGGTTTTGTGGTTACCTTTGTCATTTATTTCACAGCCTTGAGAAATTACAAAGCGATAACAACATGGATATTGATACAACTGATCCAATTAATCATGTTTATCCTGTAGCTTCGGTTGATGTTCCTAGAGATATTGCAGTAGGTCAGAAGAGACCTACATGGGATCATCAGACTCTGCAGGAGGAAGAATGATATGCAACTCCTTGTGGTACCTTCCAAGTGAACAAGAGACCTCAAAGATATTCATGTTATGTCGCAACTATGAGCCACATCATTCATTTTGATACTTCTTGTTATGAGGAGGAAACTATTCATCCAATATGGAGAGATGCCATGATGGAGGAGTATCAATCCATCATGAATAATGATGTGTGGGATATTGTTCCAAGACCCAAGGGGAAGTCTGTAGTGACTTCCAAATGGATCTACAAGATCAAACACATAGTTGATGGGAGCATCAAGAGGAAAACAATGAGATTTGTTGTTAGAGGATTTTCTCAGGTGGAGGGAATAGATTATGAGGAGACATTTTCTCCTGTTGCTCGATACACTTCTATCCAGATGATTATTTCCCTTGTAGCATCCATGGGTTGGAGAGTACATCATATGGATGTAAAGACAAACTTTCTCAATGGAGATATTGAGGAATAAGTATACATCGAGAAGCTAGATGTTTTCGTGATACATGAGAAGGAGTCCCATGTGTGCAGGTTGAAGAAGGCCTTGTATGGACTCAAGAAGCCACCTTGAGCTTGGTATGTGAGGATTGATGGACACCTGATGATTTTGGTATGTGAGGATTGTCGATCCCAACATGTACTACAAGACTATTAATGGTTATTCCCTGAGTTTGGTCCTCTACATTGATGATTTATTATGCAATACCTCTTGAGACTGGAGGTGTGGTAGATAACTGATGAGATATTCCTGAGTCAGGGGAAGTACATAGTTGAGATATTGAATTATTTTGGGATGTTGAAATTAAATCTCATGGCTACACCAATGGTGAAGAATCTGAAGAAACTAAGTGTGTCTTCGTCTGATTCTGACGAAATTGATCTGACTCAGTACAAAGAGTTGATTGGGTCATTGATGTATTTGGTTAAGACCAGAATAGATATTTTTTATGCAGTGAGTACACTTAGCCAATTTATGATTCAATAGAGACATACACACTGGATTTCTACGAAGCATGTGTTGAGATACCTGTGAGTCATAGTTGAACATGGTCTGAGATATACTTACAGTATTGACATGAGATTGCAGGGATATATTGGCTCTGATTGGGCAGGGAGCACAATGGACAGGAAGACCACCTATGGGTGTTCCTTTACTTTTTGATCTTCCATGGTTTCCTAGTGTAGCAGGAACTAGACTTATGTGGCCTTGAGCATTGAAGAAGTAGAGTACATTGCATTGAGTGTGCCTTTGAAAGCTCCTTGTAGATTTATTTGGACATGTGTTGGATTCCATTGTTATTCTGAGACATGGTGTAGAGGAAAGAAGTATTGGTGTAGTACCTTCCTACAAATGAGCAAGTTGTTGATGTTCTTACTGAACCAGGACGAAGTTCAAGTACTTTCGTGACAGACTTGGCATGGAAAAGAATGCCTCCCTCGCTGAGAGGGAGTGTTGATGTTTGCATCTTCTTGAGACATTCTCCAGATCATACGCCTCTGTGACTAAGTTGAATTGATATGTGAGGAAACTTATCCAATAAGGGATAAGTGGGACACGTATCCGAGAAGGGATAAGTGGGACACTTATCCGAGAAGGGATGAGTGGGTTTGGTCTTATCCGAGAAGGGATAAGTGTGTTGATCTCTGAGGACACTTATCCAAGAAGGGATAGCCCAACGTCCCTTGTGGAGAGCACATGAGGAAATGTCCCATGTGGAGATCACATGAGGACATGTTAAGGGAGTTTCTCCTCAGTTCAGGTGGGAGAGAGATGCCTCCCAAGGCTAACATATAAGTGTCATGATTCTAGGGTGAAGTTTTTATACCTTAGAGACAAGTTTGGTGTTGTATCCTTTTCGCCACTTGGATGAGCAAAAGAGGGACACCTACAAGTCCAGTTGGGTTAGCTGAACAAGATAGAAGTTAGTGCAAGAGTTAGACACATCAAGAACAAGAAATAAATAAACAACCAAGCTAATAAAAACTAAAGAAACAAAACTAAAGTGCATAAGGAAATTAGAATCAAAATCAACCGAAACATTGACCAATATTCATGCCACCAATGGATAGATTGTATTAGTGGGAAAACACCAAAGAGAAAGGGAGACTTATGGGTCCCCTCTTCCTCCAAGGGAGGGATCTTGAATCCCCTATGAGGGAGCTCTTCTTACAAATGGAAAACTAAAAAAGGAAATGGTGAAGAAATACAAATCTCATTCCCTCAAGAGGTGAGGAGAATAGCTCAAAGAAATGATGCTAGTATTATCCAAGAAGGAAAGAGGTTCCTTGTAGGAGAATAGAGGCACCATAACAATACAAATAGATTCTTAGAAATATAGTGCACCCATGGCCTCTTTTTATAGAAAATATTTGAGGCATTATCCAACCAGTCTTTAGTGTGAACAAGGGGGCCTTTAGGGAAACTTTAGGTCTTTGACCAACCCCCCACTCGGATTCAGTTCATATTTGAGGGTCAAATCAACTTGGGAGCTAAACCAAAAGTGGGTGGGAGGCCAACCAGAATCATAAATGCGTCGTTCTCAGGTGTGCATGACTTTTTGCGTACACAATCTCACATCGAGAGAATATGTGCTTTTCCTGCATTTTCGACTGGCACACGTCCGCGCGCGTCCTTTATTTGTTCAGAGCATGTTGATTTTTTAACCAGTTGTATAGTGTGTGCCCTTTGGAAATGAATTTTTTGGGCCATGAATGAACTAATAGGTGTTTGGATATGTTGGATTCCTGTGACCATTTGTGGATGAAATTTCAGTGATAACATATGCCCCCTCATGTGTGAGGTTAGGAGCATATGTATAACTGAAATACATCAATGTTTCTTCTGCTGAGTGTACCATTGTAAGAAAGAGTGTTGAGAGGAATTTTAAGAGTGACCCATTGGAGGGAGAGGGGAACCTGTGGGACCCAAACCTTTCTCGAGGTGTGGAAAAATAAAAAATGTATACAAACGAGGCGGGCATGCCCCATGCTCGTGTCATGTAACTCAAATGTGTAAGACAATAATTGAAGTTGTATGTTGATGTAGATAACTGCAGCACCCTCCGGGGTGGGTTGATAATGGAAGATGACAATTCTTGTGTAAACATACTCTAAAAAAGAGGTGATGACACTTGTAAGAAGTGTTGATGATTTGCAGGCATTGATAGCCCATCAAATTTAAGAGGTCTTCGACTAGTATAAAACAACTACAATAGTCGCAAAGTAAGACCCACCGTAACATGAGATGGTGTTGGTGTTGAATGTTATGGGGGTCAACAAGAGCAGAGAGAAATGATGGTTCTCACTGTGTTGTCTAAGATACCTCATTGTATGGGTAATGAGAGTCAAGATATTGTCGCCCTTCTGGAAGCTATGCTGATGTCGACAGAAAAGGAGGCACGACTCCAAGAATAAAAGGGATTCATGAAATCCATTGGATGAGATCAGGAACTAATGAGATACATGGACAAAGTCGAGATGTGGTGAGACCAAGACTACCTTTGGTTGGGGATATGTGTGAGGTATGAGTGGAAGAAAACATGAAACTAGATCTAGCGTCAGGGGGATGACTAGACATGGGTTTAAATTGTTTCAGAGGTGTGACAAAGTGGACAAACTCATAGATCAAAGGTATATGGACTGTGGGATACTTGGGGTTTATGGATGAGGTCAATAAGTGTAGAATGTAAAGGAATGCCCCAACCAAGGAAGACAAGGGTTTCTTTACTGCAAAAGGAAGGTCGCTAAAGGCGACAACAAAAAGCTATCTAAATTTTGGAAACAAAAGGCTTTTTACAATTACCAAATAAATAAAGAATAATGTGGGATAAGCATACAGATACATAAATGGGTGCCCCAGTGCAAGATGGCTTGGCCTGTGAGGGTGCAAGTTGTATGGAGAATTGGCGGAGGGTGGGGGCCCCATGGGTGGGTTTCTGTATGAGGTAAATGAATGGAGGGAAATTTTCATATGGGAAAAATGATTGTGGATGAAAGTGGAAGGTTAATGATATTGTGGTGGTGCACTCAATTTAGAACCGTGAGGAGATGTCCTGGGAGTCCATTGGGAAAGCTAGAAAAATGAGGAGAAGGAGTATGTGGTTGATTCTCGAACATGTGTAAGACTAACGGGGCTCCCATCCCTAGGGGGTGAAAGAAGCATGAGTGTCAAAGTGCCAAAGGGGATGATCAATGGGACAAATCATGTAGGAGAGAGTGCTATCGGTTGACAGTACTGAAATGTAGTGGAGGTGATAGTACTACAGAGTTGGATGTGAGGATCCTACAAGAAAATGTCGGAGGGTGTGACTGGGAGATGCAATTGATACTCAGAGGGAATGATTACATGCCAGTGTCGATCATATACTTGAAGGGGCTACATTGATGTGGGATAACCAAGTACCTGCACACATGAAAACCGAATACCCCACGTGAACAATATCTAAAGAGAAAGAACATATGATAGTTATTCGATAATTTTGAACATGAGTATGCGTACCTGGGCATGTTGTGAGAAAAATGCTCCCCCGGGGCAGAGTATGGATGGTGACCTGGGGAATGTGACTGTGTAGGTGGTGGGATCCTAATCTTGTGGCTTAAGACAAATCGAAAAATGGACACTTGGAGCTCTTGTAATTGAGCATGGAAATTTGGAAAAAGGGACTATATATAGTTGTACGACCCACATTGCCACCTCATTTGTACTTGCTTCCAAAGTGAGTTGATGAGATGTTTTTAGAGGAGATTTGGAGATTATGGGAGTTCGAGCCAGTTGATCCAGGATTAGTGAGATCCAGGTTAGTGGTCTCATCCTCCTACATAGTAATTAGGATTTGTTTTTTGGGTAGGGTCGTACGGAGGGTCGTAGGGTGGGGTTTTGTGAGGGTGGGCCCCCTAGTGCACGGGCGATTGAAGGGTTCCCATGTGTGGGTGTGTGGATGTATAGAGGACATTCGTTCATGGGGGCACCTGAGTAAGGGAAACAAGTGTGCATTCATGGAATCTTTCATCTGTTTGAAGTCCGATATTTGGGGGAAATGGTGAGTATAATGACCATGCTCACTGCAAAGGGCACAAGGTAAGTTCATTCAGATGTTGTTGTTGTTCCTTCCTTGGTGTTTTTTGTTATTGCTCCCTTGGGGGTTTTGGTTCCCCTGACTCTGGTTTCCCTTAGCAGGTTCGTCCTCTTGGTTGTTGTTCCCCCCTGGTCCTGGGTTATTATTGTTTTGGTTTTTTCCTTTCTTTTTTGGCATTATTCGACTGATGGGTCGGATTTTCCGTATTTAGATGTTCAAAATTTTGAAATTGTTGAATGGGAGAGGATTGAACAAAGTTAACCCCAACATGTGGTTGTCCTTGTGGAGGAGCAATGGGTCGTGGAGGACCAAGAAATGGAAAATACAGATTATTTTGTGGCAATGATCCATAGGATACATAGAAAGGTGTAGTTATTTCACTAGTGCCCAGGGTGTAAGTTGAGGTAGAAGGGGTACCATAACTTGGTTGAACTACAGGGCACATCGTGGGTGGGAGGGGACCAGTAAGGTATGGTTGTTGATAAGGGGGAGGAGGGTAATAAGGGGGTCCTTCATACACCGGTGGATGTTGGGGTGTACCGTACATAGGTGGTGGTTGGATATACGGATTGTGGTGTGTTGTGGTACCAATCGATCCATCTGCTGAGTGAGAAATCCCAGGTTTATCCTGGCCGAATGGTACGAGTCTCGGGGCATCAGGTAGTACTGTATATAAGTATCATGACTGTGAATAAATGAGGTCATACTGTTGAGCCTTGTTGATGTCTTCCTCTTCACTTTGGGGGAATGTAGAGGCCACATCTTTGGCAAGGAGAGGGACGAGTGATCTGAGAAAATAATTGAGACATTGTTGTTTGGTGGTTTCTGCTTTGAATAAACCACATTGCCAATGCCATTCTTGAATGTGGTTGGAAATATGTGTGGTTGAGGTTTGTTTAAACTCAGAGAGTAGTTCTAGACCATTGTCATGGAAAATTGGTAGTTGAAAGAAGGTCAAAACAATTTTGGCCAGCGATTCAAAAGTCACATGGGACCCTGATTTTTCGTCTACATACCACTTGGATGATGAGCCTGTGAGTATGCACTGAAATAACCTTAATCGAATGGAGTCATCCATGATGTTGTTTGAATAGAACCATAGGTGGAAGGTCATGACATGGTTGGCAGGATCTTCTCTCACCTTTCCTTCAAACTTGTGAATTTTCGAAGGTAGTTTGGTAGGCATTGCAGGCCATGTGGGGTTGTGCAATATAGGATTGTTTGTGAGCTTTCTTAGATCCATTATGTTGAGGGAGGCCAAATATGGAATTTGGAGTGGCGGTGGAGGATTATTTCCATCCATGGTGTGAGTGGTTTGTGTACCTGACCCGTGAGGAGGGTTAGGTGGGTTTGTACTTCCCCTTGGGAAGAAGTGCCCACCCCCCCGCTTCCTTGTAAAGGAGAACTAGTGGATGGTTGACCTTGGTAAGTGGACCCAAGTAGATTGGAACCAAGAAATGTTGATCCCAATATAGTAGCACTCGCAGGGGTGTGAGAGGGTTGGGTCGATGAGTTGGCGAGACTAGGAAATCATCCTAGAAGAGGAGGGAGGTTCTGCAAGTGTCTGGAATGAAGGGGATTATGTGGGTCCCCTATGATTTCCAACTAGAAAAGTGAATGTCTGCGAATGGTAATGAGAGTAATAAAATGAACAAGATTTTTTGTATAATTTTGGACCTTCACAATATATCTCACAATCGTATGTAATCACAAGAGCGTCATACATAAATCAATTGAAAAGAATCATTCATGTGGGTAGGTGGATTTTTTCCATGTGAGAGAACAAAGAAAACAAATTCTCATGTCCTAAAAGGACGTAACATCCTTCCTCTCAAATAGCACTGGACCTTTCAATAGCACTCAACAATCGGGTCTGAAGCCACGGGAATAGGAACTAGTGAAGGATGAAACAATCAGTTATAATGAGGGGTAGAGGGTACATATCCCAAAAGAGCTGGCAATATTTCCCAATAGCCACACAAAATCCGATCAAGGTGCAATTGCAGCCCACAATTGCCACCTGGGTAGATGTCCTAAAATTTGGTCACTAGGTACCTTGGTCAAAGTGGCAAATTTAGATTTTCGACCTCAGAAAAGGGTCATGGGCTAGATTCCATCCAAGAGGTGGGTGCATAAAGGTGGGACGCACAGAACAAATGAACCTCAGACTTTGACCCTTCACGTGTATATCCCTACCTTATGTTGTTAGGAACACTTGACTTGGAGGATTTTAAAGTTCCCTATTTGTCAACTTCTATTGTTTGAAGATGTGAGAATAAGATAACGAGGAGTTATTTTGATGCCTATCCCCGAGATCCTACCTAGACTAAAAATTTCTTTTGGCACCTCATGTGGAGGAAAACTTAGTGAGTTTTTAGAAAAAATTTAGATGTGGTTTTTTGAGAGATTGGGGGTGTGAACCAATCTCGTTTGAATTAAGTGGGAGTGGATAATTCCTTCAAGAAAAAGTGGGATGTTTCATAATCCCTTTGGAGGAAACCTACTTCAACCTCCACAGTTTGAGATGAAATTATGTGAGTGAGTAGTGACTTTGTGTGTGAGCAAGTGATAAAATGTGCCAAATTTTTAATAAGTTAGGTGTCACCTTGCAACATGTGGACTTTTTGTGGTCCTTACAAGTCTTGATTACCTATATTACTAGATTCCATTGGTACAACCTTGCGGAATTTTAAAGTCCCTAAAGAACTAGCATGTGGGCATGTGGGTCCTTACCAATCCTTAAAACTTCCTA
This sequence comes from Picea engelmannii, assembly GCA_009831015.1. Classification (NCBI taxonomy): domain Eukaryota; kingdom Viridiplantae; phylum Streptophyta; class Pinopsida; order Pinales; family Pinaceae; genus Picea; species Picea engelmannii. The sequence goes on along the minus strand of ML783332.1, from coordinate 885,024 downwards.
GTGTGATGTATTCTAAGAAATATTTAAAAAACTATCCTAGATTGAAAGCATGTGGGCATGTATGGGCCCGTTACAATAATCTTTAAACTCCCCTAGTGATTTAATCTAAGAAAGTAGCTTCAAAATATCCTATCTTTGCAACATGTGGGCATGTATGGGCCCTTAAAATTTTAAGATGTTTTGAAAAGAAACTAAGAGGGGGCCCTAGGGGGGATTTGTCCTCTCCTAAAGATTTTGTTTTTTAAGGGAGATGAAATATTCCCTCAATCATTTTTCTGATTCTCAAGATCACTCTATGGTGAGAGAGAAGAGCATACTCGATGATTGAAGTTTGATTTCTGGTCCCAATGCAAGTGTTTATATATGTGATAGTGAATGATTCCAACTTAATTTTTACAATCAAAACAAGCCATCCATGTGGCAACTTAAAGTATAAAGAGGAAAAAATGTGGTTTTTAACCCCCTAAGTGCCTATGTTTTGACTAACCCTTCATGTGGAGAGGGAATCTAAGTGTGGTGCATATTACAAATTGCATAGAATCAATATTCAGAAGGCTAAGGGCCTTCAAAATATCACAAAAAACCCTTACAATCTTGGATTTATGGACAGATGTGCGGATCACAAAAACCCAGAGGAACATGTGGCACCAATGCACAAAGAAACAATGACATGTTGGCACACATGCACAGAATGCACTGGAAAACATAGTGATGTTGGTGCACGTGCTCGGAAGACATGCTTGTGGGCTGAAAAACCCACGCATGTTCTAATATGTGGCCGGGAAGAAAAGTTTGAATGAAATTCTCTTATTCCAGCTCTAAATTTATCTTTTTGTAGGTAGGACTGGGCCGGTTATGATCCCTACAAGGTAAATAGATCAAAAATAAGTGTTGAAACAACCCAAATAGGGAGGAAATTGATACTTTATCCCCAATATGGTCACCAATCTGTTGTATCATTTTCGCCACTTGGATGAGCAAAAGAGGGAAACCTACAAGTCCAGTTGGGTCAGCTGAACAAGACATAAGTTAGTGCAAGAGTTAAACACATCAAGCAAAAGAAATAAATAAATAACTAAGATAATAAAAACTAAAGAAACACAACTAAAGTGCATAAGGAAACTAAAACCAAAATCAACCAAAAAATAGACCAATATTCATGCCACCAATGGATAGATTGTATTAGTGGACAAACACCAAAGAGAAAGGGAGACTTATGGGTCCCCTCTTCCTCCAAATGAGGGCTCTTGAATCCCCTCTGAGAGATCTCTTCTTACAAATGGAAAACTAAAAAAGGAAATGGTGAAGAAATCCAAAGATCATTCCCTCAAGAGGTCAGGAGAATAGCTCAATGAAATGATGCTAGTATGCTCCAATAAGGAAAGAGGTTCCTTGTAGGAGAATAGAGGAAGCATAACAATACAAATAGATTCTTAGAAATATAGTGCACCCATGGCCTCGTTTTATAACAAATCTTTGAGGAATTATCCAACCAGTCTTTAGTGTGAACAAGGGGCCCTTTAGGGCACCTTTAGGTCTTTGACCAGCCCCCCACTCATATTCAGTTTGGATTTGAGGGTCAAATCGACTTGGGAGTTGAACCATAAGTGGTTGGGAGGCCAACCAAAATCATAAATGTGTCTTTCTCAGATGTGCACATCTTTTTGTATACACATTCGTACATCGAGAGCATGTGCTCTTTTCCTGCATTTTCGACTGGCACACGGGCACGCATGTCCTTTATTTGTTGAGCGCATGTTGATTTTATAACCAGCTGTATAGTTTATGCCCTTTCGAAATGAATTTTTTGGGCCATGAATAAACTAATAGGTGTTTGGATATGTTGGATTCTTGTGACCATTTGCGGACGAAATTTCAGTGATAACACTTGAAATAATGCAAAATGTCTCCCTCATTGAGAGGGAGTGTTGATGTTTGGACAAAAATAGGAAGACATTCTCTTAGATTAATAATTAATAGTATAATTATTGATTATTAAATACTATATATAATAAGTAAATGATAATAATAAATATTTATTGATTATCCAAGGGATGCATCCTTTCATGGATGGTCACCATATGTTCCCTATATATGGAACACTCATCATTTTAATAATATATCGAGCATATCTCATATGAAGAAAAAACAACACCAATGTCTTGGATGCATAGATATGCAATTTTTGGACTATAACACATTCAATTCAAAGCCATGGGGAGAATACAAATGTCCAAGATAAATATGTCAATATGTCATTAATGTTAGACTACAGATGTCCAATATAAATATTTCAACATGGATATTGTTGGAAATATTGTTTTTCAATTTTTGATGCTTAGTTTGGATACCCTATCTTTGAAGGCATTTTTACTCTAAATACCTAGCTCAAATGAGAGCATAGGTTACATGTTTGGTAATATTATTCTAATATCTTTCCAATGGTATATGACATTCCCTCTAACTCTTTAGGAATAAGGAGATATGATTTTTGTTTGTCAGACACTCCAGCTAGAAAGTTTAGGTCGACCCACCTAGTCTTTACAGGTCGACCCTAAAAGTGAGCACAAAAACACTATAAATATAGTATATATGTTCACATTTGAAGAGAATATGAGAAAAAATATCAAATATGAGGTGCACAAGAGAAGTTGGAGAGTATTATTGAGTTCCAAAGTTGTGAGATGATTTTTCTTGGAGTTTTAAGGGTGTTCCATGAAGGACTAAGGTCTATGGTGTTGCAAAGTGTGGTGTTTTGATGTTGTGATGCTATATTCTGATATTATATTCTGGGAATGATGCTATGAGTTTTTCTAGGGCATGAAGGTTAAATTAGACTAGGGTTTGAATCTATGTCTAGGGTATGAAGCAAAAGAGAGGCATTGGAGCATGAAAGTTAAGAGTATGACACTGCTAGGAAACACATGAAGTATGAAGCGTGCAAGAGAAGTTATAAGTACTCTATATATGAATATATTATTTTTGTTCCTATATAGTTCTTACTAAGTTGGTTCTCAACTAAGGAGATTGGTGTCTCAAGTAGGTTGGTTCCTACACAATCTCTTGTTGAGTTGGTGCTCAACTAAGGAGATCGGTGTCTCTAGTAGGTTGGTTCCTAAAAAATATCTTGTTGAGTTGGTTCTCAGTTGAGGATATTGGTGTCTCTAGTAGGTTGGTGCCTATAATATTTGTAATAGTAGGTTGGTTCTTACAAAATTTTATAAAGATAATTTTTTGTGGTTTTCTCCCGCAAGGCTTTTTAAGTTAAACTATGTGTATTGTGATTTGAGTTTCCATGCATTTGTTGTTTTAAAGTTAATGAATGATTGATGAATGCTCAATTAAAGTAAAAAGTATCTTATATTGATTGACCATTCTTGAGCGAATGGATTTTTCATTCAATTGGGAGTATCACTTCCACCTCGTGAATGAGTTGGAAGGGTGTGAACCCGATAGAAGTATTTATAGATGTTTAGTAGGCCTGGAGAACTGGAAAAAGAATAAGATGTCAGTTGGATTTAATGGCAATAATGATTTGCAATAGAATGGTCTTTGAGGACTGATTGACTGACTCAACTTAGCCATTTCCTGGGGGTAATAGAGGGATGAGTGTTCCTAATGGAACCCCAACTTGGAAGATAATTTGGTCATCATTTTATTTTGAAAATGATTGCCATGGTTAGTGACAATCTCTCTATGCACAAAAAATTGAGTTATCACCTGATTGAAAATGAAAATTGGTGTCATCTCACCATCATTTGAGAACTTTGGCATGGCCTTGACCCACTTAGTAAAGTAGTCGACGACTACGATGATATACTTGTGCACCCCAGTCGAAGTTGAGTGACAGGTTGTACTGAAATCATCCCCCCACATAGTGAAAGGGACAAAATTGATAATGGGAAAAAGACGAGATAGGTGCACATGCATATTCCTCATGAAAATTTGGTACAGATGGAATTTCTTGATAACTTTGATGCAATCTTCAAATATTGAGGGCCAAAAGTTGCGAGCGCACAATATCTGTTGGGTTGTTTCCAACCTAGATAGGTGACCACCACAGGCTCCATTGTGATAATAATTGAGAATATTTTATTCTTCTTTGGGGGTTAAGAAGCGACACAAAACCTAGTCCACCCCTTGACGATACATAGTGTCACTAATAGTGAGGTAGATTTTTGCGTGATGGAGAACACAATGGCACTCATCATGAGAGAAGTGAAGAGGGAACTGTTGGGTATAGAGATATATGAGTATGTACCTATACCAAGGATCATTTGAAGGGATGAGGAATAAATGTTGGTTTGGAAATTAGTCAACTTCAACTTTATCCTCACTAGTTATGGGAAATTCTGACATTAATTCAACAAAAACAAAATTTGTTTTGACTTGGCCAATGCAAATTTGAGATATAAATCTTGTAGAATCACAATCCATTTGTTGCACTTGCCTCCAATTACTCTTTTGGTCAAGAAAAACTAGAAGGGATTCACATCCATGATCATGGTGGTTTTTCAGAGAATAATGTAATGTCCCAACTGTTGGAAAACATGGACTTCCACCAAAGCCATCTTCTCAACATGAGAAAACTTCAATTATGGGTTAGTAAGGATCCTTCTTAGGTAGTAAACCACATTCTCTTTGTTCACCTTTTCTTCTTGAACCAAAACCATCGCAGTGGTTTATTTGGATGCCACAAGGTATAAAATAAATTCCTTGCTATAGTTTGAAGGACTGAGCAGGAAGGCTGACATAAGTTCAATTTTGAAGGCATCAAAAGAATTTTGAGAAAAGTAATCCTGAATAGATGGGAGGCATTTCTTTAGTGGATGCATGAATAATTTAGTAACCTTGGCATAATTTACGATAAAACATTGCAAGAATTTAACGTTTTCCTAAAGGCTTTGTAACTAGCGTAATGTGCACGGGGGAGGAAAATGAACTATCACCTCCACCTTTAGAGGATCAACCATGATTCCCTTATTGGACACAATCAATCCTAATAACCACCCGAACATGATGTAGAAGACACACTTTTGAGGATTCATATGAATCTTATAGTGATAACATCTATCGGATGTGCCACGAAGATGCGTGGAATAATATCACCTCTTGCAACAGTGTGCAGCCAAATCATTGAAGTATGCTTCGACGATGTGTTTGATGTCATGGAAGACGTACAACATAACACATTGGAAGGTGGGCCCAACATTTTCAAGGACAAGAAACATCTTGCAGTATGTAAAATTAAACCAAATACATACAAATGTGGTTTTATGTTGGTATTTGGGCTAGATATGGATTTTATTGTAACCAGAAAAACAATCCATAAATGAGAAACTCTCACTCTTGACACACTGGTCAATAATATGATAAATGAAGGGAGTCATATAGTTATTCTTTGGTCAAGATTGTTTTAGATCTTTAAAATCCATGCAAACATGTATGGTTCCCTACTTCTTATCAATGTGCATTAGTTTGGACACCCACTCAGTTAATGGAACCTGATAGATGAATCCAACTTTAAGTAGCTTCTCCACCTCTTCCTTGATCACAATGGATTTCCTCAAATTGACATTCATAACTTTTTACGAATAGACTTAGAATTCTTGTAAGTTCTAATTTTGTATTCAACAACCTTGTGATGAATTCTAGGAATCTCTTCATAATTCTAAGAAAATATATCACGAAATATCTCGAAAATGGTAGTATAGTTTTGAATCTCATCAGAGGAATAGTCTTCCCCAATAAATATGCTCTCTGCGACATTGATATTCTTGGATATTTTTATCGATATGGCCTTAGAAATGTTCACCATATTCCCCTCATGATATACACTTTGAGTTGCTAAGGGATTTCCACACCAATCAACATGACTAGCTATTATACCACAAATTTCCACACCAAATTGCACTTGTGAGATGGCCTAGTCTGTTGGATTACTAAGAGGGGGGGGTGAATCAGTAATAGAGCAATTTAATCCTTTTTAACCATATAGTCCAAGTGTTATATCAATGTATCATTATCATCCAATAACTGCAAAGTAAATAAGCAATGAACAAATGAACAATCATACACATACATAGTACACCAGTGTTTTATGTGGAAACCCAAAGTGGGAGAAAACCACATAATTTTTTTTCTTATATGTCTTGAAGAATTACATTCATTGGGAGCACCAACTTCCTTTGTTTTCCAACTGCAACTAGAAGGAGGCTCTAACCCCCTAGTTTCTCAAGCTACAACCTGAGGGAAGCTCCAACTCCCCAATTATCTGGATACAACCAGAAGCAGGCTACAACCCACTATTTTCTCTGGCTACAACCGGAAGGTGGATACAACCACTTGTCCTTGCCCCATCCAACTTCCCTGATGTATAAGTAGAATGATGGAACCACTGTCACACTATCACTGTGAGATATACTGTTGTAAACTTGTACCAATCAACCTGTACCAATAACCTAAACCATGCATCAACCTGTACCTCAACCTGTAATCAACCTATACCATAAACAAGTGCATCAACCATGCACCAACCTATACCAACCAACCTGTAATCAACCTGTACCATAAACAAGTGCATCAACCATGCACCAACCTATACCTCAACCTGTACCATGAACAAGTGCATTAACCATGCACCAAACCTATACAAAAAACCTATCACAACAACTTGTACCATAAACAAGTGCATCAACCATGCACCAACCTATACCTCAACCTATACCATGAACAAGTGCATCAATCATGCACCAAACCTGTACAAATAACTTGTCACAACAACCTGTCACAACAACTTATTCAAACAAACTATCACAACAACCTGTCTCATCAATTTTATCAACCAAATCAGATCTACTCACCAAGATCAATCACCAAGAAAACTCTCAAAGATGTGCATCAACCAGGTATAACACAACAACTCATAATCATCACCAAGATCAATATGTGCTTCTAATAATACAAGTATGCTACATCATCCATAAACCATGTGTCAACAATACTACTAACAAGTGCCTACAACCATGTACCAATTATGTACCAATCATGTATCAACTACTCATCAACTATGACTCATCAATATGTACCAACATCATCAACTATACACCTCATGTATGCACCAACTCATCAACTACCTATCTCAACCATGTACCCGACATGTACCTCAACCAGATGCCCTCATAAATTTCATCATCCAAATATGATTTCTAACTCTGTAATAGAATTGGTTTATATGATCACATTCCTTCAAACCTTCCTTAACTTTAGCAACAAGAGACTAGCATTTTCATCAAACTTTTCTTTAGTCTCACATGCCTAGTTTTGGATTAGTCAACAACCCTAACTTGAAATAATCATAACTTTGTACCTATAATCCATAAAAATATGAAACTGATACACAATTTTCTTTAGTTTGTTTTATGAAAGTCCTCCAGGTGTCACTACTTGGAACCTCTCATAAAAGGATTTGTAGCAAGAATGACATACCTTACTGAATTCTGGCTTATTCTAGAGAGAGACCTTGTAGAGCGTTCCCCGCATGGAATATTTGTTAAATCGATCTGAAACTGTTACAAAACATACTATAGACTGTACTCTAACCAACACATTTGGTCTTACTGAATTTGGATATTTTATGAAGAATTTATGATGTTGTTACCCGAAACACCTGTTTTAGACTAGTTTCAGGACTAGCCACAAACCCTATTTACCACGGAGTGTAACAACAAAAATAAAATGACCCACAATATTAATGTTTTACCACAGATACTTGGATACGTTTCCTCAATTACATAGTAATTTCAAGGTCTGAATAATTCTATAAAAAAATTTATTGCGAAAATGGTGAGATGACCTGTAAATAACATACCTTAGAAAGCATCATCAAAATAATTTATCCTTCCTTGAATTTCAGCCTCTTTTCTTCACATTCCCGTACAAATTTGGCTTAGATATCCTTTGGTTACCTCAGAAACCTATATATATTCAATATTCTCAAGTGTGATCTAAAATGAGAGATCCTTGCCTCTTATTTATACTCTCCAAGTAGCTTCCTTAAAAACATCTTCTAGGTCACTTTGCCTAGTTTCCTTATTTTAGGGTTAACCCACTTCGAATTTATCCGTTAAATTTATTATTTAAATAATTTATTTTGTATTCACTTTGAATTATAATACATCATCACTTCACTTTATTATTCACCTTTTAAAATCTCTTAAACCACTTTGACTACTTTGACCTTTTGGGGCTTCTAGATGACATATGAGGGTCCTCCAACTTCGTAAGGCCACAACTCTTAAACCATGAGGAGTTATGTGACATTGCACATACCACCAGAAATGGAATGACATTTACTATCCATATAGAATATTATTACCTGAAAATATATCAAAACTCATATCGTTATCCATCAAACAAACTTGGGTCCATTACCCAAACCTGTGTTCTCCAACTTCTCATGGCCATAACTCTCTAACCATGAGGATTTATGTGACGTTCCAAATACCACAAAAAATGGCATGACAAGAACTATCCATCTAGGATAGTTTCAATGAAAAATCGACTGACCTTCATCTCATTATTCCACAAATAAGCATGGGTTCTCTAACCATACTTCTAGGATTACTCAATCCACAAAGCGTCTTCCCTTGAGGGATTTCACCATAAGGGGACCACTTTGGAGTTCATCCATTTGTACTTATTATCAACCATGAAAATAATGAGTCATATTTACATAAAACAAACTTGGTTCCATTACCCAAACCTTTGTGCTACTAGAATTCTCTACTGTACTTTCTCCAAGGGTTGACATCAATCACTAAGGGTTGACATTAATCTACAATAACACTCTCCAATAGTTGACATCAATGAAAACCAACAATCCATACCAACTATCCATCAACCTAAGCCAACTGTCTGACAATCTCCCCCTTTGGCATTGATGGCAACACTTAGTCATGATAACATTCATGCTTATACTATTTATCAATGTTTCTATCTCCCCCCCTTTGACATCAATGGAAAAGGGTCTCTCCCTTTGGGGTTGATCCTCCTGATTGAAATCACCTTGGGTCTGCTCCCCCTATCTATGTGCCTTTGATTTTTCTTTGTGTTTATAATCCTCTGATTACTCTCTTTCCCTTCATATGAATAATATATCCCCCTTTGATAAAGGGTATCACTCTGAAGTCATATCACTCATTCTTACCTTGTGACAATCGCTCCCCTTGGAAACATGCCTCTATGCTCTCTCTCGAAGCATTTACCTTTTGCATCTAATAAATGTCTCCCCCTTTTTCCTATTTATGGTGCTTCATCGTGTACATCTAAGACATATAATATATGAATTCAAAAGTATTCATTTTGGAGTAGAAATTACTCCTAGTCTCTAACAAAGATACTCAAGGGCTTCCCATGGAAGAAGTTTTGTAAAGATGTATGCCACTTGTTCTTTTGTTCCCACATATTCAAATCTGATGTTCTTCTCTGCAACCCATTCCTGTAGAAAGTGATACTTGATTGGAATGTGCTTCGTCTTGGAGTTCAGCACCAGTTTTTTGAGATACTGATGGCACTTGTATTATCACAATAGATTAGAATGGGCTCATCATACTCAACCTGTATATCTGTCCGAGTTTGTTTCATCAAAAGAGCCTATCTACAACATGAGGTTGCTACAATATACTCTGCCTCGGCTGTAGATAAAGATATTGATGATTGTTTCTTGCTTAGCCATGATACTAAACACTCACCCAAGTAGAACATTGCTCCACTAGTGTTTCGTCGGTCATCAGTACAACTTGCCCATTTTTCATATGTGTAGGAAATAAGTGATAGATCGTATCCTTTTGGATACCATAATCCAAACTATTATGTTCCTTTGAGATATCTGAAAATCCTCTTCACTGCTAATACATGTGATTCCTTTGGTTCTTCTTGAAATCGTGCCACTTGTCCAACTGCCTGCATTACATCTGGTCTGGATGTTGTCACATATAGTAAGATACCAATCATTGACCTGTATTTCCTCTGGTCTGTAGACTTCGAATCATCATCTTTGCTCAACTTGCAACTGGTTTTCATAGGAGTGGTAACTGGTTTGCAATCTTCCATTTTGAACCTCTTTAGCATTTCTCTGATATACTTAGTTTGAGAAATAAAAATTCCTTGGTTTCTTTGACATATATGAAGACCCAAAAATAAGGATATTCCTCCAAGTAATGATATTTCAAATTCATTTTGCATATCCTTTGCAAATTTATGGCTTAACCTATCATTAGTACTTCCAAAACAATATCATCAACATAAATTTCAATTAATAAAATATTACCTTGAGTTACCTTGATGTAGAGGTTGTTATCTGGGCTTCCTTTCCGTAGTTCATAGGGAGTTTTTTCATTGTTGTTTCTGAGCATTACTCTGTTTTGAATGTGAAATGATATATGAATTGTGTGTGTCCAAAAAGTATCTTTCAATTGGGAATCCATTAGCAATGTTCGAGCCATTTCCTGTGTAATTATCATCCATTATGATAATGTTCATTTTTCTTTGAGCCACTCTCTGAACCAATCTATGAATCCATTATGTTGTCCACTATCATATATCTATCCAAACCTACTAAGTGTTCTTACAAATCCATCTCTGTCCATATTGTCCAAGACTCTACTTATGCAATTGTCCATAATGCTAACCCATTTATCAATATACTATCATGAAGTCTTGATTAATCTATCAAACTGTACTTCTGCTAACTGATTTCTCTGAATTTGTCTTCTCAAACTCTATAGGATGCTCGAAGGATGGTTTTTTGGTCTGTCACAACTATCAAATAGACTCCCCCTATCTAATATTCATATTACTTGGGAGTCTCTAAGCCAAATGGCTCAGAACAATTCTTACTCTGATGTGTATTCATCATCATCTTCATTGGTAGATTCATCATCATCTTCATTGGTAGATTCATCATCATCTTCATTGGTAGATTCATTATCTCTCTGAGCTATGACTTATTTATTTCTATCTATGGATTCATCTTTCACTACAATGCCTGAAAGTAAAATCTCTTGAACTAGTTCCTTATTTACCTGTCATTCCTTTCTTTCAGTTATTTTCCAAACCTTTCTGTATATGACATCTTTCCTTTTCTCTGTCGAATTTTCTTCATCTCATTTTATTGCCAATCTTGCGATCTCTGGTACCTAGTCTTTGTTCACCTGTTCTTCATGTTTTCTTATCCATACTTTCTTATATCTGATATCAGTATTATCTTTCATGGAAGTATTGATCATGATTCTAAAATCATTGGCTATGTGTCCATATTTATGACATTTGTAACACTCAATGTTACGTGTGAACACATAGGCATGGTCTACTTGAACATTTCTTTTATAATCCATGCAATCTGCAACCTTATGTCCAAAGTTGTACAATAAAAACAATGAACATCAAATAAATTGTCATACCTGGGATTGAAGGATCTTCTTTGTGGCATAGTCCTTCTGAATTTTTTCCTTGACTGATCATGATCATGATTGAAGCTTCTTTGTGGCTTGAACATGGATGTTATTCTTGAAGATATATCTTCAATAGTTTTCTTAGATTCTGGTTGACCATGATTCCTTCCTTTGAGTGCTTCTTCATAACTCTTTCTATTTTCTTCATTCTTTTTTTCTAGCAACATAGAGTGCTTCTCTTCATTCTCTACAACTGATGTGGATGTTTCTATCTCTTCAACATTCTTGTTGAGATTGAAAATTTTGAATCTTAGTGTGACAACTTATTCTTCAAGATTCTCAACCTCTTCTTCTTTCTTCATTATCTAAGACTTCATGACCTCTTATGTTCTCTTTGCTTCTTCAAGTTGGATCTTCAATGTAATTATTTCTTCTTCCAGTGTTCTCTCTTCTTGACCAAACTCTTCCTCAAGTTGGTTTAAGTAATTGGTTATTTCCTTGAGATGATCCATCAATATATTTTCTCTCTTTTCTACTTCTTCCTTTTGTGTTGCTATGTTGGCTTCTAAACATTTCTTTTGATATTCTAGAGTTTCTTCAATTTTTATGGCCTCTTCTAGTTGATATCTTAAGTTCTTGATGACCTGCTGATCTTTTTCGGAACCTTGAATAGTTTGCTTTTGCTTCATCGATTATTTCTTGGATGACTTGTTTTATTCTCTTTCTTTCCTTAGATATTTAATTGCACTGATCAATGTTTCTCTGTAATCAACTTCTGCTTCATCATACTCTTCCTCTTCTGAATCTGTCTGACATGATGATCATATTTCTTCTTGTTCTGTGTCTACATATTCTTTGGCGTTTTATGAATATGTGATGAGTGAAGAATATATGTCATGTAAATTATCCCAAAGTTCTTTGGCTGATGAACATTTACCAACCTTTTCTCTTACCGGTTTAGGTAATCCTTCCCATATGAAATCCATTGCTATTTTTTTATTCTTCTTCAATTCTTTCTCGGCTACAGTCTTTTCCCTTTTTGAACTATCATATCCTGTAACAAATGATAGCCAAATATAATGTCCATGTTCCTGTAAACATACTTCCTTCCTTCTTCTCCACATCTCATACTTAAAAACATTTTGACCATTAAACATTGGTACTCCATTCTCATAATAATCCATGATCTCCTTCCAGTGGTTAAACTGTTTTCTGAAGGAACCTCGCTCTGATACCAATTGTTGGATTACTGAGAGGGCGGGTGAATTAGTAATAGAGCAATTTAATGATTTTTAACCATGTAGTCCAAGTGTTATATCAATGTAGCATTATCATCCAACAACTGCAAAGTAAATAAGCAATGAACAAATGAACAATCATACACATACATAGTACACCAATGTTTTACATGGAAACCCAAAGTGGGAGAAAACCACAGAATGATTTTTCTTATATGTCTTGAAGAATTACATTCATTGGAAGCACCAACTTCCTTTGTTTTCTAGCTGCAACTGGAAGGAGGATCCAACCCCCTAGTTTCTCAGGCTACAACCTGAGGGAAGCTCCAAATCCCCAATTATCTGGCTACAACCAAAAGGAGGCTACAACCCCCTATGTTCTTCGACTACAACCGAAAGGTGGATACAACCACTTGTCCTTGCCCCATCCAACCACCCTGACATATAAGTAGAATGATGGAACCACTGCGACACTATCACTGTGAGATATACTATTGTAAACCTATACCAATCAACCTATACCAATAACCTAAACCATGCATCAACCTATACTTGAACTTGTAATCAACCTGTACCATAAACAAGTGCATCAACCATGCACCAACCTATACCAACCAACCTGTAATCAACCTGTACCATAAAAAAGTGCATCAACCATGCACCAACCTGTACCTCAACATGTACCATGAACAAGTGCATCAACCATGCACCAAACCTGTACAAATAACCTGTCACAACAACTTGTCCGAAAAAACTACCACAACAACCTGTGTCATCAATTTTATCAACCAAATTATATCTACTCACCAAGATCAATCACCAAGACAACTCGCAAAGATGTGCATCAACCAAATATAACACAACAACTCATAATCATCACCAAGATTAATATGTGCTTCTAATAATACAAGTATGCTACATCATCCATAAACCATGTGTCAACAATACTACTAACAAGTTCCTCCAACCATGTACCAATCATGTATCAACTACTCATCAACTATGACTCATCAATGTGTACCAACATCATCAACTATACACCTCATGTATGTGCCAACTCATCAAATACTTGTCTAAACCATGTACCTGACATGTACCTCAACCAGATTCCCTCATCAATTTCATCATCCAAATATGATTTGTAACTCTATAATAGACCTGGTGTATATGATCACATTCCTAGAAACCTTCCTTAACTTTAACAACAAGAGACTAGCATTTTCATCAAACTTTTCTTTACTCTCACATGCCTAGTTTTGGATTAGTCAACAACCCTAACTTGAAATAATCATAACTTTGTACCTGTAATGAATAAAGATTTGAAACTTATACACAATGTTCTTTAGTGTGTTTTATGAAATTACTCTAGGTGTCACTACTTGGAACCTCTCAAAAAAGGAATTATAGCAAAAATGACATACCTTGCTGAATTTTGGATTATTCTAGAGAGAGACCTTGTAGAGAATACCCCGCATGGAATATTTGTTGAATCGATCTGAAACTGTTAAAAAACATACTATAGACTCTACTCTAACCAGGACATTTGGTATTACTGAATTTTTATTTGTTATGAATAAGTTATGACATTTTTACCCGAAACACCTGTTTTAGACTAGTTTAAGGACTAGCCACAAACCCTATTTTCCACGGAGTGTAACTCCAAAAATACAACGACCCATAAGATGAATATTTTACCATAGATACTTGGATATGTTTCCTCAATGCAATAGAAATTTCAAGGTCTGAATCATTCTAGGAAAAACGTTATTCCGAAAATGGTAAGATGACCTGTAAATAACATACCTTAGAAAACATCATCAAAATAATTTATCCTTCCTTGAATTCCAACCTTCTTTTCTTCGCCTTCCCGTAGAAATTCGGCTTATATATCCTTTGGTTACCTCAAAAACCTATATATATTCAATATTCTCATGTGTGATCTAAAATGAGAGATCATTGCCTCTTATTTATACTCTCCAAGTACAGCTTCCTTAAAAACATCTTCTAGGTCACTTTGCCCACTTTCCTTATTTTAGGGTTAACCCACTTCTAATTTATCCATTAAATTTATTATTGAAATAATTTATTTTGTATTCACTTCGAATTATAATAAACACATCACTTCACTTTATTATTTACCTTTTAAAATCTCTTAAATCACTTTGACTACTTTGACCTTTTGGGGCTTCTAGATGACATATGAGGGTCCTCCAACTTCATAAGGCCATAACTCTCAAACCGTGAGGAGTTATGTGACATTTCACATACCACCAGAAATGGAATGACATGTACTATACATATAGAATAGTATTATCTGAAAATATATCAAATTCATACCGTTATCCATCAAACAAACTTGGGCCCATTACCCAAACCTGGGTTCTCCAACTTCTCATGGCCATAACTCTCTAACCGTGAGGAGTTATGCGACGTTCCACATACCACCAAAAATGGCATGACAAGAACTATCCATCTAGGATAGTTTCACTGGAAAATTCACTGACCATCTCATTATTCCACAAATAATCAAGGCTTCTCTAACCATACTTCTAGGATAACTCAATCCGCAAAGCGTCTTCCTGTGAGGGCTTTCACCATAAGGGGACCACTTTGGAGTTCATCCATTTCTACTTATTATCAAACATGACAAGAAAATAATGAGTCATCTTTACATAAAAAAAACTTGGGTCCATTACCCAAACATTTGTGCTACTAGAATTCCCTACCATACTTTCTCCAAGGGTTGACATCAATCACTAAGGGTTGACATAAATCTAAAATATCACTCCCCAATAGTTGAAATTAGTGACAACCAACAATCCATACCAACAATCCATCATCCTAAGCCAACTGTCTGACATAGTCCATTCCCTAGCTTGTAGACATAAATCTCACTCTCCTTCATCAAAATTATCCAAAAAACAACACTTTTGTTTCCATACTCTATTCACCCATGTGCAAATCGTGTATATATTCTATTTTCCAGTGTACAAACCATGTATACACTCAATTTTGTGAAAAAATAAAAATATTCCACATTTTTGGGTGGGGTTTTCGGTTTCTTCCATTCTCAAACTTCCATTGTCCCATACACAATGGAATATAACCATATAAACCTCTTTAAGATGGTATATAAGAACCTATGGGGGTATGGATGAGGAGAGACAAACTTGGTATCATCCCCTAATATGGAAACCTATTTTCTAG
>ML783332.1:854210-869076 GCA_009831015.1 Picea engelmannii | reverse complement strand
ATATATATATATATATGTTAACTTTCTTTACATATTTGAATTTGCACATTACTTGCATAACTCGATTTCATAACTACCTTGTTCCAATATAGACTTTATCTCCTTTCGCAGGTTGGTACAAGCAGAGATCATGAACAAGTCAAAAGTAAGAGCGAGAAACTACATTGAAAGTTTGGATACAAGGTGTGAGGTCTTCTATCCTTTCTTCCAAGTAGTTATTTTATTATAATTTTATGTGTGTGAGGGTAGGTTTTGTCTTTTAAGTATGGTTAAGAGCTGTTGTGACATAGACCCAAGGTTGTAGGGTAAAGATCCCGTAACAAAATTAGCGATCATATTGGGGAGGATTTATCCTATTTTGGGTCGGTCCTAGGTGATCCAGGAGGATCTACACACATGGAAGGAACTTTACTTTGTTCACCAAGTTGATTTGAAGTTGGTGAAAAAGTAGTGAAATGGTGAACTTATGAGTTTATGAGTTTTATTTTCTCATGAATTTTATTAATGCTTTGTGAGAAAAAGGTCTTATGCATTTCTTTTATGCTTTTATGAGATGCTTGTGCATTTAATTATGCTTTATGAGATTTTAGAAAAACTCATACATTATTATTCACTTTTGATGTAAAATTATTAATCCTTGTGAGGGAAATTAGACTCACGTATTTATATTAAATTATAATTTTGGAAATTGGTTTTTATGTGAGAAACCACCTCACCCAAATTTATCATTATTCTCAATTATAGGTTGAGAGAATCAAGGACATGGTTGAGAATTCTTTGAGTGGTTTTGAGACTTTTCCCATTATGTGCTTGAAGATAGTTTGAGATCCTACATTTATGGATCTTGTTTTTCCTCTTTTGTAATTAGATCCTATTATTGTGGATCTAGGATTTAATGCTTTTTTTTAAGAGAGAGTGAGGAAAAAATATATAATGTCTTATGTGAGACCTATGTAAGGAGGAGAGAAATGAGGAATTAATGAGTGAAGTTAGAGAGCCATAGTGCTACTACTCCTAAGCATTGAGAAACTTATTCATGTAAGGAATTATCCTTCTTGATGTATGGAGATATATGAGTCTGAGTAGTCTTCTTGAATCCTCGTTGAAGGAGATGAATCTCTTATGTAATCACTTATGAGAAGGTCCCAACATATTTTGAAGAAGGAATGAAAGTGATCAGTATTCCAATTGAAGCGGGTCCGAAGACGTAGCCTAGGAGGGGAAAACTCCATTACCAACATCGGTTGTATCTCTCGTCTTTTCATATGCTTATTCCATTTTGAGTTCATTTGTTTTATGTATTATTGTTTAAAAAAATGGTTAATAATGGAATCATATTCCCTTTAATCAAGTAAGTAAGTACTCACCCATTTTCAGATCAAGTGGTATTAGAGCAGGCTGACTGCTTTGCAGGATGGGAAAAGGAGTGAAGGGAGCATAAAGAGTTTAATAATTAGAAAAGATAAATCACAACATTTAAGCTGAAAATGCAGAGTTGAGGAGACTTTTGCAGGTTGTAGAATAAGAGAAGCAAGATCTTCAAGAGAGATCTCAGCTTCATGGAGAAGTCCTCAATGGAATTATTGAAGAACTGTAGCTCAAATTGCAAGCCAAGGATGATCTCTTGGCTAAGTTGCAGCATGGTGAACGAATGGAGAACAAAGAGACTTCTACCGTGGATGCACAAACTCAAACCGAGGTATATGATGTTTCTTCATGTTCAATTTCTTCTCAGTATGAAACTAATGCGGGCATGAAGCTCGTCACAAAGATGGGATATAGAGGAGGTGGACTTGGAATTCATGGCCAAGGAGTCATTCAGCCATTAGAGGTGGTACAAAGACTATGATTTTCAGGTTTGGGATACAGTCAAGAGGAGATTGGAGGGTTCTCAAAGTTCAGTGAAGCAAGAGCCACTTCAAAAACCATTTATACATCATTGGATTCCACAAGAGGAGTCAAATCATCTAGTCTTATTCCTCGTCATATCTACAAAAAGGATAAGCCTAGAAGGTATAAGGTTCATGTTCAATCAAATATTTCTTTGATTTTAAGAAGCATGGTTCTTGCAATACGCATTCTTGCACTCGATCTTCTAACCGTGATGTAGCCGAAAATCACAACAAGAAAAATTGGGTAAAGAAGACGAGCATGTCCACTGGAAGTGCGATAGAGAAAAAGGAAACTCTTTTTACATCCTCGTGACAAGGAGATTCTATTTAAGGGAACACGAAGAATTTTTTTCAATTATTGCAGGCATTGTAATCTAAGTGGTCATTGGGAGAAGAAGTGTTGGAAGTTACATCCTGAAATTCGACATAAACCAAGCAACAGGAAGATTTCTAAAATGCCCACCAGTAAAGAGGCTATGAAAGAGCTTGTGATCGATGTTCTAACAACGATCTCTAAAGAAACATATCTACAGGAGGAAAACCCCTTAAAGTGGTTGGGTAAGAAATGGTTGGAATTTTTGCAAAACTGAAATCTTTCTATTAGCACGTTTGATAAGCACCTCCAAATAATTTTTATAGTTTCCATTATTGAAAAACAAGAATAAATTTGATCCAAGAGTTGCTATGAAAAAATACATTTCGTCGAAGGAAAACATCAGGGACTGTATGTTTGTTGAAGAAACCAATAGCATCTCGGGAAAAATCCTCTAAATTTTCACCGATTCTGCTGCAAATCCATACATCTTTATGGTAAAATTTTAATCCCTAGTTTTCGCTATGTAGCTGGAGTTAAATATCATCCAGATCTGTCACCGAACCATCGAGTTCTATGCAATTTTGTGTTTGATCTATTTCTGCTAGTCTTAAGGTGTACCAAGTTTGAACGCGCAACATTAGCGAAAGTAGATCTGTGGTAGAGACGTTGTTTGATTGGAAGAGCCGCAACATCACTAGATCAAATGGTCATGAAAATATTATGGAGGGTGAGGCTCAAGAAGCTTGCATTGACATGCTCCGTTCTCTTGCATATGCACACAAGTATCAGAGGAAATAAGTGATTCCTCTTTCATTCCAACACTAATTGATTTGGTTAGCGTTGGATAATTCTATTGCAGTATTGTCGGCCATGGAGACTTCAATTTTTTATAAGGTTGTTACACAAGATCCGTAAGAAATCTAAAGTAAAATGGGAAATTTGTTACAGAGTTTAAGAAGATCGCTCTTTTACCCACGCTTGACTGCAAAATTTTCATATTATTGGTTCTTATTGCCATGGTTTTGGTCTCCCTTGGATTTAGACGTGACACAGGCGTGAAATCATGGAGCAAGTTTCTACCTATTTTCGTCGTCAATCACCAAAAAATCACAGGCGCAACAAGTGGTAGTTTTGTGCTATATTTGGCACCCAGTTATAACAACATGCCATATCATATGTATTGCAGGTTGTTTCAACGACCATATGTAATACACCACGATATTCATAGATTGTGATGGATTTGGTATGGGCCACAAAGCATGCCAAAGTAATAATGTTTAGCCAAAATTTTTGGGCTTTGATGGATTATTACTTGCCATTTTGTTTCTAAGTCAAGAGGTTAGGAAAAATTTACACGTTCGACACTAGACAGAGGAATTTTCACCATTGATAGAGGGTTCGACATTTGGTTAAATAATGGTCTTTAAGCGTTGAGAGGATCAAGTTGTAAATATTAAGCATCGAGTTTGATGTTGATAACGTTTTGGCCATTGTATTGGTGCAGAACAAGAGAAAGATTGTCGGTGTTGTGCATAGGGGCATATGGAAACCTCAATGTCAAGGGAAAAATATGAGTTCTCGTCGATACCAACTGTGGGAATTCAAGTATTGGGATATTGGAAATTAGACAGAGCTGTGTTTCAGTAGCATTTGGAAGGTTGTATGCTTACCCAAAGAGCCAAAGGTGGAGGACCGAGGGCTGAGAAAAAAATAAACGTCAAAGTCTTAAAGGAGTCGGGTTTAAAAACCGATACTTTTTCCTCTCAAATCCAGCGCCTTCACCATTGATCCAAAGAGCAGGAATTTTCCTCAAGGCTGAGGCCATAGGGTTCCATTGCAAATAACTCAAGCAGCTAAGAATCGAGAAGGTTATTTTTTTCAGATTGGGAACTGCTGCAAATTAATTGTTGTTTTTAAAGCATTTTTGTGATGACAACACCAGTAAGCCAAGGAAGATCTCCAGGTATTCCTTTGAAGTGATGATGAATTGATCTTGTGTATCCTACGATTTTCACAGAAGGGATCGAAGTCATTATTGGGCAATGGTGACAATTTTATCACCACAACAATCTACACAGGGAACTATGCAGATATTTTATGGTACAATATTTCTTTGATAGTTGTTGGGTGCTGCACACATTTTTTTATGATGAAACTCTTATGTCCAGTTTTGATGACACCTTAAGAAATCACATTCGGATTCCATCTCTTGTCTAAGATCAAGGTCGATCTTAACAGTCTTAAATGGAAATTTCTTGGATCTCTCATGGTGAAGAAGGCAGTGGACTGTTGCTACAACATTGCGCACAATTTCAAGGATTGTTCTATTTACAGGTTGGAGAAACATTTGGCTTGAACGATCCTATTTCTTGAGGAATGGATACATCTTCCATTTATGTTAGAATGGAAATTTCATATGGTGCATATTTCTTTCTAAATGGTTTGAGACCATGGTGTCTACCAATAAATCTGATGACTGAAGCTTTGTAAAAAGTTTTTTTTTTTTTTTAAGCCACTCTAAAGTGAGGAAGAGAGAGAGAGGAATTTTATTTTTCACCTAAGACTTAATTGGCTTCTTTGTAATCATCATTGTAATCAATTGAATGAGGCTATTTTCCTAATCCATTTTGGAGTTCATTGTAAACTTGACCAATGAGTATGATTATAAACTATTGGCAAGTAAGACACTCCAAGGATTGTAATACATGTATCATCAGCTACAGGTTGCAAGTTATGTAGATGTGGGCTTCGACATTTCAGTTCTGAATAACAAAGACGAAGGAGACAGGGGTGTGCCTTTTTCCAGACATTTTCTTTGCAACAGTTGTAGGTGTTGGATTTGCATTTTGATTCCGAAGTATGTAGGTGAAGGAGTATTGAAGGAATGTGCCTTTTGAAGAAATTTGCATAGAGATGAAGTTGATACTTTTGGAAACCAAAAGGTTCTTTTGTGGGGAGGCGTGATCCGGGAATATCTCCACACATGGAAGGAACTATACTTTGTTCACCAAGTTGATTTGAAGTTGGCGACAAAGTGGTGAAATGGTGAACTTATGCGTTTATGATTTTTATTTTCTCATGCATTTTATTAATGCTTTGTGAGAAAAAAGTCTCATGCATTTATTTTATTCTTTTATGAGATGATCATGTGTTTAATCATGATTTATGAGATTTTGGAAAAACTCGTACATTATTAGTCACTTTTGATGTAAAATGATTAATACTTGTGAGGCAAATTAGACTCATGTATTTATCATTAAATTATAATTTTGGAAATTGGTTTTTATGTGAGAAACCACCTCACACCAATATTCCATTATTATCAATTATAGGTTGAAAGAATAAAGGGCATGGTTGAAGAGTCTTTGGGTGGTTTTGAGACTTTTCCCACTATGTTCTTGAAGATATTTTGAGATCCTACATTTATGGATCTTGTTTTTCCTCTTTTGTAATTAGATACTATTATGATCTAGAAATTAATGGTCTTTTTTAAGAGAGAGTGAGGAAAAAATATATAATGCCTTATGTGAGCCCTATGTAAGGAGGAGAGAAATGAGGAATTAATGAGTGGAGTTAGAGAGCCATAGTGCTACTACTCCTAAGCATTGAGAAACTTATTCATGTAAGGAATTATCCTTCTTGATGTATGGAGAGATATGAGTGTGAGTAGTCTTCTTGAATCCTCGTTGAAGGAGAAGGAATCTCTTATGTAATCACTTATGAGAAGGTCCCAACATATTTTGAAGAAGGAATTAAAGTGATCCGTATTCCAATAGAAGTGGGTCCAGATATGTATCCCAGGAGGGGCAAACTCCGTTACCAATATCAATTGTCTCTCTCGTCTTTTCATATGCTTATTCCATTTTCAGTTCATGTATTTTATGTATTATTGTTAAAATAATGGTTAATAATGGACTCATATTCCCTTTAATCCTTATGCAAATAATTCGACATAAAATTATTCTCGACTGAAAACTTGTGTAGAGTAAGTACTCACCCATTTTTAGATCATTAGGGTTCTTGTGTTGCCTTGATTTATGTGGTTTTCTTGCTTTTGGGGATTTCTCTTAAAGCAATTGCCATATTAGAAACTTTCCCAAGTTTCTAGAAGATTCCCCTTGGATTTTCAATCTCTTTCTTTTAGTTTTTGCTGAACCATATGCACTTTGTCTTTACTTGAAACACGTACATAAATTATTTTCCTTGGTTCAAATAGTGTATATACATTATTCACCATGTATACATTCGTGTATCTTTTTGAGAACTTGGTTTTTAGGCCTTTTTCTTAGTTTTGAGAAGATCTAAGTTGGATGTTCAGTGTGTTCTGATCTTTTTTGGATTTTTTTTGTATTTGATTGTTTTGTTATGTCTCTAAAAAATTGGAAATCATTCTAAAAAGTTCTTTCTTTTTATTAGGTTGGTTTTTGTTGATAAGGTTCTTTAGGTGGGTCAAAAGGTCAGGTTTTTGTGGTTTATCTTAGCTTCTACTTGATCATTGTATTCTAGTAATTATAGACTATTTTCCTTCTTCATATTTACCTTCTTTCCTTTGTTAATAAAGAGAAAAGATAAAAATTGCATCGTAATTGCATTTCGTTTCTTTTAGTAATAGAAAATACAAAACAACTTGGTTGTTGGTCATTATTCTTTTGTTCCCTTGGCTCTAAAATTTTCAAGAAAAGAACTTTCTTACTAGCACTCAGATATTTATGAATTTTTCTTTCTTTTATAGTTGTGGGTTTCAGTTATAGTAGACTTTTATAAAACAAAATAAATCTCATCTGCAAATCTCTTTCACACTCTATTCAACATTTCCATTCAAAGAGAATTTTAGGATAGCATTGAAAAGTGATTGAGGTCTTGCATATGATCAAAAATACATTGTTTTCATTTTTTAGTATAAAATAAAGAGTTTGCTTTCATTGATTTGAAGCTTTGTTACACTAATTTTTCAGTGAAGAAACTACATTTTTCATTTTTGTTCTTAAGTGTTTTTCTACTAAGTCCATCAAAAAACGATCTAGTTACATTTGTAACCATTTTGAGTGAATAGAAGCCCATAAAATGAATGTTAACTAAAATTAATTATACATTTTCATTTTATAGGGTAAACAAACTAGTTTTAGGCTAGGGCCTTGGTTTAGTTTGGAGAGTTAATTTCTCCAAGGCCAGAGAAAAAACTTAGGAGTCTAAGATATGGAGTCAAAAACCCAATTTCTCATAGGTATATCCAGGAAGCTCCTCTCACATAAGTGTCAAACATGAGGTCACGCAAGGGAGAGTTGAGGAGATAACCACTCCAAGGATTAACTGAGCGTAGTGAATTGAGCGTATTTGGGGGTTTTTCTTGAAGTGAAACTGACTCATTTGACATCGGTCCTTTGCAAATTTTTAACCTAATTGAAGTTTTCCTAAAGTGAAATTGGCCCTATTGGCGTCTGTCCTCTAGAAGCTCCATACCTAATTTGAGATTTTCTGAAGTGACACCAACCCTTTTCTAGATAGTTCTCTAGAAAAACTTTGGGATTAATTATCCTTCCCGTACGTCCAGTCCTGACTTTTGAATATACCTCTAAATGTTGATTGTGAGTTGGTGACCTTATTTTCGTTTCCTATGGATCTCAAAGGTGACTGCAGGGGGTTTCCCATGGTACCCGGGGAAGATTTCATATCACACTTTTCAGTACGGTTGGTAGGTGCCCCATGAAGCGTGGGTACCTGCACTGGATAAGGTTGGTTAGTGGAGGTAGAGATAACTACTTATCACTCCTTTCTTCATCAGTCCATGAGACTTAATTAACCCATGCCTTTGTCTAGAAGGTCGTTATATGACCTTGTTACTATTCCTATCTCAGGACCTACTCCACCTGAGTCGGGATATTGATAAGGTTGTTTGTGATTGTTTTTTCTATTAGGTATTTTCTAGTAGTGTGCTTAGTGATCATAGAATTTCTTAGGAAGGTGAATAGGTGGTCACCTAGAGATGAAAACTTAAAGTGATTGATCCATCGCCTCACCGATCGAGGGGAATTTAAGGTCTTCCCCCTGAATAAGTTCAAGTGAATCTTCATTTTCCTCCTTTTTGGCGTTGACTTAATCAATTTGACACTTTTGCACCAATTGGTCCGGTCAAGACCTTAATTACAGAACCTGTAGAAACAAATTTTTATGAGCCATAGGTTGTAACGGTAACTAATATTGGGGCCAAATAATTTGCTCCACATTTTAACCTTCCATTAACTAGGCCTTACATTCTCATGCAAGTTCTGCCTCCTAGGTCATACTTCACTGGAAGTATCCCTCTTCACTAGGCCATAACAGAAGGAACAAAGTGTATGGTTCGGGAGTCGTCATAACTCCCAGTTCGAAAATCATCACCAGTAGGATATTACCCCCTAATATGTCTAAATAAACAACTATTGTGATGTGGTCCATTGTTTCCTCGTCTATCAACAAATTTTCTCCGTTGATTGTTGGTTTCACCTAGCCTTTGGGTGTGGCCATGTCATTACCTTCAACAATGCTTTCTTGTTTGGTATGTTATCGATGGGCATGCTAAATCTGTTGATTGGGTCTCAGTCGACATCTCAAGTTTCTAATGTTGGTTTAGGGAATTATGTGATTCCCTACCAAGTTGTTCCTTGGGGTGAAGCTCATATCCCTCTGTCATTCCCATCCTTTAGGAGCAGGGAATTCATGTCTTCCATCCCTAACCCCTTTGGGAGTTGGGGAACTTCTATGGGTAGCGGATTCCAATCCGCTAGCATGCCATCTAGCTTGACCCTGTACACATTATATGGTGGGTTCGGGAGTAATCCTTTCACCATGTCTGCAATGTTGGTAGGGGGGAACCCATTCCATGACCAGTGGAATCCCATGCAAGGTTATTTCCCCTCACAAGGGATTTCATCAGGGGGAAAAACATTTCCCAGTTAGTTGAACCCCATGCATGGAGGTTATTATTCGCAAGGAGATTCCATAAGGGGCAACCCTAATTTTCCATTTAGGAATCATATGGGTTGGAGTTTTCTTCCTTTTAACTAGAACCAAGGTTTCACCCAAGGCTCTAGCTCATCCACAAACTCTTCTTGGTAACCTCGTGTCAATTTTAATCTAGGACCTTCTTTTCAAGCTACCAATCAATAGGTGTTGCAACCTAGTCTACTCTTTCTAGAAAATCTTCATTTTCCAAATTTGTCAAATTTTATGAATGACCCGATTCATCATGACCTCAGTTGGCCTACAATCCCCACCAAACTACCTTCCGATATACCAAATTTTGAAGGAATATTTAGAGCAAACTACCTTCCGATCTTGTACCGAAGTTTCACTTGTGGTGCTTGTCTAATTCATTGAACAATGACTCGGTCCATTTATGATTGTTCCAATGCACCCTCATTGAGGGTGCCACTAAATGGTATATATAACTAGAGAGGTTGAATTATGCAACGTTTGGTGATTTGACCATGGTTGTTTTCAATCACTTCCAACTCCATGTATGGTATGATGCTTATACATAACTTTTATCTAACTTTGAACAAGATAAAGCTACACACATTTTCGATCATATTCAGGAATAGAGGAGATGGAAGATTTTGATAAAATCCATGGTCCCAATGGAATTTCACTTAGAATGGTTCATGAAGTCATTAATTCTTTATATCTCTAAGGATTTTGCAACTTTAGGGGTGTTTATAGAAGAATAAGGAATATTTAGAGCAAAACAGTTGGAGTTAATTTACTCCCAATCAGGTATTCTCTATGAGATCATGCCCAACGCACCATGGTCAACTCTCGACTTGTAGAAACCAAAATCTAGACCACATGTCTATGGTATTGTTGATTCATCACAATAAAAATTCATAGATCTGGTCTCTAAACAGATGAAACAGTTGTTTATTCAGAAAGCTACAGTTGGTCTAGGCCCTAGCTTGACCAACCCTACCATCCACTCCTCAAATGTACACATTGTACAATCGAAGACTCAAAAGGTTCCCTAGTAGCCCAGAGAGAAAACAAAAAATAAGGGAAAGAAGGGTAGTGGGAGAAATGATAAGAGGGCTAATAAAAATGAAGAGGGGGAAAATAATGAAAAGAGGAAGGTGCAATTTCCATGCAATATTTGTGGGGATGATCTCCTTACTCATCAATGCCCGCATATGAAAGAATCCCAACGCCTGATAAAGTTGCAACAACCACATTAATGACTTGTTGTGTTTAAAAATTCATTTCCGCAAGAACAAAATATCCAAGATGTCTCTTCCGCCTCTCATCTCCAATGGGGCACTTTGAGTGCACCTTTTCTAGAAGGATCTTTTTCATTTTTTAATATGTTAAATCATACAAAAGTAGAGGAGGCATGCTTAGCGACCAGATCTCATGATTATAGTAATCCAATGTTGAAGTCGAAAGGTAAGGAAACTTCGTATCCTTAGGGATCTCTCCACATAGAGTAATCTAAAAAGGAAAGAATGTCATGCATACCATTAGGTGTGTATAAAAGAGTGACACACAACCCTAATGCTTGAGCTACACCTAACTATTCCATTGTTGAGGATTTAGAACAGACGTCATGTGTGATGTCTACTTTAGAGGGGATTCAAATTTTCCTTATGCAATGCACCACATTTTTATCCATGATTAGAGAAGCGGATGCTTCCAGCCATCTCATTATGAATTTTGACACTTCTGATGTGAATCCTCTCCTTCCTTATCAAGTATCCTTCCAGATCGACATTGTATACACAAAACACATGATCAGTAGGATCGTCATTGATGAAGGAAATTTGACATGTTTCATGTCTTTGTCCTTTTGGAAAGCTATCAAATCTCCAGAGTATTGTGGTTCCTCTACAACCACCCATTTAAAAAAATGGGTTCCCCCTATTCTAAACTTTTCACAAGGTATTATGTTTCTAATTTATTGAAAAGGTGTTGATATGGATAAGTTGTTCCTATTGTTAATTATGTTCAAATATTGTAACTTCGAAGAATATTCTAATTATAATTCAGCTATTATCTTATAGATCAAATCCCCTTTTGTGAATTGATCATGTTGGGACTTATTGTATAAGACCAAATCCCCTCTTGTGGATTCGTCAAACCATATTCATATGGTGATATTTGAGAAGTCCGCCCCCGGGGTTTATTAAAGTGGTTTTAACCACTATTGGAAGAAGTCGACCCTGCTTGGTGAATAGAAATAACCCTAGTGCCCCTCAACTAGTATAAATAAATGAGGAGGATGCCTCATTCATTCACTCACTCAGTTACTCAACAAGTGTGCATTTTTTGGATGCAACTGCAATTACAAGAAGGAGAAGAGAGGCACATGCTGAATTTGGATATTCTTTAGTGTTTTGGTCTTTATTCTTGGCATTGTATTGACAATCTATTAATTAGGAAGTTTTTGCTGGGTTTTCTCCCCCATGAGGGTATCCCAGGATAAAATTTTGTGTACCTTGTGATTTTTTTTCTTTCAATGATCCTACTTATGTTGTTATGCTCTAGTAAATTGAAAAGAACTTAATAAAAACTCAAAATTTAACATGGAATCAAATATTAACTGAATAGAGAACCTTTCATTGGGTAATAAAAATTGTCACTGTTGTCGTAAAAGAAAATTAGGGATTTTTATTGGAGAATAGTTTTCTTCCAAAAAAATCTAGGGAAATTCACTCTAGCCTAGTGCATCACTTGGTAGCTTGAGCGCACCTTTTTAGTGGCCAGAGCCTCTGGAAATTCAAACCATAATTTGGAATGGTACCATAAAACTAGAAAACCAGAAAACTAGAACCAATACGAGAAGTACTAGTCCATATTTGCAGTGGTCCAGTTTCAAGGGGTAAAATTTGGATTTTATGAAAACAAATAACTCCAACCTACTCGCCTCAGCCCAACGCATTGTGATGTCCCATTCCCAAGAGTAGGATAGCAGGGAGTGACTTAGTAGTCTATATGTTCCCGTAGACTATAGTCAGGCACAATCAGGGAACACGATGGAGAAATAAGGATGAATTGATGGATAAACAATGAATTAAGCCAAAATACTTAGGAAAAGTCACTTAAGCCTAAGTCAATGAAGAATTAGAATGAAAAGGTGTTAAAGGGGGACTTAATTAATTAATTAATCACTTTAGAAGGAAAAGCGCCTAGATAAAGTGAGGTCAATGGTGAATTAGATTGGGAAAGGTATAAAGGGAGTAATTTGACCTAATTCCTCATTATGCATTGTTATGATTTGATGTTGAGAGTTCCCAGAGGAGGAGGAGAGACAACCTTACTGTTTTGTGGATTTCTGGAGGAAACCACCACCATTGATCGGTTTCGGTGTTGAGAGACACGCCCTAGCCCATCGAATATACCATCCAGGTATTTCAACATACTTTTCAGGAGTATCCATTGCAGAGTGTGCAACTCAACCAGTGAGGGCACAAGTCAGCTTGAGGGTTTGGAGAGCTGCATGAGATCCGTATCCAGATTGCAGTTTCCTTCCAACCCATTTGAGATCCATCCAGGGAAATTCTATTGATCCATCTATCATCAAATTATGACAGTGGAATCTTGTAGATTGATGCATTCATCCATTTAGGGCACAGCTCTTCCGGACAAACATTTGGTGTTTCATGCAGAGTATCAGAGAAGATCCGGGAAAATCCTTTTGACCCATTTCCTTATTTGGCGAGACGATCATTTTGAGCCATATAGAAATATATTTCATTGGTGGAATCCTTTGGGATGCATCCAGTGCCCCAGGAGGTGCATAAACCCCCTAGGGGTCCAAATCTAGTGCCTCAGAGAACAGATTCGAAATCCGACACTCACCCATTTCAGTCTAGAGGCTAGGATGATTCTTTTGGAGCAGTTTTTAGTGTATTCCAACAGCCTGAACTTTCGGACAATTTTTCCAGCTGGTAGCGGTTACCGTACTTCTCTGAAATCGCATATTTTCGTCGATCCATCCGTGCATGCATAAGATCTGCTATCATCTTATAATCATGGGTAATTCTAGTGCTAATCCATGAGATTTGGTTGATGTTTATATTCTATATTTCCAGTAGGCTATTGTATTTCCATGCTCAAACCGTATAATACATGATATTGGGCAGTTGATGTTCTTTACTTTTGTATGCATCCTTTATATGATGTTTAAACCATAAATATGCAACATGCACATGCAATAACCAACATGCACATGCAATAACCCACATGCACATGAAATAACCATCAAGATATCAAACATACAACTGAAACACATCCAGAAACCCCCAATGTATCAGATCTACAAGATAGAATAATAGATCAGTAGCAAATATCTTGATCAGCGGGATCAGGTATATTTCAATGGTATCAGAGCTTTAGTCTTGCCAGCCTGTGACTAAATACAATGAATACAACAGAAGAACTAGATGACCATGGGCACGTAGGTGACGAATATGTCACTTACAACAGGCGTAGGGAAAGAAGGGATAGGCCTAACTTTCCTCCCTTCCCTCCCAGTTTAGAGGAAGAGGAAGAGGCACACAAAAAAGTAGAGAGAAGAGAAGAGCGTGAGGCTAAGCGCGAAGTAGAGAGGAGGTTAGGTGAAAGATATGAGTGAACAAAGGGTAGTGGTAAGGCCCCCATGGATCCAGACGCAACCTTCATGCAGGTTATCAATGATATGCTAGCTAGTTAGTGGACCATGTCTCTGTCTTTGGCTCAGGTAGTGGATATATTGGCTATGGTAGACATCCTGGGAACACAAGCCCCACATGTAGCACATGGGAACTCAGGGGCAAGTAGTAGACCCCAATAACCCACTCACACATATACCTCTACGAGTAGGATTTCGCATCCATTGTTTCCCAATTTCTAGAGGGAATCCCCAGTAGCAACACAGATACCGATAGCATAGAGACCGCCCACTCATGCAGAGGACATTGCAGAGTATCGGAGAGAGTATGCATCCTTGGGTCATGACTTTCATCAAGATATGACCTTATTTGAGTATTGTGGACTCAGACTCAAGAACCTTCCTAGAGAGCCACAAAGGGGTGGGCAGCAGCAGTAAGGGCATAACATTGACTTCATCCAAAAAGTTGGTAAACTCACCATACCTTCTTTTGACAGATCATCCAAATGCATCACCAGAGCTTGGGTACAGAAACTAGACACCTACTACAAGCTCAACCAGATGACCGAGTTAGAGGCCATCAGTTTAACCACCCTACACTTGGAGGGTGAGGCACATGAGTGGTGGTATCATGGATTGGTGACATTGGGTCACAATCACATCACCTCTGTTATCACTGAAGTTTCGTCCGCACAGGGCGACAAGAAATCCGCATCGTCAACACAGAAAAACAGTCATTCATGGCACAAGGTTAATTCCACAGCACAACAAAAGGGTCAAAACTATGCAAAATGGCCAAAAAATTAAAAGGCGCTTTGCACCCACTGGGCGCGCGCGCGCACGCGCGCAACATCTTCGTACCTGGAGTGCATGTGCGCGGCTGTGGGGTGAAAAACCCGCGCGCCTGCCAAACGACGCATTTATGAAGCTGGTCGGCCTCCCAACCACTAATGGATCGGCTCCCAAGTCGATTTGACACCAAATCCGAGCTCAATCTACGTGGGGAGGCTGGTCAAAGACCTAATTGTGCCCTAAAGAGCCTCT
>ML783332.1:832203-844769 GCA_009831015.1 Picea engelmannii | reverse complement strand
GTAAGGAGAGTAATCAGTTGAGGGCCTCAAGAGCCTTCCATTGGAGAGAGAAGGGACCCAAGTCCTCTTTCTCCTTTGTGTATCTTTGGATTCCATCTATCAGACCAGCTTATACATTGGTGATATTGGTCCATTGTCATTTGCTTTTTATTTTTATTTTTATGCTCATAGTTTCAGTTAGTTTTTGTTTAATTCTTGTTAATAGCTTAGTTGTTTTCTTTCTAACCTTTTACCATATAGTTGTCATGACTAGCAGAGCCCAACTAGGCATGTAAGCACTCACTTTTTTCTCACACGTTGACGAAAAGAGTGCAAACAACCTCCTACAGAGAGTTCAGAGAGAGACTCATGGATAGATTTGATAAGAGGGATCCAAAGATCCATTTTAGAGATCTAGCCTAGTTGAGACAAATTGGCACATCAACGACATTCATCTCAGAGTTTTACAGGGTAGCAGGGGCATTGACAAACATATTTGAGCCTCGATTGGTCATGTTATTCACATAAGGGCTCACAGAACCCTTGAGAGGATGGGTGAAAGCCTACTGGTCTCATACCTTGCAGGATGCCATCCGGTGCACTAGAGATTTGGCTGATTCAGTGTCAAAAACTAAACCCTTCACCAAACCCTTTGTACCATAGAGAGATAAGGATCAAAGGAATCTTCTAAGGGAATGGAAGAGCAAGCCCAAGTTGGATGATGATACACGACAGGATTTGATGAGGAATAATATTTTATTCTCCTGCAGAGACCCTTGGGTCCCCAGGTATAGATGCATGGGGAAGGGACAGATCCACTATATTGAAGTGGAATCAGGCAGTGAGGAGGAGGATGAGGATATTCAGGCACCAACAGACAATGATTCAGAGACTGAGACCAATCATGAGCCAAAGAAGCAACCGAAGAAACCTCAGATACCAGTAAGGGAACAGCCCCAAGAGGACGCAAAACCTCAGAGAGAGGTGAAAGGGGGAACCATAGCCACCCTTTCAGGAGTACCCAGGTACAACACTCTCAGGCTCAAGGGCCTTGTACAAGGGAAACACATGACAACTTTATTTGATGGTGGGGCCACCCAAAACTTCATAGATGCATCCTTAGTAGCCAGGATGGGGTTACGCAGAAAGGATTTTGAGGGATTCCATGTGGCAGTGGTTGATGGATACATGATGACATACTTGGACATGATCCCTAACCTAGAGGTCAAACTAGGAAACTACACCATGACTGACACATTCTATGTAGTTGACCTATCAGATACTGATGTTGTGTTAGGGGTACAGTGGTTATATTCATTGGGGGAGATTGGGTTCAACTATCAGACATTTTTAGAGACCCCAATGGATCGAGATTTGTGCTGAGAGGCATGTCTACAGGGGCACCTTGAGCAGTGTCGGCAAAGAGGGTGGAGCAGATATTTCGTCACGGTGATGTGGATTATGTAGTAGAGTGTTTGATCA
Organism: Picea engelmannii; assembly: GCA_009831015.1. Taxonomy (NCBI): domain Eukaryota; kingdom Viridiplantae; phylum Streptophyta; class Pinopsida; order Pinales; family Pinaceae; genus Picea; species Picea engelmannii. The sequence continues at coordinate 843,308 of ML783332.1, read as the reverse complement.
CCATGTGAAAGGACTCAGAGGGTAGGGAGAAATACCATCCACAGATCAGAGAGATTCTAGGACGTTATGAGCCAGTATTTGGGTCGATACCACCAGGGAGACTGCCAGATAAGGGTTTTGAGCACATGATTGAGTTAGAGGCAGGGGCTACACCAGTGATTACAACACCCTATAGGCACCCTAAGAAATTTAAGGATGAAATTGAGAAATAAATCAAAGAATTTCTCACTATGGGGCACATCAGGCCCAACATGAGTCCTTTTGGATCTTCATTCATCCTGGTACTGAAGAAGGATGGCACATTACAGATGTGCATCGATTACAGAGTGCTCAACAAAAAAACGATCAAGAATCGTTACCCAATTCCATGCATAGATGAGATGATGGATGAGTTACATGGGGCAGTCTTCTTCACTAAGATTGATCTACGCTCAGGATACCATCAGATCAACATCAGGGAGCAAGACATTGAGAAGATAGTGTTCTGATGCCATTTCAGACACTTTGAGTTCTTGGTCATGCCGTTTGGACTGACCAATGCACCAACCACTTTCCAGTCTTGCATGAACCATATCTTTAGAGGATAGTAGAGGGAGTACCTTCTGGTATTCTTCGATAATATATTGATCTACAACAAGACATGGGATGATCATTTAGCACATTTGGGGAAGGTCTTGGATATTATGCAGGCATAGTCTTTATATGCCAATGAATCCAAATGTGAATTTGGCATGAGGGAACTACTGTACTTGGGGAATATCATCAGTGGGAAGGGAGTATAGGTTCACCAAGAAAAGATCAGGGCAATTGTGGATTGGCCAATGCCCAAGAATCTCACGGAGCTGAGAGGATTCTTTGGGTTATGCAGTTACTACAGGAGGTTCGTCAAGGGTTTTTCACAGTTGGGAGCACCACTCACAGACTTGAACAAGAAGGGTGATTTTCATTGGACAGAGGAGTCACAACAGACATTCAACAAAATGAAGGAGGTTATGAGCACATGCCATGTTCTATCCCTTCCAGACTTTTCACATTCGTTTGTCTTAGAGTGTGATGCATCAGGGGTGGGGATTAGAGAAGTCTTGATGCAGGGGGGCACTCCATTGTGTTTGAGAGAAAAAATATCAACGAGTCAGAGAGAATCTATCCTATTTATGAAAAGGATATGCTAGCGATCATGCATGCCTTAACCAAATTCAGGCATTATCTGGTTGGCAACAGGTTTGTAGTGAAGACTGATCATAACAGTCTCAAGTATTTCCTTGATCAGAAAGACCTCAGTGAGAGGCAGTAGAAGTGGGTCTCAAAGATCCAAGCCTTTGACTTTGACATTGAGTATGTCAAGGGAAAAAGGAATATCATGGTAGATGCCTTGTCTAGGAGGCTAGCAGGATGTTCGATGATGGACATTTGTATATATTGGAAAGCTCATTTGTTGGCGGAATACTCCAAAAACAAATTTTCTTGTGAGGTGATGGACAAACAATTGATTTATGATAGATACCAGGTTCTTTATGACGTCATTTTCTACAAGGACTAGATCTACCTGGATCCAGAATCCACCCTGAAGGGGAAAGTTCTCAAGGTATGTCATGATTCGCCTATAGCAGGGCATTAGGGGTACTTCAAAACATATAGGTAGCTAAGGGAGAGATTCTCATGGAAGGGTCTCAAGGATGATGTGCTGAAACAGATATGAGAGTGAACAACTTGTCGATAGAACAAGTCCGAGCAAACACACCCTGCAGGGATACTACAACCTCTACCCATTCCAGAGCAGAAATGGGAGAGAATTTCCATGGATTTCATTACAGGCCTCCCTAGAGTGCAGGGCAAAGAATGTATATTTGTGGTGGTCGACAGACTGACCAAATTTTCACATTTCTTCACCATACCCACAGACTACAAGGCCATACAGGTAGCAGAGTTGTTTTTCAGGGAGGTATTCCAGTTACACGGGTTAATCAAGAATATAGTCAGTGATAGGGATGGGCGCTTCATTAGCGCATTTTGGTAGGATATTTTTAGATTGACATGCACAGAGCTAGCCATGAGTACCAGCTACCACCCACAGACATATGGGAAGATAGAGATCGTAAACAAATGGGTGGAAGGGTATCTGAGGAACTATGTGGGGGGGAAGCAACGCACTTGGGTGAGATGGTTACATATGGGTGAGTATTGCTACAACACAACTTACCATATGTCTATCAGGATGTTGTCGTTCAGGGAATTATATGGATATGATGCAACCTCCTTTATAGAGACTATGTTTGGGGACAACAAGGTCCCGGGGGCCAAGGATTGGGTGGAGGAGAGTAAGAGGATTCTTCAATCAGTAAGGGAGAACTTGCAGTCAAATCGGAATTAGAAAAAGATATATGCAGACCGACACAGAGTTGAGCGCAGTTTTGAGGTAGGGGATTTGGTTTTTCTTCGATTACATCCATACCGACAATCCTCCTTGAAGAGGAGCAGAGTAGAGAAGCTGAAGTCGAAGTTCTATGGGCCATATAGAGTCATCAGGAGGATAGGCGAGGTGGAATATGAGCTATATCTACCGGAAGGTAGCAAGATTCATAACGTCTTTCACGTCTCTTTCCTTAAAAAGGTGTTGGGACAACAAGTTAGAATTTCAGAGGAGTTTCCACCCTTGGATGAGGAGGGTCAGTTGGAACTAGTGCCGGAGGAGGTACTAGAGAAGAGAGAGAATAGATTGAGGAGCAGGATCATCAGAGAGTGCTTGGTTAGATGGAGGGGTCTTCCAGTGGAGGATGCCACATGGGAGGGAGAGCATATCTTATAGCACCCGGGATTGATGTTTCTTGAGGACAAACAATCTTGGGAAGGGAGGACTATGATGTCCTGTTCCCAAGAGTAAGCTAGTAGGGAGTGACTTAGTAGTCTATATGTTCTCGTAGACTATAGTCAAGCACTTCTCGTAGACTATAGTCAAGCACAAACAGGGAACAAGATGGAGAAATAAGAAGGATTTGATGGCTAAATGATGAATTAAACCAAAATACTTAGGAAAAGTCACTTAAGCCTAAGTCAACGAAGAATTAGAATGAAAAGGTGTTAAAGGGGGACTTAATTAATTATTTAATCACTTTAGAAGGAAAATCGCCTAGCTTAAGTGAGGCAAATGGTGAATTAGATTGGGAAAGGTATAAAGGGAAGAATTTGACCTAATTCCTCATTATGCATTTTTATGATTTGATGTTTAAAGTTCCCAGAGGAGGAGGAGAACCGACCTTACTGTTTTCTGGATTTCTGGAGAAAACCACCACCATTGATCGGTTTCGGTGTTGAGAGACACACCCTAGCCCATCAAAGATACCATCCAGGTATTTCACCATACTTTTCAGGAGTATCCATTGCAGAGTGCACAGCTCAGCCAGTGAGGGTGCAAGTCAGTTTGAGGGTTTGGAGAGTTGCACGAGATCCGTATCCAGATTGAAGTTTCCTTCCAACCCATTTGAGATCCATCCAGAGCGCTTCTATTGAGCCATCTATCATCATATTCTGATGGTGGAATCTTGCAGATCAACTCATGCATCCATTTAGGGCACAACTCTTCCAGACAGACATTTGGTGTTGCATGCAGAGTATCAGAGCAGATCCGAGAAAATCCTTCCAACCCATTTCCTTATTTGGCGAGATGATAATTTTGAGCCATATAGTAGAATATTTCATTGGTGGAATCCTTTGGGGCACATCCAATACCCAGGAGGTGCGCAAACCCCCAAGTGGTTCAGATCCAGTGCCTTAGAGACCAGATTCGAGATCTGACACTCACCCATTTCATTCTAGAGGCCAGGGTACTTGTTTTGGAGCAGTTTCCAGCGTATTCCAATGTTCTAAACTTTTAGACGAGTTTTCTAGCTGGTAGCAGTTACCGTACTTCTATGGAATTACATATTTTTTCCAATCCATCCGTGCATGCATCAGATCTGCTATCATCTTTTGATCATGAGTAATTTTATGTTATTTTTTTGTATTCTAGTCCTAATCCATGAGATCTGCCTGACATTTATATTCTATATTTCCAGTAGGCTATTGTATTTCCATGCTTGAACCGTATAATACATGATATTGGGCAGTTGATGTTCTTTACTTCTGCATGCATCCTTTATATGATGTTTAAACCATAAATATGCAACATCCACATGAAATAACCAACATGCACATGAAATAACCCACATGCACATGCAATAACCGTCAAGATCTCAAACATACAACTGAAACGCATCCAAAAACCCCCAGTGTATCAGATATGAAAGACAAAATAATAGATCAGTAGCAAATATCTTGATCATCGGGATCAGGGATATTTCACGCATCTTCTGATAAGTTCAGATTCATTTTCTAAGCACTTTTATTTTCTGGTCATTTTCCTAGCTCCAAGTCAAGATGTCTGCAAGCACCAAGCTTGTTTACAAGTTATAAGGTGTGGAAAACTTTTGTGCCTAGAAGTACAGGATTGTACTCATTCTTGAAGATAATGACCTTGCAAAATTCATAAAATAAAATGTATCAGAACCCGAAGAAGATGCCGCCAAAGAAAAGTACAAGAAATATTAGGTTAGGGCCAAAAATCATTGCAGACCCCATTAAATATCACTTGAGCCCTCAAGTGTCTTCTAAGAATACTCCAAAATAAATGTTTGATGCCCTAGCTGGAATGTATGAAGGAAATAAAATCAACCAGAAGATGAACTTAGAAACCAACTCAAAAATACAAAGATGTAGAAAGGAGAAACAGTTCAAGACTATTTCTCTAGGGTTACTCACTTCAAAGAACATCTAGAAGCAATTTTAGACAACTTGGATGAATATCAAATCATCATGACAACTCTTAATGGTCTAACAATACCTTGGGATTCCTTCATCCAAACTATCTATGCAAGAAAAGAGAAACTCCAATTTGACAGTCTTTGGGAAGAACATGTTCAAGAAGAAGCAAGAGTAGCCAACCGAGAGGCATTACTACTAAGGGATGAATATCAATCCCTATATGTTCATTCTAAAGGAGGAAAGAAAAGGTCTCATTTCCAAAAGGATAACCACCTCCATAAGTAATATCACTCCCCAAAGAAATTCACACACTTCGATAAAGAATCTCATCCTCCAAGGAGATTCCAGAGATATTAAAAGGGTCAAAGAAGAGAAAAATATTTCTCCTCTTAATAATGTTATCATTATGATAAGATGGGACGTATTGCTAAGAATTGTCCTTCCAGAAGGGAAGAATACAAGAAGACAAATAACAAAATACATCATGCCCATGCAGTTGAATATGATGAGCCACCCATGAAGATGACCAAAGAAGAGATTGAAGATTATGTTTTATTTTCCTCTCTCACATGATATGTGACACCTGGAGAGAATACTTGGCTCATAGACAGTGGTGAATCTAAGCACATGACAGGTCAGAGAGACATTCTCTCTATCCTTACAGAAAATAATTTTCCCAATAAAGTTACACTTAGAGATGATTACCAGTACCCTATCAAAGGAGTGAGACATTCCACCTACAAACTTGATTCAAGGACCCTGATGAAAATGAAGGATGTACTATATGTACCAGGTTTGAAAAAGAAATTACTTTCTATCTCATATTTAGATAACAAAGGTTTCATGGTTTCATTCATAGATGGTCAAGTCCTTATGTGTCCTAGAGGAAAAACCATAGAATATGAAATTGTTATTGGAACAAAAGAAGGTGGCTTGTATAAGTTAAAATGTCACTTAGATGCATCCTTGACTCACTCCACTGAGCTTCCATGTGAACTTTGGCATAGAAGACTAGCTCACATCAACTACAAAGCCTTACCATAGGTAGGCAAGACATTTACAGGTCTACCAGAATTCAAGGTTGATCATGAAGGCATGTACAAGGAATGTGCACAAGGAAAGAACATAAATAATCCTTTCCCAAAGAGCGAAAATAATGAAAAATGAATCTTGGAGCTCATCCACTCAGATGTATGTGGTCCAATTCCATCAACCTCTCTTAGTGGGTATGTATACTGTGTGTCATTTTTTTATGATTATTCTCGCAAGACTTGGGTTTACTTCTTGAAATCAAAATATGAAGTATTTAGAAAATTCAAGGAATTCAAAGCCTTGATAGAAAATATCTATGAAAGAAAAATCAATATACTCAATTCAGATAATGGAGGAGAATATACATCAAAATAATTTTTAATCTTTTTCAGAGATTTCGGGATAAAGAGGGAGCTCACCACTCCCCATAATCCTTAGAAAAATGGTGTAGAATAAATAAAGAATAGAACAATAATGGAAGTAGTGAAGACTATGATCCACGATCAATATCTTCCAATGCACTTATGGGATGAAGCAGCAAGAACAACAATTTATGTCCAAAATATATTATCCCATAGTGCACTTGGATTCAAAACCACTGAAGAAATGTTCTCTATAAAGAAGCTAGAAGTAAGCCATCTCAAGATATTCGGTTGTCTAGTGTTCGTACACATTATGAAAGAAAGGAGAACTAAGTTGGATCCTTCAGGAAATAAGGGAATATTTGTTGGATACTGTGAGGTATCTAAGTCCTTCAGAATTTACAAACTAGGTTACCATCATATTGAGATAAAAAAATATGTAACCTTTGATGAACATGCAACAGTAAAGAAATCAAGGAGATTCCAACTTGAAGAAGTATATGAAGAATAACATCTATCTTCCAGAGTTGCAGAACCAATGAGGGAAATTATAGTTACCCATGATGATGAGATTCTTGAAGATCATGATATGATAGAATCTCAAGAACCTCATGATGCAAGATGATACCTCTTTGGCGTGAACGCACCAACCCGGCACGCCTACTCCCACCAGGACCTTCTTTTCCTTCGACCTGAAGAGCTAAAACACTCTTCCGATCCCTTATCGGGACCTTTCAATACCCATAGAACTCTCTCCACGATATCCCTCTTGCCTTATCGGGAAATTGGGTTTCACGTTATCGCGAAACTCGTGGGCACGTTCCTCGTGCTACACAAAACCCTGAAACCCGATGGGTCTCGATGTCAACACTTCTATATTCTTGTCGGGGATTTCCCTATCGGGAAATCGGCATAAGCGATTTCGTAGTTCTCGGGCACTACGGATCCCCGACTCCCGAAATTACGATGACACCTTCCTCCTCTTCTAAGCTCCTCCTAGCTAGCCCTTCCCGCATATAACCAGTCGGCCCACGGGACCACGTCCTTATCCCTAGTTGGAGTTTCGGACTTTGTGGAAATGATATGCGCAGAACTCACACCCTTGAAATTCACGATTCTCTGATCCCTGATGACACCTGTCCTCCTTTATTGCGTTCTTGCGACCCCCACACGCTAACGGGTGGTTTCCTAGATATCACCTCTCGCGACCTCTCAAACCTTGACGCAATTCTTCGCAGCTCCAACTCGCGAACCTCTGAGCTCACGGTATGTCGATGCCACCTGTCACCGCCTCCCTACAAGGGCTGACCTCCTGACACATGTACTCCACCGTTCTGATGTGACTGTGGGACCGTCGCGTTTCACGAAATCATGGTTTCTCTTGCTGCAATTTCGTTGTATGCGAGAACCTCGAAATGTCGAACCCCAACTCCCCGGGATCTCGCGCCACGTGTCCCTGCTGGAATCAATGACCCCGATCCTCTCGGGATTTTGCTAATCATGAATTCACGCATAAGACTCCTACCTACAGAAGTCCCGATTATCCGATGAGCCGAGCTCCACTGACTCCTCTGCTTCTTGACACGTGTCTCACCGAGATCAACGGCTGAGATTCTTTTGAGAAATCGAAGATCGCGATTCCTTTCTTTGAGAGTTTCACAACCACCAAAACCCTAATGTCCCGAACTCCAAATCTCTGGGATCTTTCTCTGCTCCTTCAGGCTTAAACCCGGCGCAACTCTCTTGAGATCTAATGATCGACGGGACTTTGTGGCTTCCGTCTGTGAGTCCTGGTCATCAATTCTCCTCCGTGAGGTTTCTCTGAAATGACTAAGTGTTTCTTCTTGAGACTTGCTCTCCAAGCCTGCGCTTGCAACTCCTGCTTGAACCTTCCTCGACCCAAACCTTTTATGTTCCCTTATGATGATTATCACGAAGGTTCTATACCTCCTGATCTTTTCTACCCTGACTCCTTCAGAGGAACTTATGCGCACTCCTTGCGCTCGGCGTTCAACAACTTCCCAAGTGTTGAATGCTTCAGACTCTACGCACTTCCTGCAGTAGTAGTCTTTGACCTCCTTGCTCAGATTTACAACTGAGGCCTCTTCTTCAGCCTGCACACATATTGCATGGCTTCAACAACCCATTCCACTTCTGGGTGAATGAGAACAAAATTTAGACTACCGAGCCTTCATCAACACACTCTTTGTGGATGAATTCAACTGCACACCTTGCAGGAATCTCCTGGCTCAGACAGAGAAACAATTGAAATTCATTCCATCTCCCTTTCAGACTTGAGGTTCAAACCCTGAAATCACATGCACAGCATACACAAAGCAAATGCATAACCAGAGAGAAACATTCATGATCACATAAACAATATACACAGAGAAACAACACCAGACATGAGTTTGAATCAAAGACTCTCTTCTATTCATTCAAATATGTACATGAGTTTTCTTCATACAATTCTCTGCTTGCTCTTCTCTTCTCCTGAATGCTTGATAATGTTACAATGTACAAAGGAGGGTGTCTATAGCCATTTTCCCTCTCGAACTCCTAAAACTGTCTATTCTGGAAATAAAATCCTATCTACCTGCATTAAATCTATTAAATGCCTCCTATCTATTTCATACAAGAGCGTAAGGCTCGAGGTATGATACAATACAACAGACGATCCTTCATAAATGTTTTCATTGAAGGATATGGCACTGCATCTTTAATGAAAATTCAAAAAGTTTATCAATATTTTATGTCATGTGTTTAAAAACACATGCGCTGGCTCCACGCTTGCTTTGGTAGTCATGATGCTCCTACATCATACTCCCATGCTTGAAAGATTTCATGGGCTCCTAACCATCAGCTCCTGCATGGTCTGTCTAGGCCTCTGAATCACTCCTTCTGACTCCCAGCTGGTATCCTCCACTGGATGATTCTTCCATTTCACCAGATACTCAAAATATTTCTTTCGCCTGGTCTTTTTGCTCACCCTCTTGTCAAGTATATACTCCATCTGTGGCCTTTCTGCAGTCGGCATCTGCTTCTGCCACTGAATTTCTGGCTGTTCATCATTCCTAGCTACTGCTTCCTCAGCCTTATATGGATATAAGTCTGAGACATTGAATGTCGGAGATATCCCGATCTCATCCGGCAATTCAATCTCATAAGCGTTGTCTCCCAATTTCTTTAGGACTCTGCATGGTCCAATTTTCTTCATTTTCAGCTTATTGTATGTTCCCCTTGGGAACCTTTCCTTCCTCAGATGTTCTAGAACCAGATCGCCAACCTCAAATTGAAGTTGTATCCAATGTTGATCCGCTCTGCGCTTGTACTCCTGGTTTGATTCTGTCAGACGCTGCTTCACCCTACTGTGAAGATCCTCCATTGCCTCTGCGAATTCTTCAGTGCTTGCACTCTGAGTCATTATTTGCTCTGAATCCCTCAGCTCCGAAACACCTTTTGGCTTCCTTCCATATACTATATCAAACATAATTTTCCCCGTGCTTCGATTCACCAAATCATTGTAAGCGGATTCTGCCTGTGGCAATACGCTATCCCAGCTGTTGTGGTGCTCCGCTACTAAACTCCTCAATAAGTCTCCTAGACTTTTGTTGACCACTTTTGTCTGCCCATCTATCTATGGATGATAGGAAGAACTGAACATTAAGTTAGTTCCCATCTTCTTCCAGAGTGTCCTCCAGAAATGTCCAATGAATTTGGTATCCCTGTCCGAAACTATGCTTCTCGGCAGTCCGTGAAGTCTAACAACCTCCTTGAAAAACAAGTTTGCGATGTGAGTCACATCGCTAGTTTTGTGGCATGGGATAAAATGTGCCATCTTTGAAAACCTGTCAACTACCACAAATATGGAATCATGTCGTCTTTGTGTCCTTGGTAATCCCAACATGAAATCCATGTTGATTTCATCCCACGACCTGTCGGGTATAGGTAACGGTTGATAGAATCCTGCATTTTGTTTTCATCCCTTAGAATGTTGGCAAATTCTGCACCTGTCAACAAATTTCTTGACATCTGTTCGCATCTTCGGCCAAAAATAGGCTTCAGTCAGCTTTGCAAATGTCTTATTGTGGCCAAAATGCCCTGCTAATCCTCCGTTGTGCTTTTCTTTCAACAATTTCTCCCTCATGGAGCAAATTGGAATACACAACTGATTTCCTCTGAACAACAAGCCATATTGGATCATGTAATATATCCACTGACTTCTATCTCTGAGAACTGGGTTCTCAGCTGCTCCATACGCCTCTGCAAAATCTGCATCACCTACGTACATCTCCCTAATATCATCAAAGCCTAAAGTCTTGACTTTGAACTCCTGCAACAACAAACATTTCCTGCTCAAAGCATTAGCCACTTTGTTAGCAGTACCTAAAATATGTTTGATAACAAATGTAAAATTCTGCATGTATTCTACCCATTTAACATGCCTTTGATTTAATTTCTCTTGCTGAGTTACATATTTCAATGCATGATTATCACTATATAAAATGAATTCCCTTGGAATCAAATAGTGTCTCCATTTTTTCAATGCCTGTATGATGGCATAAAATTCTTTATCATATGTGGAGTATTTTTCCTTTGCCTCATTCAGCTTCTCGCTGAAATAAGAAATTGGTCTGTCATCCTGACTCAAGACCGCTCCTATGGCAAAGCCACTTGCATCACATTTCACCTGAAATGTATTTCGAAAATCTGGCAACACCAACACTAGTTGCTCTGTGATCTTCCGCTTCAACAGATTGAAGCTTTTCTCAGCCTGTTATCCACATTTTTGGTTATCAAGATGATAATATGATTATGTCATGATGATGGAAGATCAAACTCTTCATTAAGAACATTTTCCAGAAGAAGGTTACACTTATCATTTTCTCAAAATCACATTTTTGGAAATAGTTC
>ML783332.1:799776-832153 GCA_009831015.1 Picea engelmannii | reverse complement strand
TTTCAGTTAATGCAATACATGAATATGTCCCTTTCCCATAATGATGATGTCATCTTATTACATGATTCCTTGATCACATGTATAGACTAGGTATTGAATATATTAATGCCTTTTGTTGTGATTGGTTTGTGTTGTTGTGATTGAAATGACACAAGAGCATCGGAGCAGAGCAAGGAACAACAGAGATTAAAGGAGAGCGTTCATAAGGTATGTCCACTATCCATTTCTCTTAGTTCATTCAATATCAAGATCTAGGGAAAGAGTAGTATTCTGTTACGGTTTGTTCCAGATCCAGGTGGATCTGGGGAGATTGGTCTGTGTCCGCACTCATGAATTTATCCATAAACACAGCCTCTTCAATCCAATGAAAATATTTATGTCTTTTCCTGACTGTGTCCATCATCGCTACATTGATTCCGCTAAAATTTTGGATGAATTTCTTGTAGAAACTCACCAGTCCATGAAAAATTCTCACCTCGAAAACATTTCTTGGTGATGGCCAATTCTTAATTACCTCCACTTTACTTGGATCCATCTTCAATTCATTTTCCGATATGACAAACCCCAAGTAAATGAGTTCTGTCTTTAGAAATGAAGATTTCCTCATATTGATCAACAACTTGTCTTGTTGTAGCTTCCTCATGACTGCAGCTAAATGCTTCAGATGTTCTTCCCTCGTTTTGCTGAAAATCATTATGTCATCTAGATAAACAATGACAAACTTACCAATGAATTCTTTCAACACTTCATTCATCAGTCTCATGAATGTACTTGGCGCATTCGTCAAACCAAACGGCATGACTAGCCATTCGTACAACCCTTCGTTGGTCTTGAAGGCTGTCTTCCACTCATCGCCTTCCCTCATGCGAATTTGATGGCATCCTCTTTTCAAATCAACCTTTGAAAAAAAATTGGCTCCTCTTAAACAGTCCATCAAGTCATCCATTCTTGGCAATGGAAACCTATACCTGATGGTGATCTTGTTAATGGCTCTGGAATCGGTACACATTCTCCAGCCTCCATCTTTCTTTGGGCTGAGTACCATTGGAACGAAACACAGACTCAAACTTTCCCTGACCAATCCTTTGTCCAATAACTCCTAGACCTGCTTCTTAACCTCCTCGTTCTCCTGAGGTGTTAACCTGTATGCAACTTTATTTGGAAAACTAGCTCCCAGTACAAGGTCTATGTGGTGACTTATGCTCCTCATTGGCAGCAATGAATGAGGTAATTTGTCCACCACAATGTCAGCGAACTCTTCAAGTAGCTCCTGAATTTCCTCCGGAAAATCATCCACTCTTGTGCTGGTCAAAATGATTTTGGGTTTTCTGAACACAAAGAATTGTGGATCTTCTTTCTTCTTAACTTCTGTAAGAAGCTCCTTCCCACTCATGAGAAGTACCATGTTGTTCACTTCCAGCTTTACCTCCTTATATTTGATTGGAAGTAACATATGTGTTCTCCCATTCTTCTCCAGGGTATACGTATTCATCTTCCCATCATGAATTACGTTTCTATCATACTGCCATGGTCTTCCCAGCAGTAAATGGAAAACATCCATTGGAATGACATCACATAAAATCTTGTCATTATATCCTCCTATTTTAATGTCAACTAAGCATTGTTTGGTGACACTCACCTGATGTCCCTTCTGTAGCCATGAAACTTTGTATGGACTCGGGTGATCAGTCGTCTCCAGCTCTAGTTTCTCCACCATCTCGGTTGAAACAAGATTGTCTGTGCTTCCGCTGTCCATGATCACTTTGCATTTCCTGTCTTTAGTCTTGCATGCAGTTCTGAACAGTCTGCTTCTCTGAGCTGTGTCCTCCACCTCCTTCTCGGGTGTTAAGAGAAATTTATGCATCATCAATGACCTACCGTCTTCTGCGTCTTTTGCATCAGTAGCTCACCTCTGTGCCTCGGTGATGTGAGCTTCTACTCCATCCTTCTTTCTATCTGGACAATCAACCACTTTATGCCCATTCTTCCCACATGTGTAGCATGTGATGACTCCACCTCTTCCTCTACCTCGACCTCTAGTACAAGGAAGAGTGTTTGCATCAGCATAATATCCTCACTGATCAATTTGTTGCCTTCTCTATTCAGTATATGGCCCTCGCTGTGAGGTTCCACCTCTTTCAACTTTACCCTGAGGTCTCTTCCACTCCTCCTTGGGCTTCTGGTATTTATCCTGGGCAACTGATTTACCCTTCGGCTGACTTCTGCCTCGGCCTCGCTGTGCTGGCTTACGGTTCAGCTTTTCCTTAGCTTTCAAAGCCATCTAATACACATCCTACACCGTTCTAGTGGTTGTCATACTCATCTCGTCCTGTATATTGTATCTTAAACCATTCATATACCTGGCTACTTTTTCATCATCACTCTCCCGATGACCTGCTCTGATATTGAGCCTGTAGAATTCCTCGGTATACTCCTTCACCATCATCAACTTATGTCTCAGGTTCTGCATTCTCCTGAACAATGTGATTTGATAATCCCTTGGGATGAACTTTGCCTTCATCTTTGCAATCATTCGATCCCATCTTCTGGTATTTTTCTTGCCTTTGGAACATCTATCTACCTAAAGCTCATCCCACCATAATGTTGCATGTCCTTTCAATTTTGTGACAGCATGACTTACCTTTTTGTTCTCTTCGATGTCTTCGTAATCGAAGTAGGTGTCAAGAGCTCTAATCCAATCCAACAGCTCTTCTGCATCCAAACTTCCTTCATAAGTTGGAATGTCCATTTTTGTCTTTGAACTCATCCAAGCAATAGCCTTAATTAACCGCTCATTGGCTGCATCTTCAGCTGCAACTTCTCCTTGTGGCTCGGCTTCAACTTTTCCTTCGGAATCACTAAGATCCCCTGCACTTGCTGTGCGTCTCTACGCTGCTTCCATGTCTTTCAATCTTGCTCTGAGATCGTGTATCTACCTCTCCATCTCTGGATTAGCTACTTGCCTTCCCCTTCTTCTCACTTCCCTATCCTCGGGTTCAGGTGACTGTCTTTCTCTTCTGGGCAGCATGGTGAAATCTTCCGTTCCTTCTCTTCTACAGAAAAAGAGAGATTTTCTTGCTCTAATACCACTTGATGCAAAATGATACCTCTCTGGCGTGAACACGCCAACCCGGCACACCTGCTCCCACTAGGACCTTCTTCTCCTTTGGCCCGAAGAGCTAAAACACTCTTCCGATCCCTTATCGGGACCTTTCAATACCCACAGAACTCTCTCCACGATCTCCCTGTTGCCTTATCGGGAAATCGGGTTTTTAGTTATCGTGAAACTCGTGGGCACGTTCCTCATTCTACACAAAACCCCGAAACCCGATGGGTCTCGATGTCAACACTTCTCTATTCTTGTCGGGGATTTCCCTATTAGGAAATCGGCATATACGATGTCGTAGTTCTCGGGCACTACGGATCCCCGACTCCCGAAATTGTGATGGTGCCTTCCTCCTCTTCTAAGCTCCTCCCAGCTAGCCCTTCCCGCATATAACCTGTCGGCCCATGGGACCACGTCCTTCTCCCTAGTCGAAGTTTTGGACTTAGCGGAAATGATATGTGCGGAACTCGCACCCTCAAAATTATCGATTCTCTGATCCCCAATGACACCTGTCCTCCTTTATTGCGTTCTTGCGACCCCCACACGCTAACTGGTGGTTTCCGGGATATCGCCTCTCACGACCTCGCAAACCTTGATGCAATTCTTCGTGGCTCCAACTCATGAACCTTTGAGCTTATGGTATGCCGATGCCACCTGTCGTCGCCTCCCTACAAGGGCTAACCTCTAGACACCTATACTCCACCATTCTGATGTGACTGTGGGACCGTCGCGTTTCGCGAAATCATAGTTTCTCCTGCTGCGATTCCATTGTATGCAAGAACCCTGAAATGTCGAACCCCAACTAACCAGGATCTCGCGCCACGTGTCCCTGCTGGAATCAACGACCCCGATCCTCTCGGGATTTCGCTAATTGTGAATTCACGCATAAGAATCCTACCTCCAGAAGTCCTGATTATCCGATGAGTCGAGCTCCACTGACTCCTCTACTTCTTGACACGCGTCTCACCGAGATCAACGGCTGAGATTCTTTCAGGAAATCGCAGATTGCAATTCCTTTCTTTGAGAGTTTCGCAACCACCAAAACCCCGATGTCCCAAACTCCGAATCTCTGGGATCTTCCTCTGATCCTTCAGGATTAAACCCGGTGCAACTCTCTTGAGATCTAACAGTCGATGGGACTTCGCGGCTTTCGTCTGCGAGTCCTGGTCGTCAATTCTCCTCCGTGAGGTTTCTCTGAAATGACTAAGTGTTTCTTCTCAAGACTTACTCTCCAAGCCTGCGCTTGCAACTCCTGCTCGAACCTTCCTCGACCCAAGCCTTTTGTGTTCCGTTATGATGATTATCATGAAGGTTCTATACCTCCTGAGATTTTCTACCCTGACTCCTTCAGAGGAACTTATGTGCACTCCTTGCGCTCGGCGTTCAACAACTTCCCAAGTGTTGAATGCTTCAGACTCTACGCACTTCCTGCAGCAGTAGTCTTTGACCTCCTTGCTCAAATTTACAACTGAGGCCTCTTCTTCAGCCTGCGCACACCTTGCATGGCTTCAACAACCCATTCCACTTCTAGGTGAATGAGAACAAAAGTTACACTACTGAGCCTTCATCAACACACTCTTTGTGGATGAATTCAACTGCACACATTGTAGGAATCTCTTGGCTCAGACAGAGAAACAATTGAAACTCATTCCATCTCCCTTTCAAACTTCAGGTTCAAACCCTGAAATCACATGCACAACATACACAAAGAAAATGCATAACCAGAGACAAACATTCATGAGCACATAAACAATATACACAAAGAAACAACACCAGACATGAGTTTGAATCAAAGACTCTCTTCTATTAATTCAAATCTGTACATGAGTGTTCTTCATACAATTATCTGCTTGCTCTTCTCTTCTCCTCAATGCTTGATAATGTTACAATGTACAAAGGAGGGTGTCTATAGCTGTTTTCCCTCTCGAACTAATAAAACTGTCTATTCTGGAAATAAAATCCTATCTATCTGCATTAAATCTATTAAATGCCTCCTATCTATTTTAGACAAGAGCGTAAGGCTCGAGGTCTGATACAATACAACAGGCGCTCCTTCATAAATGTTTTCATTGAAGGATATCGCACTGCATCTTTAATGAAAATTCAAAAGGTTTATCAAGCTTTTATGTCATGTGTTTAAAAACACATGTGCTGGCTCCACGCTTGCTTTGGTAGTCACGATGTTCCTGCATCACCTCACCAAATGACTATCTCTCACAAGAGAAACCATCTTGGGAAAGGGAACTTATTCAATATGGAGAGAAGTATGGTGCACTAGAAGGAACTATGATACAAAGAAAGAAACCTAAGTCATTCTCTAGTTATATGGCCTTGATGTGTGATCTCATAGAAAAGGAATCTACTTGCTTTGAAGAATCCATTCAGAAGAAAGAATGGGTGGATTCCATGACGAAAGAATACCAATCCATTACAAAGAATGATGTATGGGAAATAGTTCCCACCGGAGAACAAAGATGTGGTATCTTCCAAATGGTAATACAAGATAAAAACATGTTTTAAATGGAAGTATTGAAAAACATAAAGCGAGTTTTGTATCTTGCGGATTTTATCAAAAGGAAGGCATTGATTATGAAGAGACTTTTTCTCCTGTAGCCATATGTAGTTCTATCAGAACCATCATAGCTCTTGAAACCAAGATGAAATGGAAGTTACACTAGATGGATGTGAAAACAACCTTATTAAATGATGTTATTGAAGAAGAAGTGTATATAGAAAAACCATAAGGTTTCGAAGTTGAATATAGAAAGAATCATGTCTGCATGTTGAAGAAGGCTCTGTACAGGTTGAAACAAGCTCTTAGAGCTTGGTATGGAAGAATTGATAGTTTCCTGATAAGCTTGGGATTTACCAAGAGTAAAGTTGATTCTAAAATTTACTTCAAGGTTATGAGTGATGAGCCAGTTATATTTTTTTTGTATGTGGATGACTTATTCTTAATAGGAGAAGAAAATCTCATCACTGATTGTAAGAAGAAATGCATTGCAGAATTTGAGATGAAATACCTAGGCTTGATGCATTATTTCTTAGGTATTGAAGTTTGGCAGAGCCCAGAGAAGATATTCCTTAACCAAGGGAATTATGTAGTTGAAATATTGAAGAGTTTTGACATGTTGGAATGAAAAGCCATGAACACACCCATGGAAACAAAGTTGAAGCTCCTGGTTGATACTTCGTCGAAATTTATTGATGCTACTCTATACAAAAAAATTATTGGTTCATTGATGTATTTGATGAATACTAGGCCTGATATATTCTTTTCTATGAACACCTTGATTCGGTATCTGGTAGATCCAAGATGTGTTCACCTTGTAGTTGCAAATCATGTGATGAGATACCTTAAGGGTACGTTGGACTTTGGTCTCTTTTATATTGGAGATCATGGCTTTAGACTGGTTGGTTATACTAATTCAAATTGGACTAGAAGTGTTTTTGATAGAAAGAGAACTTCAGGATGTTGTTTCAGTCTGGGTTCATCCATGACTTCATGAAAGAGTGGGAAGCAATCCAGTATTTCTGTCAGCACAGTAGAAGAATAAAACATTGTTGCATGTTCTGCCAGTTATGAATCCATATGGAATCAAAAGTTGTTGATAGGTCTATTTGGTCTAGAGATCGAATCCACCGTGATTCTATGTGATAACCAGAGTTTTATAAAGATGAAAGAGAACCCAGTGTTCCATGATAAGTCGAAGCATATAGAAAAATGGTATCACTACATTCATGATATGGTGCAGAGGTGAGTTGTAAAGCTCCAATATGTTAGCACAGATGAGAAGGTTGTAGATGTGTTAACCAAGTCTATGTCTCATGTAAATTTTCAATACTTTCGAGACAAGCATGGTATAGTCCAAAAGGACCACCCTCGAAAGGGGGAGTGTTTTTTATGATACTATGGTATCCTGACTAACAAAGGGTAGCTCCATTAGGATTTAATATCCCAGGGGATTGATCATCCCTAGACAAATCTTGAAGGTCTAGTAAGGACGGTCTGTCAGAGTACCTGTGCATGTATATGTAGGTTGTGGTTAGTAGTGGTAACTCCGTTAGGATTTTATATCCTAGGGAATATTTTGATTCATGGGAAGATCCCTAAGGTCCGATAAGGATGGTATGTTAGAGTACCACGTGGTAGCATCGTTAGGATTTTATATCCTAGGGAATATGATGAATCCTAGGAAGATCCTTAAGGTCTGGTGAGGATGATGTCATAGTCCCAAAAAATGTTGTTGTTGCAAATGCCTCATTCTATTTTCCTATGATGATGATGGTGTTATCTTAGCCTCGTGTTGATGATGTGTTTTCACCCTTGTGTTGTTGTTGATGATGTGTTTTCACCCTTGTGTTGTTGTTGATGATGTTGTATCAGCCTCGTGCTTTTGATGATGATGTTGTATCAACCTCATGTTGTTTTTGATGATGTTGTATCAGCCTCGTGTTGTTGATGATGTTGTATCAGCCTAGTTTTTTTTATGTTGTTGGTATATCTTTATACTAATTGGTGTTGATGCAGATGATGATGATGATGCTACTCCACATCCATGATGTGAACGATGATGATATTGATGATGAGAAAAAATTCCAATGATTTATAGATATGTCAGTTATTGTTCCAGATGTTGATGATGTTTTTTCCCTCTCTCTGTCCTGATGATGTTGCATTGGGTCATGTCAGTAGAATACCCTTGTTTTTAAGGGGGGGTGTTGAAATATTATAACTTTGAAGAATATTCTAATTATAATTGAGTTATTATATTATATATAAAATCCCCTTTGTGGATTGATCATGTTGGGACTTATTATATAAGAACAAATCCCCTCTTGTGGATTCGTCAAACCATATTCATATGGTGGTATTTGAGAAGTCGACCCCTAGGGTTTATTAAAGTGGTTTTAAACACTATTGGAAGAATTCGACCCTGTTGGTGAAGAGGCATAACCTTGGCACCCCTCAACTAGCATAAATAAGTGAGGAGGACACCTCATTCATTCACTCACTCAGTCACTCAACAAGTGTGCATCTTTTGGAGGCAATTGTAGTTAAAATAAGGAGAAGAGAGGTGCATGCTCAGTCTTGGATATTATTTAGTGTTTTGGTATTTAGTCTTGGAATTTTATTGGCAATCTATTATTGAGGATTTGTTTGTTGGATTTTCTCCCCCATGAGGATTTTCCAGGATAAAATGTTGTGTATCTTGTGATTGTGTTTCTTTCAATGATCCTACTTGTGTTGTTATGCTCTAGTAAATTGAAAATAACTTAATAACATTTAAAAATTTAACAAATTCAATCTATGAGTCTTTCATTTCATTGTTATCTACATATCGTAATCAACAATGGCCTCCTCGATACATTAATCAACCCTCTTTTGGGAAAATCTGTTGTTCCCTTCACTTCCCTCAAGCACACGAAAAATGTCTCCAACTTAATTTGCTCAGGGAACTTCATAATTGCGCCTTTTCTTCTAAGTCTGATTCTGAATCAAAAATTGTGTTTACACTGATCATATTCCAATATAATACTTTCTGATTTCCAAATGGGAAAAGGATTATGTCAGAATCATCCATGTTGGATTATTTTCCTGCACGAATAAGTTTCAACTTTGACCCATTTACTCTAATATCCCGAGCTTATAGTGCATTATTTATTGTTCCACATGGAAACAAATAATCAGTCAAAGATAAATGTTCAAGTCCTAAATATGGAAGGTCAACCTAACTCCTATGACGATAATATTAAAACTTGTCATCTCGGGATTAGTTTTCAACCCAATCAACAGCTCTTGTGCAAATGTTTATCTATCAATCTGTCAGGATAACACATTTCCTAAGAAAGAGAATGTACCTTTGATACCATCTCCATCAGGGTCCTAATATTTTTGGGGTCTTTTCAACTCTAAATTATAAACTCCAATGATAAAAATTAAAGGATTAATAACACTCTCAGTTCAACACGTAGATCCAGGATAAAAAGGGAATATTCTTTCGATACTGCCTTCGTCGGGGTTCTAACATCTATGAGGTCTGTTGGATTCTGAATCATAAATTATGATGATGTACCTCGAAACCCTTTCAAGTCTCCATGGTCAACACACAAGCCCATATTAAAAGGGGAATACACCTTTGATACCTTCCCATCAAAGTATACCTTAACCTGAGTATTGATTACCTCTGACACGATGACTCCGACCAACCCCACTTATCACCATGACTACAATCCTACTATGTCTACACATGAACCTAGGCAATATAAGGAATATTCTTCAACCCCTTTCCTCCAGAGCATAAATAAACCATGAACTTTCCCCAGTCTGATGGAAGAGACTCTGATAACCATTTTTTCAAATTTAAACCTTCACTTCAACCCCCATATGTGAATTTGGATGATGTTCCTTCTTAGATCACATTAATGGTGGAGATCACACTTGGATCTTGAAATATTCCTCGTACACAGGCTATTTATTACACATTTGGAGTGATTTTGTTTTTTTCCATCCTTTGTTTGAACTTTTCTTTTATCCCTTTTCAGTTCGAAATAACTTGTTGTTCAACATCCCTAACCAATCGGTCTCTTTCATTACAAAAACCTAATATTTTTAATTAAGTTAATGCGCTTCCCTATGTGAATTCATTTTCATTTTAAATCAATCAAGTTACCTTGTGATCATTACTTATATTGATGACTAATGGTTGTACAGAGAAGAGGAACTTGTTTACCTATGCCAAAAGGAAGCTTCAAACATGCCAACTTAAAGCCTTTAGTCAATCTATAATAGTTATCCTTAACTGTGTGATGACTGTCATAATATGCATATTTTAGACTCAATTTAAAGAGAGGTCCTAGATTCAGATGTCTTCTGCATAATTCCAATGATACTTTCTTGAATACCCCAAAACTCTAAATGCATTTGTGACCCATGTGGATGGACCCATGAGGATAAACAATTGACTGATACTAGAACATCAAAGTAACTCTCGTATCACTCAGCTTCTTATTCACCCATGTCGCAAAAGAAATACATAAATTACATATCAAAAAGGGTGAATGCTAAAAGAAAAATCATCAGGAAGTTGAAAGCACTATCAACAGTGTGGTAAGTATAGGTTAACCCATCAGTGCTATGGACTCTCGCTAGTAGCGTGGCCATAATTTTATGATACCAAGGAAACTTCATCGGGGTTGTGGATTCTCTCTAGCAACAAAGAAATGTTGGGAAAGAGAGATAAGGAAAAAACTTTAGTTTGTAAATAGTCATAAAATACCCCTCTGTGGTGTCTCTTCCCATATAATCCATGTGCATGTAAAAATGAATGAAAGATCCTTTAATTCTCACAGTAATTATGCAGAAGATCATTTGTAATGGGTCACCTTTATGTTTTAGTCTCAAGCTAGATGGTGTGGGGTCCATAATCTATACACTGTTAAAAGATTGTTTAAAAGGTCAAAAATTTCACTGATGTGTCTTGATCAATTTCTTTTGGGATTAGAGATCATCAATTCTTCCCAGTAATTTTTAATTTGTTATGATTCCCCACAACTACCCATTTTACAAAATGGGTTCCCCCTATTCTAAAATTTTCATAAGGTACTATATTTATACTTTATTGAAAAGGTATTGATATGGAGACATTGTTCCTATTCTTAATTCAGTCTATGAGTCTTTTTGTTCATTTATATCCACATATCACAATCAACAATGGCCTCCTAGCTATGTTACTCAACCCTCCTTCACAACAATCCATTGTTCCCTTCACTTCCCTCAAGAACACGAACCATGTCTCCAACTTAATATTCTTAGGGAACTTCACAATTGCACCTTTTCACCTAAGTCTAAGTTGGGATAAAAAAATACTTTTACACTGATCATATTCTGACAAAAGCCTTTCTAATTGAAAAATCGTAAAAGGATTTTTTTGAAATCATCTATGTCGGAGTATTTTCCCTCATGAATAAGTTTCAACTCTGACCCATTTACTCTAATAGGCCGAACTTACAACACATTCTTTAGTGTTCCACATGGAAACTAATAATTGGTTAAGGATAAACATCCATGTCTTGAAGCTAGCAGGTTAGCCTAACTCATGCGACAATAATCTTACAACTTGTCATCTCAGTATTAACTATCAACTCACTCAATTATGCTTGCACGATTCTTTATCTACCAGTCTATCGAGATAACACATTTTTTGAGAAAGAGAATATACCTTTGATACTATCTCCATCAAGGTCCTAGCATTTATGGGGTCTTTTTAACTCTGAATTATAAACTCCAATGATGAACATTAAAGTATTAATAACACTCTGGGGTCGGTGCATAGATCTAGGTTAAAAGGGAATATTATTTCAATACTGCCTTCGTCGAGGTTCTAACATCTCCAAGGTATGTTAGAATCTGAATCATAAAGTCCAATGATGTACCTCAAAACCTTTTCAAGTATCCACAATCGACATACAAATCCATTTTGAAAGGGGAATATACCGTCAATACCCTCCCTTTGGAGTATACCTTAACCTGAGTATCGATTACCTCCGATGATATGACTCTAATAGACCCCACCTATCACCACAACTACCATCCTACTATGTCAGCATATGAACCCATGAAGGATAAGGAATATTCTTCGATCCCTTTCCTTTGGAGTGCAAATGAACCATGAAATTTCCCCATTCTGATGGAAGAGACTCTGGCAACCATTTTTTGAATTTAAACCTCCGCTTCAACCCTAATATGTGGATTTGGATGATATTCCCTATTAAATTGCATTAATGGTGGAGATCACACTTGGATTTTGAAACAATCCCCATACACAAGAAATTTATTACACATTTGGAGTGATTTAATATGCATAAAATGACCCTAAACCATCATTTTTCACTCTATCTTCATCCGTAGGCTGAAAAAGTGCTCTGCCTTGCTCTAATTAGCTCTGTAATAATATGAAATCATCTATTTTGACTGAATTGTAGGTATTATGTTTTTCTAACATTACTTGTATCCTTATATTTTCTTCATTATTTTCTGGGGATTAATTCATGTTTTAACTCCGGTGATACAGGACACAGACAACATTTCATTATGGCATGTCAGAATACTAGGAGACCCAAGGGCTCAGTCTACTTTCAATCAATCTCTATGTTTGAAGTTTTTGATGGGGAACTAGTCATGGAAGAAATGCAATAAGGAAAGCTATAGAATATAATGAAGGATTATTCCCTTTGGGAAGAATATCAAGACCAGATACAGGGGCAGAGCAGCTCATGATGACATAATTTTTGTAACTACTCCATATGTCTCGTTCCTTCTGCTTTTTAATTTAATTTTTGATTAGGAATATGAAGAGACATTTTTGAAAACTCCCCTAAGCTCATGATTGAGTCATGAGAATGTAAACAATCACTCTAAAATTATAAAAAGGAGGACTTCGCATGAAAAATGGATTTTGGTTTTCGGATTGTAGTTGAACAATATTATTACTGTATGTTTAATTTGAACGAGAGACATTTTAAGAATCTTGGTGCAAATATGTATGAGTGATATTTTTATATTTATGCATGTTTATTTCCTTGACGTGTTAATGTTAGTCATATGAACTACTTATTTACTAATTTTTTATATGTTTACAGTTGCCATGATTTTCAAAATATAAGTGGAGCGATAATGTGATTAGTTGGTGAATCAATTTTTTGTTTCCAACTATTAGAAAAATAGGATCGTGGAGCAATAAAATAAAACAAATGCGGAAATCAAACAAAAAATATACACAATACAATAGAGACATAGATATATGTGGTTCACCCAGTGTGGGCTACGTCCACTAAATAAATTTCTGGGTCCTTCCTTTTTATTATCCAACAAAATGAAGGGATACGACCTACAACTCAATTGGTGTAACTTCATCTTCTTTCTCTCGCAGTCTCCTCTCTCAGAATAAAACATTCGCGATAACAAACAACCATAATACAATTCCCTCATAAGAGAGGGTTTCATTCTAGGGAAACAAACCCTAAAAATAACTTCTACCATCATATATGCAACCTTATAATGAATGGTCTAGACTGAATATGAAATTAAAATATTTTACAAGGTAATTTTTCCCAATATTTCTCTTCTGGGGCACTACCTCCAAATCCCTTGCCAGGGGGGCTACAAAAATTGTCGTCACACCCCCTGGGCTACACTGATCACAACAACTCTAATGTTGTTGTACCTACTGGACTATACTCCACCTTGGACCTGGAAAATTTCTCATCTTCACCTTCATGCTTGAATACCAATTGAAACTGAGCATGAACTCAGTTTCTCCCTGGTTACTCCCTTTGTTAACATGATTGCAGGATTTTGGCTAGTATGTATCTTTTCCAACTTCAAATGTCCATATTCCAAGGTGGATCATATAAAGCAGTGCCTGAGGTATATATATTCTTAGTCTTTGAATGGAAGTTTAAGTTCTTTCCAAGATGAATGGAACTCTCACTATCACATTACAACCTTTTATTCTCCTACTTCTTTCCCAATTCCTCCATAAAACTCTATAACCAAATCATTTCTTTACTAGCCTCTGTAGCAACAACATAATCTAGTTATATTGTTGAAAGTGAAACAACCTTTTGTAGTTTTGAAATCCAACTTATTTTTGTTCCACCTACAGTAAAAACATACCTTGTGGTGCTCCTCCTACTATCTTTATTACCTGCCATATATGAATCAACATATCCTTGTAGAACTATGTTTGAACCTCCAAAACATAATGCATGAGTAGAAGTACCTCTCAAATACTTGAGAATACACTTTACTTCCTCCCAATGTTTTTTACCTGGATTGTTAATTTACCTTCTCACAACTCCCATTGCATGTGCAATATATGGTCATGTGCAAACTATCACATACATAAAGCTTCCAACTACTGATGAATAAGGGACCCTGAACATGTTTTCCATATCCTCCTGTGTTTTGGGACACATTTCCTTGGTTAATTTGAAATTGCTGGACAAAGGTGTATTAATTGGTTTTTCATTCTGCATTCTAAACCTCTCCAACACCTTCTCTATGTACTCACCCTGAGACAATGTCAATTTGTGATTTTTCTTGTCTCTTGTTATTCTCATACCAAGGATTTTCTTTGCAACACCCAAATACTTCATCACAAATGAATTATCTAATTTCTTCTTGAGCACATTTATATCATGCATATTATACCCTGCAACAATCATGTCATTTACATACAATAGAAATATAATATAGCTTCCATTTTCTATCCTTTTAAAATAAACATAGTGATCATAATGACATAAATTATATCCTTGTTTTGTCATAAACCTGTCAGACTTCAAATACCACTTCCTTGGATCTTGCTTTAGGGCATAAAAGATTTTCTTCATCCTGAATACAAAATTTTCCTTCCCTTTGACCTCATACCCCTATGGCTACTTCATGTAAATCTCTTCTTCAAAATCCCCATGGAGAAAAGTTGTGTTTACATGTAACTATTCAATATGAAAATCTTATATTGCCACAAGACTTAAAATAGTCTTAATTGAAGTCATTTTAACAACAGGAGAAACTATTTCTTCAAAATCTATGCATTTATTTTGTGCAAACCCCTTTACAACAAGTCTAGCCGTGTATCGTTTTTTTCCTCCATCTTCTTCCTTCAACTTGTAAACCCATTTATTCTGCAATGACCTTTTTCCTGTAGGCAACTGAACCAAGTCCCAAGTCTAGTTATTTACCAAGGAATCCATTTCCTCTTTCATTCATTTCTCCCACTTCCTTTTAGTGTCTACCTGCATTGCCTCTTCATAACATTTTGGTTCACCATAATCAGTTAACACTAAATAATACAATGAAGCAGAGTATCGTTCAGGGGGTCTACTTAACCTGGTAGATCTTCTAACAACACTTGCAAGATTTTGAGGTACATGTTTCTCCTTTTGTTGTACATTTTGATTTTCTAGTACCTTTGGAATTTATTTTTCAGTGATCGCATCAAGCACTATGTATTTTGGTTTTTCTTTTCCTTGTTTCTTTCCCTGCAACTGATCTTTGTACATGACCTTCTCATTGAATATTCCATCTCTACTCCTAATGATTTTGATATTTTCATAATCCCATAAGAGATAACCAAAATCATTAACACCATATCCAATAAAGGTACACTTATTGGATTTTGCCTCAAGCTTTGTTCTATTTTCTTTATCAATATGGACAAATGCTTCACAACCGAAAGTCTTCAAAAAATAATATTTTACCTTTTTACTTTTCCATGCCTCCTCTAGAATTCCACCATCCAATTAACTTAAAGGTCCTATGTTTATCAAGTAAACAACAATATCTACAACATCTACTGAAAATTGAAAGGGAAACCCTACATACAATCTCATACTCCTTGCACGCTCCATGATTTTCATGTTCATCCTTTCTGACACACCATTTTCTTATGGTGTTCTTGGAATTGTCTTCTCTATACGAATCCCATGGTATGAACAATAATAATCAAATGCCTTGTTGTAGTATTCACCTCCATTGTCTGATATGAGACACTTAAACCTTTTTCCTGTCTCATTCTGAATCAAGGCTTTCCATTTCTTGAAAGTATCAAAAAAATCAGATTTTTGTCGAATGCAATAAACCCAAGTTTTTCTAGTTGCTTCATCAATAAAAGTAACATAATAATGAGAGACACCAAGATATGATACCTGATATGGTACCCATACATATATATGCACAAGCTCTAACCTTTCACTCTTCATTTCTTTTTTTACTCTAAGAAATCTAACTCTCTTTTGTTTTCCATAAACACAGTGCTCACATAAATCCAAATCAATTTGTTTAATATCTGTCAACAAATTTATTTTGTGAAGTATTTGCATCCCCTTCTCACTCATGTATCCAAACCTATGATGCCATAGTGCTTTATCCACTCCTGTAGAAGATAAATATATAGAAAAGTCATTATTACTAGTACATAAATACAATGTACCTACCTTCTCTCCTTTTGCTATCATCAGTGATCCTTTGGTGACCTTCCACGCCTTATCTGTAAATATAGATATACAAAATTCAATTTCCAACTACCCTATTGAAATTATACTTTTCCTCAAATATGGAACATGTCTTACCTCTTTCAAAAACCATTGGTTTCCATTCTTTTTCTTTATTTTTACCTTACCCATTCCAAAAAATTTGCATGGTGCATCATCACCCAAATGAACCTATCAAAAATCACCTTGAACATAATATATAAAATGTTTCCTATGGGGTTTGCCATGAAATTAAGCCCGTGAATCTACTACTCAAGACTCAGAAATGTTATCTACAGAAAGAATCAAAGCATCTTGTAACACATCACCTGTTACATTTTCTTCTTGATTTTTCTCTTGTTGTCCATCTCTTTGTTTCTTTGGAGATCTACAATATTTCTTTAGATGTCCTTTCTACCCATGATTCCAGCTCTCTATCATTCCCATTCTGGATTTGTATCTACCCTTCCTAGAATTCCCACAGTTCCCTAAGCCATTTCCTCTATCCTTTTGTCTTCCCCTATTCTCCATGTTTAATGCATTACCTAATGTCTCGAATGTGGTTTTCCATCGCATTTCCTCGCTAAGGATAACACCAACAACATCATCAAATTTTAGAGTGTTTGAACCAAAGAAAAAATTACTTACATACATGACCAAACCATTCCATCTTTCTAGCAATCAACACATGATTAGAAGATCCCTAACCTCATCATCAAATTCCACTTTTACAGAACTTAGTCGATTAGTAACTGTATTAAATTCATTTAAATGATCTACAACAAACCCACCTTTTGACATATTCATATTGAATAATCGCTTCATTATAAATACCTTATTGGATGTAGAGGGTTTTTCATATAGTTTATCCAATGTGTCCATCAACTCCTTCATTGTCTTTTCTTTTGAAATATTGAAATCCACCGACGTTTCCAGGCTCAACTGTATCCTTTCTAGTTCCTTTCTATCAGGAACCTCCCATTCTTCATCCTTCATGGTCATCGGCTTCTTTTCTATTCTACCCAATGGTTGGAATATCTCCTTCTAATATAAATAATATTCCATCTGGATCTTCCATAACTGGTAGTTTTTTTCGTTAAATTTCTCAACCCTAAACTTTCCATCTTCCACCATTTCTCCCACTTGAACCAGGAACCCTCTTTTCCTGTGAGTTACATTTCTCTCTAATACCAATTGTCAGAAAAATAGGATCGCAGAGCAATAAAATAAAACAAATGTGGAAACAAAACAAAAAATATACATAATACAATAGAGACATAGATATACGTGGTTCACCGAGTGTGGGCTACGTCCACCAGAGAAATTGCGAGGTCCTTCCTTTTTATTATCCATCAAAATGAAGGGATACAACCTACATCTCAACCAAATGTAACTTCCTCTTCTTTCTCTCATAGTATTCTATATCAAAATACAAAATTAGTGATAATAAACAACCACAATACAATTCCCTCATAAGAGAGGGTTTTCTTCTAGGAAACAAAACCCTAAATATAACTTCTATCGTCAGATATGTGACCTTATAACCAATGGTCCAGATTGATTATGAAATTACAATATTTTACAAGGTAATTTTTTCCAATATTTCTCTTCGGGGGCACTTCCACCAAATCCTCCGCTATGAGGGGGGGATAAAAAAATTGTCGTTTCCCCCCTTGGACCCCCCTGTGGACATTTATGGGGGGGGAATCCCCCCCACACCCCCCCATTAGGGAATGGGGTCCAAGCATGGCTGAAAAAAACCTCTGAATCAGGAAGATAATTAGGCTCCACAACCAACATGGACTTATTAAAATTCTTAAGTCTTCATGTTTATTGCCCTTATGTGTTATTTCTGTGCAAGTGATACAAATGTTTAACTGCACTTATCTTTTAGTTTTCTTCTGATTAGGATAGGATAGAATAGTATAGAGTAGAAGTGCATATTAGAGTTGTAGATAATAATTTTAGTTTAGAATTAGTTCTTTTAGAGTTTTAATTCATATGAGAACCTTCAGTTCTTGGATTCATATTTAGATAGTAAATTAGTTAGATTGGTAACCAGGAAAAAATTTGGTCATAAATTCCATTCCAAACAAGAGTGGGTCTAATTGGGACCTGCCATCGGGAATTATCCCTTACCTGCTTGAATGGGTCATTATGTCCCATCAACGTATAGCTCTCAACTTCTCCCACTTTGTTAACCACATTTGACAGACAATATTTTATACTACATGGGTTTATTTCCTCTCTTCCGGTCCAGTTAGGAGGAAAGCCCATTTCCATAGAAGTATAGGTAGTCGACATGTCACTCATCTATAATATGTTGTTGGGAAGGATTTGGAATTTGCGATGATAGTCATTGTCTCATCAGTATTTCAAATTTTATGTTTTCCCCATGAGGGGAGGATTGTAACTATCAATCAAATGGATTTTAAATTCTCTAGCTCCAAGGAAAATTTGAGATCCACATTCCACTGGATAAAAAACTCTCAATTGACAACTCAGAGTATCGGTATTGGAATGTTTCCTTTTCTTATGGGTACCTTTAATTTCTCAGTACCGATGTCTTATATTCATGCAACCTTGGTCGGATATCAAAATTTTAGTTCCCCATATTTCGTTACAATATTTGCTTCATTCAGAACATCATATTTGCAAGATCCATGGGTGTTAACCTTATTGTGAAAATCAATAAAAGGTTTCACACATGCCAGGATGGCTATGCCACTATCTGCATTTGAGTTTCGTTATCCAATAAGCCACTGAATGCATAGATCAAACTCCTTCATTGAAAAAGGAGGACAATCAGTTTCTGGAGCCCATCTGGGCTCAAAATTATTCAACTTCCCAAGACTATCTTTATACTGTCTCACCTTCAGACGAGGCTATTATAGAGGAAATTACTAGATCGAAAAGTTTGTGGGAGGATATGCATCATCGATCGTATTTCCTCCCTAAGATCAGTTGTGTGGAAGGTAGAGAATCCAGGTCATCTGTGAGGAGAAACGTTGTTAAGAATTTGAACTCCTTAGAAAAGAATTGGTTTCTATGCTAAGGAAAATATGTAAAATATATCAAAGACCATTTTGATCAACATTTCTAAAACCCCTGATGTTGTGGAAAACGTTTTTATCAAGGCATATAGCTCTCAAGATGAAATTCATCAGTATACGACACTTTTTAAGGAGTTTTGTGATGTTTTCGCTTGGTTGTACAAGGAAATTCCTGGCATATATCCTCAAATTATCAAACACGAGATTCAAACCTATGAAAACGCTAAACTTGTTCGACATAAATTCTGAGCAGTTAAACTGAGGAAAGCAACAACGATCAAGGATGAGGTAGGAAAACTGCTCAAAGTAGGATTTATCTATCAAGTCCCATTGATATAATGGGTATCCAATACCGTTCTAGTTGACAAGAAGCAGGGAAATATTCGAGTTTGCATGGATTTAAGTGATTTGAATAAATATTTTCCTAAAGACAATTTTGCTACATAGTGTATAGATCAAATAATTGATGAATGCGCAAAAATTGAAATTTTTTCTTTCATGGACGGTTTTTCTGGTTACAACTAGATACAAATCCAACCTGGGGACCAACATAAGATTTATTTTATTTGTCCTTGGGGAACCTTTGCATACAAAAAGATTCCCTTTGGCCTAAAAAATGTTGGAACCACTTTTCAACGGGACATTATATTCACTTTCCACAATATTAAACACATAATGGAGGATTACTTAGATGATCTTGCGTCTCATTCTCGTAAGAGGGCGCAACATCATTTACACCTCCATCTTGTCTTTGAATTATGTACTCACTATCAAATTCACTTGAATCCACATAAGTGCATTTTTTTGTAACTTCAATATGTGTCTTGGGGTGTATCATTTCAATTGAAGGGATAATGGTTGACCCTTTGAAGTTTGAGGCAATAAAATAGTTGTATCCCCCACACATAGTGCATCATCTTTAGAGCCTACAAGGAAAGGAAAATTTACTTCAGTGTTTTGTACCAAACTACACGTATATCAAAAAAGGATTTATGTTCCTATTGAATAAATGAGTTCCATTTTACGGGGATGAGTCAACACAACGTTATTTCGATGCATTGAAGAAAGCTCTAGTTTTGGCTCCCCTGCCTAGCCCCCCAGATTATAATAGAGATTTCCTACTTTACCTGGAAGAAGTTGAATCTTCGATCGAGATGGTATTAGTTTAGGAGGATGATAAGATCCAAGATCATGTCATCTATTATTTGAGTCGCACCTTGGTGGGTCCTAAACTAAAGTATTTGCACGTCGAAAAACTAGCATGAGCAACATTTATGGTTTTCAACATCTTCGTCATTATATTCTATTGTGAAAGATAGTTGTCATCGTTGGCGTTAACCATTTATAATATGTTTTGAATCGGCAAATAATTGTAAGGAAGTACAACAAGTGGATTGTTGTTCTTCAAGAGTTTGATTTGGATTTTTCTTCTACCAAATCCAAGAAATCTTTAGTCTTCGTTGAGCTTATGTTGTAATTACTAATTGAGAATGAGGATAATGAAGTTATTGACTCGCTTCCAAATTAGCATATATTCCTCATCTCTTCATCCAATCCTTGGTATGGAGATATTATTATATATATCTAGACTCTGAATTTCCCTCTGCATTTCTCGCGAGATGAGCGACAACGTATTCGCCACCTAGCCAACAATTATCTCATTATCACCAACACTTTGTATTGATGAGGGGTAGACTCAATTATATTCCATTTCCTTACTCATGAAGAAGAGGATTTGGTTTTAAATGAATGCCATAGTGGATCATGTGGAAGTCACTTGCCAGGGTTGGAAACAACCCAAAATATTTTGTCCATTGGATATTTCTAGCTAACAATCTTTAAAGATTGTATTGAAGCAATCAATAAATGTCATACTTGCCAAATATTTACTAAAAATGTGTGCACACATCCTGCTCCTATGTTTTCCATTATTACTATCTGCCCCTTCAGAAAGTGGGGGGTAGATTTTATGACATGCCACCCAGTTTAATCTAGGGGGCATTGATATATCATAGTGGTTGTTGACTACTTTATGAAGTGGGCAGATTCCATGCCGATGTTTACTAATGATGGTGAAACCACAATTTTTTTGTATTTAATCAAGTCATAGCTACGTTTGGGGTTCTAAGAAATATTGTCACTGACCATGGAAGTCACTTCTAGAACTGTATGATGTCTGAGTTAGCATCAAAGATGAGTTTTAGGTAGGGGAACTCATCTCCTTCCAATCCTAAAGAGCATGGTTAGGTTGAAGTTGTTAACAAACCCTTGAAAACCATTTTGAAAATAAATATCAAAACAACCGGATCAAATTAGCATTTGATGTTATATCTGGCATTGTGGGCCTACCGAACCTTGGTCTAAATTGCAAAAGGATTTTCTCCTTTTCAACTTGTTCACAGAGTACAATCATGTTTTCCTATTGAATGTGAAATCCCTTCACTTAAAATTTTTGTTGAGCTCCTCCTTGACATGAATCAACTTGAAGAGCGCCTCGTTTACTTAGAATGCATTGATGAACAATGTCAAGATGTTACTTTAGCAAATGCAGTGCATAAAAAATGTGTGAAGACTCAATATTATAAGTTTGGATGTCTAAGGGTGTTCTTTGAAGGAGACCTTGTTTTGGTTTATGACTAGGACAAGGATTCCTTGGGGGCAGGCAAGTTCAACCCTATGTGGAACAATATGTATATCGTGCGATGTGTGTTGAGAAAAGGGGCCTAGGAATTGGCATATTATGAGGGAAATGTGTTTTCGAAGCCTAGAAATGGGATCTACCTTAAAAATTACTATTCTTGAGCTTCACAGCTCGAGTACTAAACACAATTACCAACTTAATGAGAAATGTGACCCCAAAACAAGAACTTTGGCCCAAAAAACCCGTATTTAGGCATAAAAAAACATCAAAATCAACCCCCAAATCAAAAAATGGTGCTACCAGTAGCACCATTTTTTAAAACGGGGTCAAAATTACAACATTTTTCAAACATGGCCTTCAAAACTCAGACTGGCTCAAAAAAACCTTAAAATTAACACCTAAATATATATATATATATATATATATATATATATATATATATATATATATATATATTTGAAAAAAAAGAATGGTTTTGACAAAAAAAATAAAAATAAAAATGTTAAAATTTTAGATTATTTGAAATCATATTTTTATCATTTGGTACCATTAAAACCAAAACCAAAACCTAAAAATCAACCATCAAATTGAAAAGTATTTCTATCGGTAGCACTCATTCTAAAATTGGTGTATGAAAATGACACATTTTTATAAAGTGGTAAAAGAAATCATCATTACTATAAAACAAATCATAATATCAACTCTTAAATGTTTAATTTTTAAATCTTATTATCACTCAAAGCACAAGGTAATACATAATTCCGTGAAAATATCACAATATACTTTAAAAATTCAACGTCACTTTTTAATAAAATTTTTTACTTCTAATAATAAAAAGTAAATACAATTTACATTGAATGGAACATAATCTATTTATTAAAAGTATTGTTATATTGTCCATATTCAAAACATATGAGCTAAGAAATTTTATTATATTATCCATAATCAAAACATATAATTCATAAAAAATTAAAAAAGATTCATAACTCCATGTAAGATTATATGTAATTTCAATGCTCATTTCTAGCTACCATACAAACATCATATGGATTAAAAATACATAAAATGTTTCATACACATATTCAGATTGACTCAGGGTTTCTAAAATACCATCAGAGTCTGCATTGCCTTCAGATGAATGATTGGATGAATATGTAGATGATCCATACTCTTCTCTATCGTCGATGAATGCATCATCTGAGTCTAAATTCATGCCTAACATTCATATGTCAAATGCCTTTTAGATATACGACTAAGTTCAACAGACTTCCATATTGAATTTATTTCTTGTGGCAACAACCTCTTGATAATATTTGTTGTCTTGGAGCGAAGAGTTCCTCTCTTTGTCAAATTTAATTCATAAACAAGTATGTCAACATCATCTAATTTTAAGAGGTCAATGCGATGACGAGGTGTATTTTGACCCTTTATTTTTCACTTTCTATGGACATGTTTCTCAACCACCATCTTTGTCTTGTACACACCATTGAATGGGTGTGTACTTGATGCATACCAATGCACTTCAATTGCAATAACATCATCATTTTCTTTCTCAACCTTTATAACCTTTCCAATCTAGAATGGATAACCATGTGGATCTTCAGTCAGTAAAACTGCAATCATGCTACCCTCCTTATTATATTGTATTGAACCCCTATAAAGGTATTCCATGGCTTCAAGTTGTGCAAGTGACCTTCACGAACCAATATACATTTCTCTTTCCTCTTCTTGTGTAAACTCAATAGCACCTTGAGATTATTGTTGAAATTCACCAATGTTTTTTCTTCAGATTCATTTGGCATATTTTGTGGCCAATGAAATGGAGTCTTCAACATTGTATCTTCATTTGTTGAGCTTGAAATTATGTCACTTTGACTATTGAAAAAATACTCTCACCAAACAGGATCAACATCATCAAAGTATTCATATGTATCCTTAATGGACTTTTTTATTTCTTCGAGGCATTCAGAATAATCTACGTCTCTATTATGCCTCTGTGAATTATAGATTTAAGCAACTGATTGTAAAAATAATAACTTTGATGCAAATATTGGACGATCTGGAATGAACTTAAAAAATGCTAAACCTGATGAAGGCCCCCATTCTGTAGTATTTGAATACTACTTTCTGCATGTAAGTGTTTTCCCATCAATTCTTTTGAAACAAAATTGTTGTTGGAAGCTAATGTCATTAACCTTCTCAATACATTTTTATTCATGATACGATCCCTGAATAAATCTTCTCATGTCAACAATTTATTCTAATATATGAAAAGAAAGCTCTGGAATGTATGCTTTCTTAATACATTCAATCAATGATAGTAGGCTTCCAACATTTTTCCTCTTCAATGTTACTAAACAATGACTGAACATTTGATCAATATGATCATGAGTGTGTCCAACAAGAAGGAAAGCAACTTTCACTTTTTTAAAGATTCCCATTTCAACAAGCATGCTTAAATATCCAAACACAATTTAATTTTAATTTTCACGACTAGTGTTTTCCAACTGTAGATAGAGAACTTGGGGAACATTTCCATAATAGTGAGTGAGAACATGATGAATTATGGTGATGGTCATATTTGAATCATTATGAATATTTTGAGTTGTAAAGTAAAACCTTGGACACATTTTTCCATTAAAAACCATACAATCAACCAAGTGAAATTGAATGAAATTATCTTCCTGTAATTGTTTGGGTGTACAAACAAAATGTGGTAGAAGTGTTTTCTTCTGGTCCATGCCATCAATTATCATACCTAAATATTTTTTTGGAGCATCATAACACTTCCTCCGATGTTTGTACAATTTTTTCCTTTCACTTGATTGTTGATTCTAATGTTCTTGAAGTGCTTTGACTATGGAATCTACACATGACATAAAATGAAAATATTGATCATATGTTTTCATAGTTGATAAATATTCAATTAAAAAAATACAAAATAGTAAATACATACCTCTTTCTAACCCTTCATATTTATCTCTTCTTGATTTAAGAGTAGAACATATACTACAAATCCCCATCCTTGACTTCTTAGGAATACATAAATTGTTGAATTGTTTCTTCCATATTCTTGTAAAATATTCGTATGTAATAAAATTACCATTTCATTCAACACCTTCAGCATATCCTTTGTACAAGTTGTATATTTCCCTCCTTGAGAAATTATCTGGAATATGTATTGTGTCTCTATCTGGAATACACTCTCCATGTTTGGAAAATAAATCATGCATCCATGACAATGTAGTGTTTGTCAATGGCCCACTCTCTCGTACATAATGTACCTTTGAATAAAATGAAGGATATTTTTCCAACCTTGTCTGGATTCTTGATAGATGAGTATTACCAATTGAGTGAATTTCTTTGAAATCCTTTCCGCAAAATAAAATATTCCCAATGAAATAATCATATCTTGTATTGGTGGATATAATGCACCCCATCAAATATGAATTTTGCATGCTCTTATTCATTGACAAATATTTCTTCCTTTTATTCAAGGCATACATGTAGTCCATGCTTTTCAAACAATTATTTTGACAACATTCACTTAAAATCAATTCACTTATGGAAATTGATTTAGTGAGAAATTCTTTCCTAGACCTTGTATAACTAGAATGATTTGGATTGTTATAAAAAGGTCTAGTCGTGGTCCTAGACACAATGTTTCTTTGCAATGTATCCACTATTTTCATCATCCTCACTAGAAGGATTTTCCTTATCACCGGAAGAAATATTAAGAAAAACATTGTTAGGAGACTGAACTAGAGAATGTCGATGACTTGATTTGTTGCAGCTGAATGATTGAGAACAACATCATCAACATAACCATTTGGAGGAACATAATCATCAACATTGTGTCCACCATTGACATAATCATCTTCATTTGTTTCAAAATCCCCACTTGAGTGAAAATTTCCACCATCCTACTTAGTGCCTTCAAAATCTTCATTAGGATCTTGAAAATCCTCACTTGGAGGAAAATCAACATCATCAACATTTTTTCCTTTTAATTTATCACTCGAGAAAGAGTTTCCACCAATGGCATAATCATATTCACTACTTTGAAAATCCCCACTTGAGAGATATTCTTCATGATCCTCATTACTGGCTTGAAAATCCTCACTTGAAGGAAAATCTTCATTATCCTCATTGGTACCTTGAAAATCATCACTTGGAGGAAAATCATCATCACCAACATTGCTTCCTTTAAATTTCTCATTCAGTAAAAACTGTCCATCATTTCCATAATTGTCATCATTACATTTAAAATCCCCACCTGGGGGGAATTATTGATCATCCTCATTCATCCCTTGGAGGAAAATATTATTCAGTACCTTCAAAGTCCACACTTGGAGGAAATTCATCATCACCAACATTGTTGTTTTTAAATTCCCCACTTGGGAAAGAGTGCTCACCATTTTCATAATAATCTTCACTACTTTTAAAATTTCCACTTGAGGGAAATTCTCCATCATATGCATTGGTTCCTTGGAAATCTTCATCGGTACCTTGAAATTCCTCACTTGGAGGAAAATTTTCATCCCAATCATTTAAATTTTCATCATAGTCTCCACTTTGACCTACATTTTGATTATTTTCATTACTATTAAACTGTTGAATAGATTTATCACCATCATATTCCTCCTCTTCATCATTAGTGCCTTCAGAGTCCTATGATTTAGGAATTTCATGAGGAACATCTTGAATAAAATTTATTGCACTATGATCAAACTTCTGACTAGCTAAAACATACAACACCTCATTTTCATTACAAACATTCCTATTGCATTTCCTAGTCCCAACAGAAAAGGTATGCAAACAATTTGTTGATGTCTCAAAAATAAAATCTTCTTTATCTGATGAAGCCATCCCTTTTATCTAAGAGCATAGAATGATACAAATGCTCACCCTCCCAATGACATTCTTATAACTTGCATAATGATCTTTTCCCTCTAAATCCCCCCCCTTCAAAAAAATTTCCTCCAAAATTCCCCCCTCAAATTTTTTCCTCCAAAATTTATCCCCAATTTGTTCCCTTTATTATATTGCCTTAAAAATTAAAAACAAATTTTACTCTTTTATTTCATTATTTACATATTAAATACAATATTTCTCATGTTTATTTATTTATCCCACATTCATTAAATACAACGATGATCCATATAAGTTTAGGTATATATGTAGACAATATATCTAATTTTTGTTTATCCCACATTCGTTATACTAACAGTAATTTATATCATCTGCGTTATATATACACAATAATTTTTTATCTTTTTACATTGTGTGATATCTTGGGCAGTGTTCAATAAAGGATTTGGAGAAAGATACAAGGGAGAAACATCGAGAAGACGTCCAAGGAGAATCTAGCATTTTAGAGGTTAGTTATTTTTTAAATTCTTACCATTTATGACGCAACACCCCTACCTCAGCATGTTTTGCTTGACCTCTCGATCTTTGGATCTTCCTATTTCCTTGAGAATAAATGGCTCTTTATCTCCCACTGGAACCTTCAATGCATATAGTACCATAGGTCCTTCTTAGAAGTTACACCTACGTGAAAAAACACTAGACGCGAACCTCTACCCCACATGACCACCTGGCGTGACCACAGACTTAACCCGAAAAGGTGTTTTGGATTTCACGACTTCACGATTTCTATTATGAGTCCCCACTAACTCCTTTGATTCTCGAAACCCTAAAATGGGCTAACAGTTCTTTAGATCCTCCCTTATGCCTCAATCATATGACCTCCAGTCAAATCTTGGGGCTCCACTTTCGAGCGCGTCAAGATTTCATGAATCGTGAGTTCATGATGCAAGTCTCCCCTTCTTCCCTGAAGTATGAACTCACGACTCCTCTGCTATAGATAAAAGGTCCTAATATTTCCATGATCTGACGGTCCAGATCATGTTGGGACTTCGCCTATCAGGGATTCTTGAAAATGACTTCCTCCACACTTCCAACTTTCTAAATGTTGAAATTCAAAGTGTCCCAACCTAATTTCTCTCGTTGATTTAGATATAACAACTTCTACCTCTCCCGAGATTGCGAGTGTTGAAAGACACTCAGCCTTAACCTCTCCACTGATCCACTGATCCAATGGTCCACGGAAAATTGGTGTTTCTCCCTCTGAGGAATTTAACCATCCATTCAAGTTCTCAAAGATTCCTGACCAAATAACTTGGTGTCTTTCCTCCTGAGTTTGGTTTCTGTGAGGTGTCTTCGACCCTCATCCTTCCCTTGAACTTTCCAAGACTCTATCCCTCTTGAGCTTGGTTTTGGCTGCAACTCAAGGATTCCAAAGAATTATACTCGCACTCCTTGAGACCTTCACGATAATCCATGATCATATAAAATCTTCCAACTCTACACATCCTTCAGACAACATTTCTTCAACCTCCCACTAGGTTGGAAAAGTCTAAGACTTCGACCTGCTTGTGCACACCTTCCATGAATATATACTATACTTGAACTTATGATGGTATGAGAACAACAATATCCCTCCTGATATTTTATGAGATCAAACTAAGAATCTTTTCCATGCACTCCTTGCGGACTTTCATTGCACTCGTTGTAGGATTTCTCAGGAAGAGAAACAATTGAAACTCATATTCTCCCTCTCACAGACTTCATAATTTCAACATGAAATCATACACACAAAGCATTGAATAAAATGCATAACAGAGCATATAAGAAAACTGTAAACATACCATTTAATAGATGTAAAAAGTAACCGTCAGTACACCATGAAATTGAGTCAAAACATTCTTATATTAACTAAAGTGCTTATGTACATGGGTTCTATAGCAACAACTATCTGCTTATACAACTCATACAGTCTATGTTCTTCTCTACTCTATATTGCTCTCTGCAACTCTCTCTT
Organism: Picea engelmannii; assembly: GCA_009831015.1. Taxonomy (NCBI): domain Eukaryota; kingdom Viridiplantae; phylum Streptophyta; class Pinopsida; order Pinales; family Pinaceae; genus Picea; species Picea engelmannii. Next base: position 803,429 of record ML783332.1, on the reverse strand, counting down.
CCAATGAGAATAATAGTCCAATACAATACATATGAGGGAGATTTTTCAAGTTTTCCCTCCTACAACCTCAAGCTATCTAATCGAATTAAATCCTACAACTACTATACATTGATCACATTAATTTCCTACAACCGACAAATGAGAGCAACCTCTCAAGATCTGCGTGACAATTTCCAAAACATTTAAGATCACTTATGTCTCTCTAGATATTACATAAATGTTCCTTCCTTTTGAAATTCAAAATATCTTCAAAATGTGCATTGGTGCGTATCCAACTGTCCTCCACTTTGCGCTTGCTTGCGATGCTCTTGCATCATACTCCTCTGGCTGAAAAATTCATGGACTCCCATCCATGAGCTCTTGCACCATCTGTCCATGTTTCTAGATCTCTGCTTCACTTTCCCTACTGGCATATTTAATTGCGTTTCCCTTCCACTTTACCAAGTATTCAAAATACATCTTCCTTCGGGTCTTCTTGCTAACTCTCTGATCAATGATCTTTTCCATCTATGGATTTTTAGCTACAAGAAGTTGTTTGACCACTGAATTTCCTTCTGAGTTTCTACTCCTCTCACTTCATCTTCTCTGTAAGGATAAATATCTTCTACGTTGAATATAGGTGATATTCCCACATCATCTGCCAATTCTATCTCATAAGCATTTGCCCCAAATTTTCTCAGAATATTACACGGCCCTATCTTTTTCATCTTCAGCTTGTTATACGTTCCCCTTGGGAATCTTTGCTTTATGAGGTGCGCTAAAACTAAATCTCCCACTTTGAATTGAAACTCTCTTTTGTGTTGATCTTCTCTGCGCTTATGCTCCTGGTTGGAACTCTGCAACTGCTCTTTAATCTTACCGTGGAGATCTTGCACTTCTGCTACAAAATCTTCTGCTCCAACACTTCTGAACTCATTCTTCCCTAAGTCTCTCAACTCATATACTCCCCTTGGTTGCATTCCATACAATATCTAAAATGGGCTCTTTCCTATGCTCTGGTTAGGTGAGTCATTATATGAAAATTATGTTTGTGACAGAATCTGATCCCATTGACTATGATGTTCAGCTACTAAACGCCTCAATAAGTCTCCCAAAATTTGATTTACTAATTCAGTCTGTCCATCCATCTGAGGGTGATATGCTGAGGTAAAAGATAAATTCATCCCTAGCTTCTTCCGTAGTGTCCTCTAGAAATGACCAACAAATTTGGTGTCTCTATCTGAAAAAATACTCTTGGTTAAACCATGAAATTGAACAACTTCTTTGAAAAACATATTTGCAATGTGTGTTGCATCACTGGTTTTATGAGATGGAATAAAATGTGCCAGTTTTTATAATCTTTCGACTACCACGAATATTGAATCACAACCCCTTTGTTTCCTTGGCATTCCTAACAAAAAATCCATGCTTACCGCGTCCCACGACCTCCATGGTACTAGAAATGGTTGATACAATCCTGTATTTTGTCTTTTCCCCTTTGCATGCTGGCAAATTCTACATCTGTTCACAAACTTCTTGACATCCATCCTCATTCCTAGACAATAATACAAATTGTTCAGTTGCGCAAATTTTTTTTCATGGCCAAAGTTTCCAACCAACCCCCCACTATGCTTTTCCTTCAAAAGGTTTTATCTCATAGAACTCTTTAGGATACACAACTGATTTACTTTGAATAATAATCCATCATGGATCAAATATTCAACCCATTGGATTTTTTCTCTTAGAACAGGATTCTCACATGCTTCATAAGCGTCATTGAAATCTAAATCATCTCTGTACATATCCTTAAGGCTATCAAAACCTAAGGTCTTCACATGAAACTCCTGCAGAATCAAACATTTCCTACTTAATGCATCAACAACCTTATTGGCAGTTCCAAAAATGTGCTTTATAAAAAAAGTAAAGTTCTTCATAAATTCAACCCATTTTTCATGTTTCTAGTTCAGTTTCTCATGTTTGGTTATAAACTGTAAGGCATGGTTGTTGCTATAAAAAATGAACTCTTTCGGAACCAAGTAGTGACTCCATTTATTCAACACATGTATGAATGCATAAAAATCTTTATCATACGTGGAATAATTCCTCTTGGCATCATTAAACTTCTCACTGAAGTATGCAACTGGTATATTGTCTTGACTTAAGACTGCTCCAATCGCAAATCCACTTGCGTCACATCTCACTTGAAATGTCTTACTAAAATGTGGCAGAACCAGAACTGGTTGTTTGGTTATCTTCTCCTTTAACAACTTGAAACTTTTCTCTACTTCCTTTGTCCAATGAAAATATTTATGTCTTTTATTGACTGTGTCCATCATTGATGCAAAAATTGCACTAAAAGTTTTGATGAATTTCCTGTAAGAACTGGCTAGTCCATGGAATCTTTTGACTTCAAATATATTCCTTAGAGACGGCCATTCTTTGATTTATTTTACCTTCTCAATGTCCATATTCAACTCATTCAAAGATATCACAAACCCTAAATAAATGAGTTCCTTCTTCATGAAAGATGACTTCTTCATATTTATCAACAACTTCTCTTGCTACAACCTCCTCATCACTAGAGTTAGGTGTCTCAAATTTTCTTCCTTAGTCTTATTGAATATCAATATATCATCAAGATACACAATTACAAATTTTCCAATGAAATCCTTCAAAACTTCGTTCATTAATCTCATAAAAGTACTTGGCGCATTCATCAAACCAAACGGCATGACAAGCCATTCATACAGTCCTTCATTCATCTTGAATTTTGTCTTCCATTCATCACCTGATCCGGATTTTATGAGCAGAACGAAATGAATACAGATTATCAATAGGTGCTTAACACAAAAATAACAGAGATACAGTAAAACTGGTTTTCTATTAAATAACGAAATAAGCTGAAACTGTAAAAATGCAGCGGAAACAAGCTTGCTGGAATGGTGGCGGCTTATCTCTCAGAAGAGATGTGACGGCAGCGCGCATTCACAAGAAGATGGTTACAATGAGGCTCTAAAGGCCTTTTTACAATAAACAAGAATGCCAAAAGTCCTAGACATCAAAAACCTAACCCTAGGAGATGAAGCGCCAAAAGTCATGTGGGCCCCGTTTGGGTAAGTTGGTGCATCAACTTCTCGGGGTCGTAACTTTTGCATATGATCTCCGTTTTAGGCGTATGATAGCTTGTTGGAAAGATCTATCCGAGAAATACAACTTTTGGCCGGAGAAACATCAATCTATGATCCATGTTGCTCCCCATTTTCCCAAAAAAACATCGTTTAGGGCCTCAAAATGGCCCCGGAAGTTAAAAACTGCTAAAAATAGTAAATTACCAAAATTGCCAGAAACATGTTTTGGGATAGTTGAAGAAGGTGGGTGGCCACCGATATCCACCTGGATCAATCCTCCCTCCTTTGGAAGCAATGGTCTCCATTGCGTTGAGTTCCCCCATTAGATGAGGAAATTTTTGCTGAATTTGGCCCCGGGTGAGCCACTTGCCTTGGTGCAGGAGCTGCCCTGCTTTGATGACTTGATAAAGCTGGATCCTTTGTTGTCGAGTGCCCTTTATCTGTCTGTCCACAATCTGATCATTGGATGCCTGTTGTATGCAGTCGGGGTTGAGCTCTGTTGGTGTCAGTTGTTCTGCTACTTCTGAGGTGTCCAATAATGGTGGG
>ML783332.1:772503-790169 GCA_009831015.1 Picea engelmannii | reverse complement strand
TCTTATATTCAATGTTTTTTTTTTAGTTTATTATAATGTGAAAGGCCTAATTTTTTATTGTTTTATCTGATAGGAAAATGGCAGGAAAGAGATTATCTATGAATATATCTAGATCACGACCTGCAATAATGGCATCCAAAATTGCAACTGGAACCTCCATGAATGTTAGGCAACAAAATGATAACATAACACCTAAGCTATCAATCACAATGAAGAATTTTAGAGAGTGGAAATATGTGGAAGGTGAAAACAAAATGGAATATTCTTGGTTTGTTAAAGACATGCAAGGAAGCAATGGAGATCATATATATTTGTACTGTACCAAATTAGAACATGTGCAAGGAAATTATCAGGCACCTGGCTTGTTACAAGATCTATGTTTGGTGCCAACCACATATATTGTTTATGCACTTGTCAAACAAGGAAAAACTTATATTAAGTTTAGATATTGTTTCAAACTGAGCAATTATAACAAGAATGAACGTTTTTCAAAATTATGTCCATCCATCGTTTATGACATTGAGAAAGGAAATGTAAGTTTTTTATTTTTAAATTTTTGTCATTTATTATTTTTAGTATCATGGTAATGTTTTAATTTTATTTAACATGAAAATGTTATATTTTATTTTTACAGGATTTTGTTGAACGACATTCACATATGTTATTGGAGATTTACTCTACAGAAAATAATATCATGGATGTCATCAATGCATTTCATATTGAAAATACACAAGAAGGAAGGAAAAATAAACAAAAAGTAATGGAGATTGAACCTACAAGAGTAGACAGAGAAGAACATGAAAGAAGAAATAAAAATACCATTCTAGAAATCTTAAAAGGGTTACATTTGAAAATACAGAAACTCCAAATGAAGATTTTGTTGAGATTGGTCCCAATGAGGTTATGACTCCTTCTCGCAAAAAGAATAAACAAGATAAATGCAAAAGAGCGATGGTTGATGATGAGTGTATTCCTATTGATTATGAAGAAAGAATTGATTTAGATGAAACACATTTAAATCATAAGAGGAATAAAACAAATTTTGATAATGTTCAAGAAGCCATCGTTAGCTCAGAGTATTATAGTGAAATTCCTAAAGGTAGCAGAGAAATAATAACACTAGGTGTTCATCTATAAAATGGTATTATGAAAACAACACAAAATTTCATTCAAAATAGAATGAGGACAGAGAACTTAGTTGATGATGGCCACACATTTCAGTTGAATGTGCAACAACTTTATAAACCCATAGAAGGGTAAGAAAAATATCAAATTAGAAAACCACCGCATCACATGCATATTCACAATTTGAAAGCATTGATTAGGTACAATCCATATGCACATGTGTTTGACTACCTAGTTCTTGTTGACCCAATGGAAGTTCCTATGAGGGAAGAATTTGATACATCAAAATATTTTGACTACAAATATTATGTGATTGGAGGAAATCATTCTGCATAGGATAGAAGATAATTGATGCAAGAATTTCCCAATAATCCTCTTTTTGAGACAGTGAAATGCATAATTTATGTCGGCTTAATAGATTCAGAAACAAAGTTACTGGCATGGGATCATAACACAGACAATGAGTACAGAATGTCTACGACTTTCATTCAAAGGGTGAAATTTATCCATAATGATTTTTTTGAAATATGTCGTGGGGAGATATCAAATGTTGATTTCAAGTTTCAGAAGAAATATTGTATGGAAATAGGATTCCCATGTGATGATGAAAATACAAAAGAAAAAAAAAACACAAAGGAAGTGATATATTTAGAGTTGTGGATAGATATTTTCATTTGGGATTTTTAATTGGACAAGTATGGGATTTGATAGATGAGATCTTCGCCCTATGGGAAAATATTAGTCTAAAAAATTAAAGAATTAAGAAGGCTAAACCATTGTTATGTGGCACAAGTAAGACATGTCCTGACATAAAAATCTTCCAAATGATATGACTATAACACCTTGGAGATCAATACAAGGAGTGAAGGATGATAAAATTATCATAACTATATTATCACGTTTTAGGTCAGGAGAATTGTCAATATAAGAAATGTGCGATGAATTTAAAAACTAAGATTGTTGAGTTATTTTTATTTATGTTAGGACAAGAAAATTAATTTTTTTAGTTTAACATAATAATGTTTTAAGTATTTTGTTATATATATCATTATAACATTGTTTTTGTTTTTTTTAGTCACAAGGTGTATATGAGAATACAAAAGGAAATGGCCAAGATGTTGAATGAAGAAAGTTAGGATGATGTTAAACTCAACTATCCAGATTCAAGCTCTTCAACAGTATTGAAACATTTTTTTGTTGCATTCAAAAATGTATGTTGATTTATTGCATTCATATTATTCGTTTGTAAGTTAATTTATTTCTATTTTAATAGTTATATATATATATATATATATATGTTCGTTTGTTTCATTAAAGATGCTAAAGAGGAATGTAGATGGCGTACCTGAAACTTTCAAAAGTTTGATTCAAAAAGCCAAGTTTGAAAGAGAAAGAAGGAGACGTGTTTAAAATGTTAAACTTGATGACACCCTTGATCACTACATTTGAAATGGGCTCGACACTGTTCAATATAATGTGATATTAGGTGATTGTGAACAACTTGCAAATATTGTTCCTAAAAAATAATACTCCCTAGTTATTGTGTATATCCCTCATGGTTATAATATCATAAACATTAAATATGATACTAATCCTTATACTTACCAAGAATTCAATAAAGTGGTTATGGGATTTACGGAAGTTACAACGTCATCATTTTGGAGATTTCTAATTTTTCATTCAAACACACAACAAGGATTAGTACAATCAAGCTTCAAGGGGAAAGAAAAGACAAGGATGCAGTTTATTTTGTAAGATATTGAAAGTGTGTGTTTAGCAATTAAGATTAGGAAACAATTTTATTAATTCACATGTTAATTGAATTTGCACTTATTTATGTTATGGGCACAAGACTAATATTCAAATCTCCAATAGAGAACCATTTAAACATAATTTTGAGAGTATACATCTTGCAACCTGGACAAAACATGATTCTTATAATTCTATTCTTGTCAACGCAAAGGATGGAGAGATTCCTAGTAGCATATTGGTATACAATGTTGTTTTTAGAAATCTAACATATGAGGAAAAAGATTTGAAAGGAGAGATGGTTAACATTTATCAAAAACCAGAAGCATTAATTGATTATATTATAGATACATTTTCAAATGAAGGAGATTGGGTTTTGGATTTGTTCTCGGGTTTATGTAAGAATTATGATCTAATATTTATGAAATCATACTTCAATCTTATATTATTTTTAATTTGTGTCTTTTTACAGTATCTAACTTCATTATTTATTGTGTATTTGGTTATTAGGTACAACATTAGTGTGTTTCCTATAGAGAGGAAGGAATTGCATAGCCATTGAAAGTGACCCAATGTAGTGCAGTTTTATTCAACAAATAATTAATTATATTATAGCTCTTCCAGATGAAATACAAGAAGTTGGATTGAGGAAAGGATATTTTAGTGAACCAAAGGTGGAAAATGTGTCAAAGGAACCTCGAGTACCATTAGGAGGAATGATTGGAAAGGATCACTTTGGAGAACTTGCGGATATCAAAGAGTCAATGGGAGAACAAATGACACAATGAAAGCACTAAATGACGTCGAAAAAGATGATAATGTGTTTGTTGAGCATGATAAATTTGGGATATATGATATTTTTGATTAGTTTTAATATGCCTTTGAGGACGATGCTCAATTTTGCAAATTTTGGATGAGCTATAACTATAATATTTTGACTTTTAGATTTTAAAATAAGAATAAAGATGTATCTATTGTTGTTTTGTGATGAATCTTTTTATTGTTTTTATTTTCATTGTATTTGTATGTGAATCACTATACATTGGAAAATTTTATTAAAATTTGTCATTTTTTACTTCAAATCTATAAAAATATGAAAGAAAATGATAATTTTTATTAAAATTTTGATTTTTTTTGTTCAGTTATGTCCATAAAAATGCTTGATTTGACATGTTATTTTAAGGAATATGTACCAAAATGTATAGGTTTTTAATTATATATGGCTATAAAACATGTGTTTTTTTGCTAAATATTCGAAAATAGTGTTATTTAACTACATTTTTTTTCAATGTGTTGAAGTATAGGTAAACAATGTGTTAAAAATGATGTTTCCACTATATTTAAAAATTATGGAACAATAAATTAATTAAGGAGACAAAATTATAAGAAAAATCGTAACTTCAAAAAAGTAAACGGTAAAAAATATTTTTAAGACTGAAAGAAGCATGAAAAAATGACTAAAAACACCATTGAATAAAAAAAATAGAAGAAATAGAAAATAGATGAAAAATAAGCATTTAAAAAAATAATGTGGAAACATTGTGGATCGAAAAATTTAAAATATTGAAAAAACACCTAAAAATGGAGGGGGGTGCTACCGGTAGCACCATTTTTAAAAATGGGGTAAAAAATTGGACCCCACAAAAAACGAGAACTCTGTAGATTTCTCGTTAAGTTGGCAACTATGTTACTAGGTATGTTGTAATTTTTGTTTATCTTTTGTATATAGCTTTGTATAGATGTCTTTTACTTCTTCCTTGCATTGTTAATTGTTGTGATTCTGCTGTGTGGCAGATTCCATGGGAGTCATCGATTTATTTTGTGGTTGTAGATGATGACATTCTCCACACTCAGAACCTTGCTTCCACTTCTTGGGTGATTTATTCAACTGCTAACCAGCTATGTCTATCAGAGGTGTTTTTCTTGGGGAAACTAATAATAATGTAGACAAGTACATTGTCGTTATTGAACTTTTTCAAGCTTCTCTGTCATATGGCATTCAATGCCTTCAATTTTATTTAGACTCTCAGTTCATTGTGTCATAGATGAATGGTTTATATTGTATTCGTGATCCAGTCTTGTTACGTCTATTCCTTAGAGTACATATTCTGGAATGATATTTTTATTTCATTACATATATACATGTTCCTAGGCAATATAATCTAGTAATTGATGCATATGATAACTATATTCTTGATTGGAATGTGTTTCATCAATAACACAAGAACACACCATTTACATATGTAAATATTCATCATTTGCAAGTAAATTATAATAACGTATGGAAAAAATGTGTGTGTGTGTGTGTAATGAGGTCCATAGTACAAAAGTTGGGCTGCTAGACCCAAATTTTTGTACGTACAAAATTGTTCCCTTGGCACATAAAAAGTCTAGGATTGAGGTTGGTGAGCCCTATCATAAAAAACTATAACATTCACTAAATGTCGGAAAAGGCAGACACATATATGGGGTACACCAACAACATGACATTACATCCCCACTGGCATATCATCTATGATTTCCATAGGGACAGCGTGTGTCAAGGCCTCCATGTTATTCCCATGCTTTGTAGTGTCCTGATTGCATCATCATTAGACCCTGCTTTGTCTCTTCCCCGACGCCCGTGTTGTGGGAAGTTAGTTGATCTCACTGGTGCTATATATCCACATTCAAAGGGCATGTTTTAGTAATATGGATATTACCTATATCTCCAAGTTGTTATAACCCCATGTTTCATAGGATCACCTAGTGATTATAATCTCTTCTTCTAGTTGCATTATATTTTAAATAATATTTTATTCTGCCAATGAAAGAAAAAGAGAAAGAAAAATAAAAAGAAAAAGAGAAGAAAAACAAACACAGAAAAAAAATAAAATAAAAAATAAATAAAGAAAATACAAAAATAAAGAAAATCAAAAGAGGGTATAAAAATAGAAAAGAAAATGATAAAACCCCATGAAATAATTTGGCTTGATTCATGTTGTCTAACCATGATCAAGCTCTTTCAATTTATGTAGATAGGATAGTGAATAAATTTGGCTAAATAGTTTAATCTTAGCCAAATTAGATAGGTTAGCAAATAAGTTTAATAAAAAAGTTTAAGCTTATTCAAATGTCTTAGGTTAGAGTAATTTTTGACCCAATAGTTTAATCTGGGTTAACTTTCTAGTTACTTAGATTATGAGATAGGTTAGTATGCTTTGTTTCAATAAAATCTTGTTAAAACATTGATTAAATTCTTTTGATTTGAGTTAAACTGATGTATTTTTTACCCCTTGGTGACAAAATAAAGAAAGGGGAGCTGCACAAACCCACAAAATGTTGTTATTCTAAGTTATATGGTGATATGAAAGTTTTGGTTCTTTGTGGTAAAGAGCGCACTAATCTCAACGGTTCATCTTAGCCTGCCCAGATCAACAACACATAGAGAATATCGGACCCCCCGACCTTTCTTCTTTAACGGTGGGGGGGAGGCCTGAGTTGGTGTTTTTCCAAGCGTGGGCCCCTCATAACGTGTCACATTCATGTTAACTCGCCCCCCCACACTCCTTACCTCTTACCACCTACCCCCCACTCTAAGTAAACCGCCAAACCACTCATCACCCTTCTTAGGTAGTCAACATACAATGTCCACTTCCTCATCCAAGAAACAGACTGATACCACATTGTGAACTAAGTCCTCATAGGATCCTGCAGGGCTTAGCATTTTTGAGAAATATAACTTGATTAAGAAGAAGAATGAGTTGCTGACCAACAACACATGTGCACAGTTTTGGAAGCAGACATACACAACACAACACAGGTTATTATCTTCCTTTGACACAGAGAAAGGAAGGATGCATATAGTGTTCTTGCAGGCACAGATAATAAACAAAATAAAACAACAAACTCAGATTATTATAACTAGCCTAATATCTAAAACTCAAACAAATCTAAATCTTTCAGAGAGATCCCTCTCTGAAACTGGTAGGGCTAGATCCCAGTTTCAAAGTGTTTTTGGTAAGTTACCTATGTTAATTTCTTCTGCCCTTAACAACCTCTAGGAATTATAGAGTGCTAACATAGTGGCAACCATATTGGGGAATTGAACAAACTTTCCATCCTTACGAATTATTTTCCCTAGAGAAATAAAACTTTATTTATGAACAAATCATAAGATCTAACTTACAAAGAGATAAATGTTCAAAGGTTGTTGAAGTTTGTATATATTAATCTAGATTTATTAAATCTTAAAGTTATGGATCCTAAATGAATTCACATTAGATCTCATCCTGATCCAAAACCTGTAACAGTAGTAGATAATCCAAAGAAGTTACTCAGAAAAAGAAACATTGTAGAAGGTCAAGGGAGTAATAATCCTCTTCATAGGGCCACTTATCTTCCATAGAAGCTTTTCATGATCCAGGACCTTGATTTTGAACTACCTTTTGAGCCTATCCTTTTCAGAACCAAATCTGATATCTTTTTGAATGAAATAGTTCTAGATCAAACCATTCTCCAACCTAGAACCCCTAAAAGACTTTATCCTAGAGCATATTTTGATCAACAATTTCTCCAAGAGTTTAAGAAGTTAGAATATCTAGTATCAAATCTTGATCACACTTTGTATAAGGCTCACATTCAACAGTCATTCGAACTTTCTTCCCTTACTATTTCTGTATCTTCTCTCAATCCTCAAAAAAATCATTTTGTATCTCCTAGACCTACATCATCTGCCTCTTCTGTCACTTCCCCACCAATCACACAGGTTGTCATTCAGACTCTTCCACCAATCATGGCAACAATATATGCTCCCCTGGTGTTAGTTTCTCCCTTACATGCCATGCCATAGGACTATCAAACCAGGATTCCTCAGTTTGATGATACTGGACCCCTTAATGCACAACAACATGTGGATAAAATGAATGATTACTTTGATTTGCAGGAAGTTGATGAGGCATATGTCCAGATGAGACTTTTTTCACAAAGCTTAACTGGGGATGTCAAAAAATGGTTCAAAGAATTATGTGTTGCTAGCATTGTTGATATTTCTTCTTTTCACAGAAGTTTTCTCGACAGGTGGGAGGTAAAGAAAAACCCTCTCCAAATTTTATCAAGATATGAAAATATCAAAAGGAATCAAGGGGAAATAGTACAAGACTATTGCATTCATTTCAATAATCTCTATAATGCAATTCCTGCTAATATCAAGCCTCCTCAAGGTTTGGCCTTAATCAAGTTCCCTGATGGATTTGATGTTGATATGTCCTACCAACTAAGAGAAAGAAATTCTTCCACTTTAGAAGATATGCAGAAATGTGTAGTGAGTTTTTAAGAAAATCTATTAGCCAGAAGAGATAGGGAAAGAACAGAAAGGAGAGTTACAATTAAAGAAGAACCTTCCACTTCTACTTTAGATATAAAAATTTATTCTTTATCAAGGACCATGGAGAGAATGATGGACAAATTGAAAATCAATGACATAAACCCTCCTAGAGAAAATCAGCCTACTCCTCATATTCGAAATCCAAATTTTAGAAGGAACCCTCCCCAAATCAGACAGAGAGAGCCCAGAGACCAAAGGGAAAAAAGAGGTCTTGATCAACATATTAGGCCACCTCTTCAAGAGAACTATGTTGATGAAGGGGAAGAGATAATTGAGGAGTTGGATGACATTCACATAAACCTTATGGGGGTTAATGATAACGATTCCATTTTTCTCACTTAGGAAGAACAAGAACTATTTCTCCTTTCACAGATAGAAGTAAATGAGGAAGAGGAAGAATCTAAACAACAAGCCTTAAAAAATGCAATAATGGAAGTCCATAGACAATATAACCTGAGAAGAAATAAGTCTAACGACAACCCAACTAAGAAGGTTGTTTAAACTAAGAAAGCTGTTGAAGCTAAGAAAACCTCAGATAATACTCCTAAGAAAGTTCCTAAAAAGAATAATTCAGAGAATCTTGCAAAAATAACTCTCGAATCTTCACCAAGAACAAATCAAACCGAGGTTTCATTCAGAAGTCATCCCAACACTACTGCACAAAAAATTGTGACTGACAAATCATAATTGCAGAGCCAAAGAAAAACTTCAACCACTTTCATCCCGGAAAGTGAATCGGCCAAACTGGAGATTCCTATTCCTTTGACAGAACTAATGAACAAAGATTTGTACAGATCACAAGTGATCAAATCATTAAGCATTGAACCGGGAATAGGAACAAAATAATTAAACATTGGATCGGTAGTACGCACAGATACTGTGAATGTTGTTGATGATCAACCTGAGCTGTCATTTGGTATTAAGGTTGAGGGACAAACCAACAATGGTTTTGTTCCTCCTTTCTATATCAGTCTGAATATTCATGAAGTGACATTACATAACACTATGTTGGATTCTGGTGCTTCTCACAATCTTATTCCCAAGGCTGTGATGGATAAGTTGGGGCTTGATATCACCAAGAATTACAAGGAATTATAATCCTTTGACTCCAGCAAGGTTAAATGCATAGGTATGATTAAGTATCTGTGTATTACCTTGGCACCGATCCCAGCTAAGAGCATGGTCATGAATATTGTGGTTGCAGACATTCCTCTAAAATATGGTATGTTATTATCTAGATCATGGGGTGCTAAGTTAAAGGGCACTTTGCAGTTATATATTTATTACACCACCATCCCTATATTTGGAAAACAAAGAAGATTGTATAGAGATACTCTGATGAAGTACAAGGTCAACAATCAAGAGAAGCCACATAATTATCCCATGTACTCTGTTCATTCTGACCTGGACTCCTTCATTTTGTATAATGATGGTGACTTGGATAGTCAAATTTCACAGTTGGAAGATGATGCATCTGGCATGGAATAAAGTAAACAAAACACTAAGGAAAGTACAACCATTACAACTAAAACTGATGAATCAGCAGAAAATTTCTGGAGTATGGATTTTGATGGAACTGTTAGCAAAGAAGGAGTTGGATATGGGGTGTGGGTACATAATCATAAAGAAAGGTATTCATAAAATCACTCTTATAAATTAAATTTCTAGTGCACCAATAACATAGTTGTGTATGTAGCATTGATGCTCAACCTAAGTTGTTGAAGAAACATTGTGCCAAAAATATTATGGTAAGAGGTGATTCTGAGCTTGTCATTAAACAAATCAAAGGTGAGTATTCTGCAAAACATCCTAGACTCGGAGCCTATAGAAATGTTGTTTTATATTTTCTACAATGTTTCACCGAAATTGACTTGCAGGTAATTCCCAGGGGACAGAACATACTTGCAGATGGATTGGATACTTCGGTGGCTACATGAAAAACACCTTTCCATCCAAATATCCAATACAAAGTAGAGGTGAAATGCAGACCGACTGTTCTGGAAATATCAGGTACTAGAAAGTGTTTGGCAACGATGAACAAATTGAAGATTTCCTCCAGTCTAAAAATGATTTTGAGTGTACAAATATTGATGTAGATAGCGATGATGATAGTGTAAATAAACTAGACTTGGAAAATGATAGTGTAAATAAAGTATATTCAGATGAAATAAATGAAAAATATGAAGACTCAAATATTTTGCAATTGAAGAATAATGTTTTACCTAGAGGTTTGGTTCCTTTAGAAGAATTATTTGATTTCAACGATGTAGCAAAAAAGCCCGAAATTGAACCTACTGAAAAAGAGGTCGAGGAATGTAATATAGGAAAAGAGGAAAAACCCAAAATGATTAAACTATATAAATCTCTACCCCCTAAGAAAAAACACAAATATATTGAACTGTTCAAGGAATTTGTAGATGTCTTTGCTTGGATATATGAGGATTTAAAGTCTTATGACACCAATATCATACAAGACAAAATACCAATAAAATAAGAACATAATCCTTTCAAGCAGAAACTTAGGAGAATCAATCCAAAGTTATTTCCCCTGATAGAAAAAGAGATAAACAAAATGTATGATGCCAAAATACTAGTCTCATTGAGATTTTCAAAATGGGTTTCCAATCTGGTTCCTACCAGAAAGAAGACATGATAAATTAGGCTTTGCATCGATTTTAGAAACCTCAACAAGGTTTCTCTTAAATATGACTACCCTATTCCTAAAATGGATCACATATTACAAAAGGTAGTTGGAGCCAGTAGGATCTCTTTGCTAGATGTTTTTTCTAGCTATAACCAAGTCCTTGTCCACCTTGATGACTAGGAGAAAACAACTTTCACTACACCTTGGGGAACTTTCATGTATGTGAAAATGTCCTTTGGTTTGATGAATGTTGGTTCCACTTTCCAAAGAGCAATGGAAATTGCCTTTGTTTATGAGCTTGGTAGGTTTATAGTCATATACTTGGATGATGTTATTGTCTATTCAAAACCATATGGGGAACATTTATAGGACCTCAGATGATTGTTTGAAAAGTGAAGAAAGTTTGGGATCTCATTAAATCCCAAGAAAACTCTTTCTGGTTTATAAGAAGGAAAACTGCTAGGGCATATAATCTCTAAATATGGAATCAAGATTGACCCCAGGAGAATTGTAGCCATCCAAAAGTTATACCATCCTAGAAACATTAAGGAATTGCAATCCTTCATAGGAAAAATAAATTTTCTGAGAACATTCATACCCAATTTGGCAGAAATCCTCAGGAACATTACAAATATGCTTTAAAAAGATACAAAAATAAAGTGGAACACAGAAGCTAAATAGTCCTTTGAGAAAGTAAAAAATGCACTTACACAAGCCCGTGTATTAATCAATCCATATTACACTAAAGATTTCTATTTATTCTATTTTGCATATGAACACACCATTGCAGCGGTCCTTTTGAAAAAACACAATGAAGGCCATGAAAAGCCCATATACTTTTTCATCAATTCATTGAGAGATGTTGTACTGAACTACAACATAATGGAGAAGCAGACTTTTGCTTTGGTAAAAGAAATTAAATATTTTAGGGTTTACATTCTCCATTCACATACCATTACTTATGTTCCAAATGAAGTGGTGAAAGACATTCTGACTCTGGATAACCCAGATGGTAGGAGAGGGAAATGGATTTTTGTGATCCTGGAGTATGACATAGAAATCAAACCAACTAAACTGATCAAGGGTCAAGGTTTGGCCAAACTGATGACTGAATCAAATTTTCATGCTTTAGATATAAACATTTTAGCTGCAATTGATGAACAGGGAGAGCAGGTGACTCCACATGTCAAAGAGGTATTCTGAAATTCTCCATGGTACACAGACCTTATATTTGTCCTGTATAATTTACAATCTCCTCCTGGTCTCACAAAGATTAAAGCTATATTCTTAAAACTTAAAGCATTGAAATATTGCATTCTAGATGGAAATATTTACTGGAAAGATGTTGGAGGAATTTTACTTAGTTGTTTATTAAAATATGAAGTTGACAAGGCATTGCAGGATTTCCATGAAGGATATTGTGGTAGGCATCTAAGTTGGAAGACTACTGCTAACAAGATCCTTAGAGATGGTTTTTACTGGCCCACCTTGTTTGCAGATGTTCATAAAAAGGTAACCTCATGTCACAAGTGCCAGGTCTTTGAAGGTAAAAGGAAACTTTTTCCTTTTCCTTTGACACCTATTTCGATTGAAGCTCCATTTCAACAATGGGGTTTGGATTTTTTTGGTGAGATACACCCACCCTCATCAGGCCAACATAGGTGGATCCTCATAGCTACAGACTACTTCACAAAGTGGATTGAAGTTGTCCCTTCTAGGTAAGACATAGATGCTGTGATTTTAAAATTATTGGAAAATAACATTATCTCTCATTTTGGATACCCTAGGAGGATTATAACTGATAATACAACAACCTTCAGATAAAAAAAAATAATAGAATTTTTCATCAAGTACCCAATTACTTTGGGACACTCTACAACCTATTACCCTCAGGGAAATGGGTTAGTTGAGTCCTCCAATAAAATTTTGGTAAATATCATAAAGAAGATGTTGTAGGAAAATAATAAATATTGGCACAACAAGTTGGTTCATGCACTTTGGGCTGATAGGCTGACAACAAAAAGATCAATTGGCATGTCCCCATATCAGTTGGTATATGGAATTGATGTTGTCTTCCATACCTCCTTGGGTGTTCTTGTTATGAAGTTGTTGCAAGAAGTACAAGCAAAGGCCAATAATATTCAAAGGAGAATCAATTAGATGATCCAACTCTAACAGTCTAGAGAGGAGGTGTATAAACAAACCCAGGTAATCCAAGAGAACATCAAGAAGATTTATGAAATAAGAACCAAGGAGGATGTTTTTGAATTGGGTGATTTAGTACTGAAGTGGGATTCTAGAAATGAAGACAAGGGAAAGCATGAAAATTTCGATAGATTGTGGAAGAGACCTTACATCATCTAGGCATATAGAGGAAAACATGCATTCTTACTCAAGGGCAGTGAGGGAGTAGATCTTCCAAGAGGACCCATAAATGGAAGGATGCTCAAACATTATGTTCCACCAGAATGAAGATATTAGTCACTCATCTCATTGTACAAACCACTTTTAATTTTACTTTTATGTCATGTGTGAGGTGATTTTTATCAAATGGTTGAAGCCCGAAGAGAAGTCCCTAAGCCATTGATCTAGATCACCAAATTTACTATAAGAATAAAACAAATCAGGATGCAGAAAAAGAACTGAGTAAAGAGATTCAAAGCAGCAGGTATCTGGATTCTTAGCACCTCACAAGGAGAGCACCATCCCCAAGTGGAGCAACTGTTATAACCATATGTTTTATAGGTTCACCTGGTGATTATAATCTCTTCTTCTAGTTGCATTATATTGTAAATAATATTTTATTCGACAAATGATTTACAAAAAGAAAAGAGAAAGAAAAATAAAAGACAAAGAAAAAGATAAGAAAAGAAAGAAAATAAAAAATACAAAAAATCAAAAGAGGGTATAAAAATAGAAAAGAAAATGATGAAAACCCATAAAATAATTTGTCTTGATTCATATTGTCTAACCATGATCAAGCTCTTTCAATTTATGCAGATAGGATAGTGAATAAATTTGGCTAAACAATTTAATCTTAGCCAAATTAGATAGGTTAGCGAATAAGTTTGATCAAAAAGTTTAAGCTTGGTCAAATGTCCTAGGTTAGAGTAATCTTTTACCCAATAGTTTAATTTGGGTTAACTTTTTGGGTACTTAGATTAGGATATATGTTAGTATGCTTTATTTCAATAAAAGTTTGTTAAAAATTTGATTAAATTCTTGTTATTTGAGTTAAAACGATGTATTTTTTACCTCTTGGTGACAAAATAAAGAAAGGGGAGATGCAAAAACCCACAAAATGTTTTTATCCTTAGTTCTATTGTGATATGACAGTTTTGGCTCTTTGTGGTAAAGAGTGCACTAATCTCAATGGTTCATATTAGCGCACTTAGGTCAACAACACGCAGAGAATATCAGACCCCCTCGACCTTTCTTCCTTTAATGGTGTGGGGGGGGGGTCCGAGTTGGTGGTTTTCCAAGCACGGTCCCCTCATAATGTGTCACATTCTTGTTAACTCGGACCCCCCTCACTCATTACCTCTTACTGCCTACCCCCCCCTTCGAGTAAGCCACCAAACCACTCATCACCCTTCTCAGGTACTCAACATACAATGTCCACTTCCTCATCCAATAAACAGACCAATACCACATTGTCAACTAAGTCCTCACGGGAGCCTGTAGGACTTAACATTTTTGAGAAATATAACTTGATCAAGAAGAAGAATGATTTTCTGACCAACAACGCGTATGCATAGTTTTGGAAGCAGACATCGACAACACAACACAGGTTATTATTTTCCTTCAACATAGAGAAAGGAAGGATGCATATGGTGTTCTTGCAGGCACAGGTTCCTCGTCCCAAGTCAGTTTTTGATTACAAGAGGGCCACATTTGAATTCTATGTCAAAGAGGTGCATCCAGTTGATCAAATGGATATGCATAGACAGACCAGGGAGATGATTTTATCCACCCTAGAAAATACCTCCATGACCGCTGCAAAGTTGCAGGTATCCTTAAACAATGTCCAGTCTGAGTTGAAGTTGGAGAAGATATCCTCCCTAGAAAAAGATAACAAGATAAAATATCTGGAGGAGCTAATACTCAAAATTGGATATGATCCATCAAATGTTAAGGCAGCTAAAGAACTGCTAAAGAATAGGAATGTTGACATAGCCTCCTTAAGGAAAAAACTAAAACTCTCAGCCATGGAATATTCACAGGTGAAAGAAATGGTTGAGACTGAAGGCCACAAGGAAGAAATGTTAAAAATAATCATGGAGTAGAATGCACAAATTAAGGAGATGGAGGTTGAGCTAGATAAGAAGGTCAAAGAGAAGGAACAGAGTGTGCCAATGATTGTCATCCCTTTGCAATATGTTCCTCTCATAGGAGTCAGTACAACAACATCATCCACTATAGAAAAAATTCTATCAGCTATCCCAGTAACATCCCTAGATGCTTATGAGAAATTGGCAAAGTCAATGGAGGACATGACTCTGCAAGGAGAATAAATCAAAAGACTACAAGAAGAGATTGGAAACCTCCAGAAACTGAAATCTATGTTTCAATCCAGCTACAACACTGAGATGCATAAGTCACAGAGGCTCACCCAAGAGATACAAAAGTTGCAGAAAGAGAGAGTCATGGCCAAGACACTGTCATATGCCAAGAAAAATATTTGGATGGATATTTGCTAGTCAATGACCTAGATATGGCCCCTTATAAAAATTATGTCTGAATAACATGAACTTGTGTGGAGAGCCAGACAATCCATTGATAAGATAAGGGGAGAATTGGGAGAAAATCCTACCGAGGTCACATAAATCATCAGGTTCTTGAATTCCAAGACCAAAGAAGAGTTGGAAGAATTATAAATTGAGGATAAGACAGTGTTAAGCCCTACTATTGGATCATTACCCCTTAATTGGAGAATATTACATTAGTATTATTATTTTGTTTATGTCGTCTTTATTCCACTAGTTATAATTATACCTCCTAGTCTCCTATATATATCAAGGAGACATTTTCATTTGGAATCATCTTGGAATTGTACATTTATGTGGGATTAAGGAGGTTTCCCCCTCGAAGAGGCTTATTATCTAAATTTCTCTCTTTTTTCAAGGCGTTGAGTACTTATTCTGAGGTTTTTCTATGCTATATTGATATTTGGTTCTTAACATATGGTATTAGAGCTCAAGGTCTTGGGGTTTCACTGCTACATCTGAGAAACCTTGGAATTTTCTCTATAACTTTTTTCTACAACATTTCAGAAGGAATGAATTGGAGGATATTTATTATACGGATCAAGGTACGTTGGGTTAAAATTTCAGCTCCCGAGGCCATATAATTTCGGAGATACAACCTGTGAAAGATAGGGTTCTGGAATCATCCTGAACTGAGTCATTGCAGAATTATCGCTATAAACGTTTTTATGTAATTTTTTAGACCCTAAAATCCAAAGGGTATTCACATAAATTAGTAAGGTATCTATGGTAAAATTTTTAGCTTTTGGGTCGTCTTACATTTGTAGATAGACCCCATGGAAGACAGGGTATCTGACTAGTCCTATTGACTAGTCTCAAGAAGGTGTTCCAGGTAAAACAATCATAACTTCTTCCTAGAGTATCCAAATTGAGTGAGACTGGTTGCACTGGATAGTGGAAAATCTTTAGTATTTTTGGTACGAGTTTCATAATTTTATATCAATTATTTTGTGCGAGGCACGCTATACAAGTGACATCTCCCGGAAAGGACAAAAATCAGCAAGTTGTGGGGAAGTTACCATAAATTCCACGCGGCACATCCAATTTTGATCAGACTTGTGGCATTGCAGAGATGAAATATCAGAGAACTACAAAAAGTAAATTTTCATACCAGAAGGGCCTAAACTTTGGATATACAGCAGAAGAAATATTGTCTAGAAGAACCACCTCAAAATCAAGGTTCAAAAGTGATACTTGGCCAACATGCCACCCAAAAAGGGAACTTATACACCAAATAAGCCTCTATATAATCCTACATGGACTCTTGATGAAGGTGAAGAAATGCGTAGGGACATAAATGATTTACAAAAGAAGACAGTAACAAAATATGAACTACGAGAGATGATGGAGGGTTTAAAAGGGGAGATCATGGAAGGATTGAAAAATTTCATAATAGAGAGGACACCTGAAAGTGAAAATGTATCCCATGAAATTCATGATGAGGACACAAGGAAGGTGAATCAAGAATGGATAAATTCCAACTTTGGGTTGAAGACAAATCATGTTCCTAAGATCGATATGAGGAATTTTGATGGTAAGGACCCAATCACAAGGATACTTCAGATGGAGCAATTCTTTGATCTACATAATGTGCCACATACATAAAAGGTACAAATTTCTTATTTATATTTAGAACCCAATCAATTTGTATGGTATCGATGGCTTTTTTCTCACAAATCACTTGTCACTTGGACAATTTTCACGAAAGAAATGATAGCACACTATGAGGATACAAGGAGAAATACCTTCTTTAGCCAATTGATAAATATCAAGCAAAAGGGTTCAATTACAAATCACATTGAGAACTTCCAAAGATTGAATATAAAGGTAACATATATTCCAAATGAGCACTTGATTGATGTATTCATAGGAAATTTAAAGGATAACATTCAACATGAGGTTCACCTTTGGGAACCCAAATCATTGGAGAATGCATTTAAGGTGGCACGAAATGTTGAAAGTAAAAATATGGCTATGGCTACTAGAAGGACCAATCCCAACATCTATAGAGAGAATA
>ML783332.1:729285-770748 GCA_009831015.1 Picea engelmannii | reverse complement strand
GAACAAAGACTATCTTTAGAAGAACAACAAAAATGGGTAACCAAGATATTGGGTTATGATTTTGAAATCGTCTATAAAAAGGGGAAGCAAAATGTTGTGGTTGATGAACTCTCAAGAAATGATGAAGATGTTGAGGCCTTTCTCTATGCTATCTCAATCATCCAACCTGATTGGATAATAGAAGCAAGGGATGAATGGAAGAATGACGGAAAAGTGTGGACTCTCATTCAAAGGTTGTAGCAGGATTCCAGTGCATCAGATACATTTACATGGAAATATGATTCACTATGGTACAAATATCACTTATATTTATGTAAGAAATCCCAACTCAAACAAAAGGCATTATTGAAATTGCACACCTCTCCAGTAGGAGGGCACTCGAGATTTTTGAAAACCTACCATAGAGTCAAGAAGGATTTTTTTTGGTATGGCCTTAAAACTGATGTTCAAAGGTTTGTGGAAGAATGTTTGGTTTGCCAACAAAATAAGTTGGAAACAATTAAGACCCTAGGTCTTTTACAACCATTAGCCATCCCAATTCAGTGCTGGGAGGCAGTTTCCATGGATTTCATCATAGGGTTACCGAAGTCTGAAGGAAAGAGTGTCATCATGGTGATTGTTGATAGATTGACCAAGTACACACACTTTTGTGCACTCTCTCATCCCTTCAAATCTAGTACAGTTTCCACCACATTCATGGAGACAGTTCAAAAGCTACATGGTAGCCCAAAGATTAATGTAAGTGACAGAGATCCCATATTCACTGGACAATTTTGGACAGAATTATTTTCTTTTGTGGGTACTCAATTGACTCATAGCTCATCCTATCATCCTCAATCTAATGGACAAACCGAGATAGTGAACAAATTTCTAGAAGGATACCTTCGTTGCTTTGTCTTTGATAAACAAACACAATGGTTCAAATGGTTACCCTTGGAAGAATGGTGGTATAACACTTCATTTCATACTGCAACAAAAATGACACCATTTATGGCACTCTATGGATACCACCCTCCTTCCATCACTTATTCTCTAAAACAAAAATCTACGGTTCAAGTAGTGGAAGATCACATCGAGCATCAACAACAAGTTCTCCAAATCTTAAAGGACAACCTGACCATGGCACAAAATCACATGAAACAACAAGCAAATCAACATCGTAGTGAAAGAAGTTTTGAAGTAGGGGATTGGGTGTTTTTAAGAATACAACCATACAAACAGATGTCCCTCAAGAAAGCCAAAAAGGATAATAAATTATCACCAAATTACTATGGCCTTTATAAGGTGTTGCAAAAGATTGGTACTATGGCATACAAATTGAATTTGTCTGCATATTCACGAGTACACCCAGTTTTCCATGTTTCATGCTTAAAGAAGGTTATAGACGACAAGATACCAGTTCAAACTATATTTCTAGAACTTGATGAGGAAGGAAAAATCATATTGGATCCTGAAGCTATCATTGACACAAGAGTTCGCCAGCTGAGGAATAGATCCATTTCATAGTATCTCATTAAATGGAGGAAACTACCGGTTGAACATTCCACTTGGGAAGATGAGTCTTTTATACAAAACCATCCATAGTTACTCAAGCGTTGCGGACAACACTTTTCGCAAGGGGAGGGGCATGTTAAGCCCTAATATTGGCTCATTACCCCTTAATTGGGGCATATTACATTAGTAATTTTATTTTATTTATGTCAGCTTTATTCCATTAGTTGTAATTATACATCCTAGTCTCCTATATATATCAAGGAGACATTTTAATTTGGAATCATCTTGGAATTGTATATTTATGTGGGCATAAGGAGGTTTCCCCCTCGAACAGGATTATTATCTAAATTTATCTCTTTTTCAAGGCATTGAGTACTTATTTTGAGGTTTTTCTATGCTATATTGATATTTGGTTCTTAACAGACAGAAACAATCCTTGAGTTCAAGAAGGTTTTGACCAAGAAGGGGTTGATGCTGCAACTTGAATCAAACAATGGATATTGGAGTGCAGAGGTTTTTTAACAAGGTCGAGTCATTGCACAAAAAGGGACTTCCAGATTTATTTGTGATCAATAATAAACTGATTACTCTATCAGACTACAAACAGAAGATCCTCAGAATAGAGAAAGATGGTTCTAAATTTGTTGGGATACTAGGGAGTATTACTGGAAAGGTATACTTAGAAACTTTGCAGTTGGACCTGAGTATCCAACATGAGATAAAATACATATTCATCAACAAGCCTACCTTTTCCAAGTATACAGGGATGGATGAAACATACAAAAGGCTACTCAAAGTTTCCATCCCTAGTCAAAAGAGATGGGAAGACTTATGTGCCTTAGTTGATTAAAGGTGATAGAGACATCCAAGTCATCATGAGGAATATAGTCAAAGTCAAGTGGATGAATCGCCAACTACTTTCCCAGAAATCATCACTTAGGATTCGAATACATCATCAACAATCCTATTATTTTGTAATTTGTATCTAGTTAGTTAGATTTTTATTCCACCATATCCTAGTCATTAATGACAAGATCAAATGTAATTATTGTATTAATACTTCTTACTTTGAAGTATTGAGGGTTGCTTTTTGTGCCCAAGAAGCTATCTTTGTAATCTTTTTTAGAAGATCGACCAGTAATAAAAAGACAGATTCACAGGATTCTTGTGTTTGGATGTTGGTGATGTTTATCTTTCTTTGTTAATGTTTATCTTACTTTGTAAATCATATTGTTTTATGTTTCTAATCGTTTAAAGGAAGTTAATGAACATAATTTGTCTCCTGCACTCTGTTTCTAGTCTTTAAGCGATATGCATGTTATTTCATTTGATATTAAGTGAAGAAATTATTAATTTCTTCTTTACTTAGTTGAATCTCTCACATGTTCTATATTTCCACCACATTTAATCTTAATAGATCCATCATTCTTGTTATCTCGCCCTGTGAAAAAATCTTATAAAAGTTGTAATCAGATCTTAATGTTTAACACACACCCCATAGCCCAATGGATGTTTAAATCAATACTTTCAACCAAATCTTTATAAAACAAAACAACAAAATCAGATTATTATAACTAGCCTAATATCTAAAACTCAAACAGATCTAAATCTTACAGAGAGATAACTCTCTAAAACTGGCAGGGCTAGATCCCAGTTTCAAAGTGGTTTTGGTAAGTTACCTCTATTAATTTCTTCTTCCCTTAACAACCTCTGGGAATTACAGAGTGCTAACACAAGTGTTGCGCCAAGAGGTACAATCATATCTGGAACTCAGGAATATTCAATCTTAGCATATGGATAGTCCTCGATCATAGTTATCTGTATTTCCCACCAATCGAAGAAGTTATCATGAAAATTATTGAACAATGTTCCCCATGCAAGGCACGCTAATAGCTCAATCCATCGTACCAATGTTGGCCATGGTCGTTGGTGTTCTCTCATGAACTTCCTTGGGCCCATACTCGATACTCTCTCAAAAACAAAAGCACAGAGAACACTACCAAACCAAAAAAAATTGTTCCTCCATCTCTTGTAGTTTTTCAACTGAGAATTGTAGTGCTCCATACAAATATTGTACATTCCAGAATATATTACATTTGAGACCATAATCTTGATGTAAGGAGGTTGATCTTGCAAGGAGGATACATCTTCAATTCTCCTTCGGTCAAATTGTGTATATATGTTATTCACCTTAAGATGAATTGTGTATGCACAAAGTTTGTGAGAAAAAGGGGAGAGCACTCCTCAATTTCTCATGAAATATTTAAAATTGAATGGACAAAATTGAAAGCAAGGTTTGGAAAAATTACTTGGTCCATAATATCCAATGAAAGTTGAGATGGTTTTCACCAATTTAGGGAAATTTTGGGTAAATTGTGCAAATGAAATGGTAAAATTGTAAATTGTCACTATTTAATGTAATGTTTAGACCCACTTTTCCATAGTTATGTTATTTTTCGCTTAATTGAACTAATATAAATGGGATTTGTATTGTTTTTTGTGAATTTCAGGTTGTATAAGGATACTTTGGGTGTTTTTGGTTGACCGAGTCTTTTTCAAGACTTTGGGAAAGTATTGTTATAATATAACTGGCATTTTAAATAGGTCTCACACACCTTACACTTTTTGCATTTTCATTGGTGATTTACACTTTTCCCTAGAGTTGATCCCATTAACTTGCAACATGAACCTGTCTATCTTCTTTAGAATGTAGTTTTGTTGATGGTAGAGTCTATATTTCATGGGAGCCCTAGCTTAGACCCCGTTTTCATTTTGGTTCTCATTCTACAAGTTTTCTATTAGGATTGGGAGTCATGTTTATCCCCTCCATGAATTTGTGTTGAATTTGTATATCTTCTTCTTAATATTTTTATAGCCATTACCTATGGGAATCCATCTAATATATGTTACTACTTACGTCAGCACTTTTCATATTATTAACAAGGTATTGTGTTCTTTATTGGCATATAGGGTAGGTTCCATTCTTCCTACACAACGCATTTATCTGTATCACTCACATATCTTCCATAGGGTCCGCCCCATTCATTCACGACATCATACCTTCAAGTTTATTTAAAGGTGTCATTTACTGATGGTAGATCTTACCTCTTCATGGGTGTCCTAGTTAGTATCTCACTGGAATTTTTGACACCCATGTTGTAATTTGTCTATAGACTTAGAAGACATATTTAGTCCTTCCATTTATTTCCGTCAAATCCTCATCACTTCCTCTCAATATCTTGTTGGCTAACTTACCCGTGGGGCTTCCACAATTTTATTGAGTTGTAATTTCATTGCATATTAACTTCTCATTCTTCTAAGCCTAATGATGACTTTAGCGTGCCATTGTTGAACCATTTGCTTATTCATTCCTATAAGTTGTTATCCTTGCAATTTATTCCTTTGTGAATCGATAACTTTATTCCTGGAGGAGACATCCCCCTAAGTTTCCTTGTCCTGCACATGCTTCCTTCCATTGAGCATAGGTATGTTCCTTTCTCTTTGGAACTAGTTTTCTTGGCCACAACACTCATTTCCTCCATTATATTATAACATCATTTTATTCTTTTTTAGGCTTTAATAATATGAAAAAGATGAAAAGATAAAAATAAAAACCAAAAAGAAGGGGGGGAAGCATCTATCTCTTTATTTGGAATAAATTTTGTTTCCCTTGAACAAAGACCAATATTTGAGTTGGTATCTCAATATTTTTTGGTTTATTTTGGCTTTAGGAGACTTTTGTCATTCTTGAGTATAATCTTCGTCGATTGGTTATTATTCTAGTCATATGGAGAATCTGTCAATACCTCATGTATCACAGATGTATCTGATTTTGTATTCCATGCTTCTTAACTCACACAATGTGTCGTGATTTTTTTCAAGGGAAGTTTCAACCTGAATCGGTCATTTTGCAGAAATATTTGAATTTCCAAGTTGACCTTCCCATTTCAATCAAGTATGTTTCTATTTCACAAGTATCTTTCTATTTCATTCGTGCTATTATAGAAGGCCCCATTGAATTCATGTTGGCTGGTTTGTTCTTATAGAATTTGACAGATTTATCTGAGAGTATGACATAGAGTTGCACGTTGGGCCTATTTCCATTATTGATAGGTGACCTTGTGCTCAACATATGACATACCTATTGACGGGTGAAATTGAATGCTCGCCAATTGGAAGAGTGGATCCGGTCTGGGGTTGTCTAAATAACCCAAGCCATTTGGGATGATCCACCCTGATGGGTTTAGCGGCTCCATTGGCTGATCTAAGTCCTAGGAAAATGAAAGAAAACTAACTAAAGTTACTAATCTAAATGAAAACAATAATTAAAGCAAAATAATAAACAAATCTGAAGTACATATATATAGTCTATTGTCTAACATTATACAACAATGATTCTATGAAATTAAATGTTCAATTATCAACATAATTAAATCTTAATCACAAATGTACAATATTTAAAGATTACAGATTTTGAATGAAAACCTGCTAAAATCATTTGTAAACTGTCCTATGACAACAAAACTATTGTTTTTTTATTTTTATAATTTTATGAGAGAGAAATAAAAATAAAAACTATCTAAGATGAACAATTAAAAAAATAATCCTAGCTATAAATCTGAACTATATATATCTATCTAAACTACTTAAATAACACTAATAAATTAACTATTAAATAACAAATAGCAAACTGACCTGAAGTAACGCTTCAGGTTTGTCCTGTATACAATAGTTGATCTAGTTGTTCGGTGGGAGGAAACCTGCACCAGATTCTCCACAAGCTTCTCGTAAATAAGAAGCAGCAGTACTCTTCGAATATAAATGACAGGACAAACAAGACATAAAAAATGACAGCAATCTTATAATTTACAAATCATCGGAGTTACATAAATCCCTGTGCAAAGATTTGTACAGAACAGTCCAATTAACGAAGAAGATAAACCTTTATTCATTAAATTGAAATAGAGTGATTGTTGTATTAAAACTGAGATACATAAGACATGGAGAGAATTTAAATCACAACGCATTAACCTGTAATAAGTCTTGATATCTAAAGTAGTCAATGACTTAATCACAAATTGAAATGCACAAAACCTGAACGAAAGTATGGTAAATTGAAAGCTAAAGCTATTACAAAAGATCCACTTCCATTCGAGCTTGTATCATTATAAATCCATAGTCTTTTTCTCCCAACAGTGATGATCAGTCCATTTCAAAAAATAACAAGTATTTAAAGACCATAGGGTAAAACATCCATGTGGGAATTATCAACCACTATTTACAAAAAATATGGGAATAATCTCCCAAGTCTCTATTCCTGACTAAAGCTAACAACCTATAACAAAATTATATCACAAAAGTATCTCCTAAACTGCCACAACATATCCAATTGGTCATTGAAATTCATATGCACCTGTAAGTGGACAAGAATAGACAAGTTTAGATGATATTTTATTTGTAAAACTAACAAAAATCTAAATTTTAATACTAGCTACAGAATCTCACGATTCTGTAGCTGGTCTAAATTACAAACAAAATTGTTTTTAATCAATCCAAAACTAACAGAAATATATTTGAACTATTAAACAAACATTTGATTACTAATTGAAAACAAAATAAATCGTTCATGCCAAAAATAACCAAATATTCTATGCTAATTGAGAGCAAATGAAATCTTGCTTGAATCTATTTCAATTGAAACAGACCCTAAACGAATATCAAGAAAATCTATGGTAAGAATTTAATATCGACATAATATGTCAATCTGACACTCAACAAAATTGTTTAAATCCAAACTAACAGAGCCATATCAAATCTAACTTTGAATCCATCGCATTATACAAAATTCAGACGTACATAATCATTTCAGAATCAAACCAAAAGAAATGAATCAAACCAAAACAAAACAAAATCGTTTCTTAAATATATTCGAACAGAACTAAACGAAAGCAAACCCAATCGACTACCCTAATTCAAACCAACTCAAAAACAATCAATCATTTATATTAATCTGAGAACAATAAAATCGCATAATCCAAATCATAACTATATTTGATTTTAGGAAAACGAACCGATGCAAACAAAAATAGTTTATGCTAATTCCAAATGAAATCTTTCATGCTAATTCAAAATAGAAAAATGAAATCATTTCTGCTAATTCGAAGCAAACATAATTGTTTTTAATCTATTCAAGAAAACATAACTAATTGGCTATGCTAGTTGAAACCAAATCATACAAAATCGATGTGGAAAAAACCATACCTGAGCTGTAGGAAAACAACTCGGTCAGGATAACTTTGAATTGACAAAGGTCATTGCTTCTTCGACATTTCTGAAGACAATTAAACTGGTGGGTTTTTGTTTCTTCTCGTTGGCTTGTAGCCTGTCGTTCTCCTTTGACAGGACTGACACCCGTTCCTCTAATTATTTGATCTTAGATTGCAACAGGGGGACGTCTATGTAATAATCTTCAAGCCAGGAATTACATTGAGTACACGATGGTTGATCGGGCTTTGGCATCATAGGCGAGGATTCTTTCAAGTTACCAGGGGTTTCATTGTGAAGCTTAATTCTCGGGTAGTTAGGGTCGTTCTTGAGGCATGGAGGTAAGTTGGAAACATAGTCATAGGGTTCCATAGAGTAGAGGCCATGAGAGAAGGGGTATTCCTCGGCTAGGAAATGTTCGATCTCCAAGTCTGAATCCTCGCTCAAGACGATAGGTTTTTGGTCAGTTCTCTACTTGGGCTTGTTCCGAGCACATCTCGATATCCATCGAGCATTTTTCTTTCCCTTACTATTGACAACAGTGTCACCTTTGCCTTTCTTCCTCACAGGCCTCTTGATGGACTTAGTATTGTCTTTAGCACATGGGTCGGCCATGGTATCGGGTAGGTCCATGTCCGGGCAATTCAAGGGTTTGACAGGGGGTAAAAGGGTAGGAGGTGACATGGCTGGCTCAACCAATGTTTCAGTGACCACATATTTATCCATTAGAACACACTCGAGGGTGGCAAAGTCATTCCTTGATAGGAAGGATTTCCAACAGTCACCACTAAGGCTTAAATGATGAACGATAATGACTTTGATCAATCCGTGATGGAAAAGGTTGCTCTCAGCCTTCTCATGCTTGAATCTTTTGGACATTTTGTACAGACTACATAAGAGATAATGTGGCATATTCAGAGGGTAGCCTATAAAATTCATCAATAACCAAAGATGATACAAAAATACCAAGCCATAACGAACTTCGCAGGTCACAAACTGCTTAACAATTGCCAAAAGATCGTGCCACCTGGGTTTGAGGGTAGCGAGAGGCATACCTCTATCGCAGCTAAAAATCTTTCTAGATGTGAATAGGAGTGGCCACAACACCTCGTCTACTTTGGAATTTTTAAACCACCTTTTCCCTATAGCTGGTAGTCCTGTAGCTGAGCTTAGGAATTCCTCATTTAGCTCGAGTTGTATGTCTCCAACCTTAGCCCTGCATCCGTCGAAGGTGAGGGCGAACTGTTGGGAAACCGAAAGGTTGAAACCCTCAAATATTTGGATAAACACCAGCCAACCATTATTTTCCAAATCTTCACGATCATTATCGAATAGAAACAGAGTTTGGATACCATTTGGTTCTATGCGCACCACAGGTGCCATAGAACAGAATACACAACGAGCAGGGTGAACGGTCAAGGGTTTGAACAGGGTATACGCTAGACCAATAGCTCACAAGTTCCCCAAAAACCAACAAAGGTGACCGAGGATAGAAGGGAGGCATTAATGCCCAAGTGTGCGAGGGTGGTGGAATGAAATCAACCCACGCAAAATAGTCATTTCCCAATGTACAACCGACGACGCATATGGTGATTCAAATCACTATTGCAATGTGTTAAAAGTAATGACATCCAAACAATTAACGAAAACTATGGTAAGTCGATCAAAAAAAAATTGCACAAGCAATAGTGTTTGCATCGTTTTAAAATCAAAACAATGTTTCAAAATCAGCACCAAGGGTTCGATCATAACAAATATGTGTTGTATGAAATGATTACACCAAGGGTCTAACCACAATGTCAATGTGTTTTCATGAAACCAATGTGTCAAGGAAATCAATGAAAGACTATAGAAAATCAAACCACCAATGTATTAAGGACTCAATGACAGTCATTATAATATCATCACTATCTTATAAAAATGAAATCATATTAACAACAAAAGAATGCCAAATGAGTAAAGATCTTGGTGTCTTGCCAACTGTGTGACTATAATTGAATTGGAAATGCAATG
The DNA here is from genome assembly GCA_009831015.1 of Picea engelmannii. Classification (NCBI taxonomy): domain Eukaryota; kingdom Viridiplantae; phylum Streptophyta; class Pinopsida; order Pinales; family Pinaceae; genus Picea; species Picea engelmannii. The sequence continues at coordinate 760,977 of ML783332.1, read as the reverse complement.
AACACATAGACAAGAGTGACCATAATAATCCAGTGATGATTTTAATGTCACTTCGAAATCAAAGTTTTCACGCTTGCATTCGTGAAAACAAGAACAAAGGCAGGTGTGAAAATGCACGAAATAATAGTGTTGTTTTATTCAAAGATTGCGATGAAAATCAAGGGTTCCAAAACACTTGTGTGGGAAGCTTATAAAGATAGGATAAAAATGCGAAATGGCTGCCGACAATGGTGCACACTGGTAGAAGCAGTTATCTTTTCCAAAAGAACAAATTCAGATTATGATAACAAGAATAATTCCAATAGAAATAACCAGAAAATTGTTTAAACATCATCATTGATCAAATATTCTAGCAGTGCTTAAAGGATGAAAACTGATAACAGTCTTAAGACAAGCGAGCCACGATATTAAAGATAAAATCTCCAATACTGTTGACAGGGCCACTGCTTCCAGCAGGCGTCCATAGCCTCAACAAGGTTGCCATTTAACCTACTCTGATATCTGTATCCTGCCAAGAAGTTCCAGATCAGAATAAAGGACATTTTAAGGTCAAGAGGTTTCATATTTACGAATTTTCATATACCCGACATTTCTTCGCTGCCAGTAGGCCTGTTCAGTACCTCGACAAAGTTTTCTTGGCATCATGCATGCATTTACCCGCTGCCAGCAGACCTGTTCAGCATCCCGACGGGTTTACAAGCACTTCCCACAACTCTTTTAATGATTTATTTTGTTTTTTAAAGATATATAATTGAGTGGGGTGACGCTGAAAATTATGATGTTTTAACATATTTTTTACAGACCTCAACAGAATTTTTTAGAACTGTCCTTCATTAAGATCCAGAGATGGTTTATTTACAGAACCAACCTTCTAAGGCAGGGAGACATCTTCTTAGTCATTCCCTTAAGGAACAGGGACAGTGTAAAAAGATAATGGATGATCGTGACAAGCTTTACTCACAGATCGGAATCAGTTAACTTCTTTCAAACAACAGTCTTTGCTCAACATAGATGTAAATTTCAGAAGTATATAATTGATGTTTATACAATTTTTCAGCAGTCATTTTAGTGAAAGAATTTTTTGTTTTCCTTGTTTGAACAGTTCCAAAATTGCAGGTATGTGTATTTCCAGAAACAAAAATTGATCAACGAAAAAGGGAAAAAAATCCAAAACCAAAACAGTAAAAGAAAAGAAGACAAAAGAAAAATATGTACATAGTGTACAAAGGGTTGTCATCAAGTGAAATATCTTTTCAGAGCTTGGCCATTCACCGGATAGGTGTCAGGCTGCCCCTCTAAACTTTGTAGTCGGAAAGAGCTGGGACCCAATTTTGTAGCGATTAAAAATGGTCCAAGCCATAAGTTCTGAAATTTTGTGTGCTCCCCCTTTCTCTCATGCGATTTGTCCCATTTCAAGACAAGATCACCTACTTCGAAGTTCCTATCAAAGGCAAAGTTAGAATCAAACCATCTTTTGACCACTAGTTGATGTTGATCTAACTTACGTTTAGCTTGGGCTCTTACCTCTTCTAGTTTCATTAAAGCGTTAATTCGGTTCTCCAGAGGGGGACAGTCTTCTTCTTGTATTTTCTGGGATAGTTGTAGTGAGGGAAGAAGAATGTGTGGTGGAAAAATTGCTTCTCTGCCATAGACGAGAAAAAAGGGAGAGTTACCTACAACAATTTTTGGTGTTACCCTATCAGCCCAAATTGCGTTTAACAGTGCATTATGCCAGTTTTTGTGATTCTCGGATACCGTTCTCTTGATGATTTTAATCAGATTCTTATTTGTTGATTCTGCCAATCCATTGCCCTGGGGGTAGTAGTTGGCAGAATACTTCAATTTAATTCCTTTTTCTAGAGTGAATTCGCTCATCTCAAGAGACAAAAAATAAGAAGCGTTATCGAATACTAAACAGTCAGGGATACCAAAACGAGTGATAATATTCGAATTTAAAAAGGTGATTACCTGACTGGTATTCACAGTTCTTAATGTGGCAGCTTCAGACCACCTGGTAAAATAATCTGTGGTTTTTATGATAAACTTATGTTGTTGTGAGGATGACGGATTGATTGGACCTATAATATCAAGGCCCCACTACTGAAAAGGGGAGTCTACTGAAACGGGCTGCAAAGGAAAGGCTGGTTTCTGTAACCACCTTGATGCTTTTTGAAAAATAATATACTTACGACACAAGGCATGGGCGTCTATAAAAAGTGTGGTCCAGTAATAACCGGCTCTCAAAACTTTATGGGTAGTGGTGTCACCACCAAAATGCCCACCAGCTTCTCCTACATGCAACTCTAGCAAGACTTTTTCTGCTTCATCTTTCTCAAGACAGCGCATTAGTATGCCATCAAAATTTTGATGAAACAGAATACCATTAACCAAATGAAAGGAGGCAGACTTTAATCTTAACGCTCTTCTTTCAGTGGGACCCAGGTGATGGGGGGCTGACTCATGTTCAAGACAAAATTTTATATCATCATACCAGGGACTGACAGAGTTTTGTGCACAACAGATTGCATTTTGATTGTGTTGTCCTAGGTTTTACCTATTGTTCTCTTCTTGCGGTCATGTTGTTGAATCAACAACTATCTTGCATAACCCTTGGCCTCTCACTATCTGAGCTGGGGTAATTTCTATGTCATACTCCTACAAAGAAGTAACCTAGTTCACCCTCTTTTTACCTAACTCTTTCTGCACTAACAGATTCCTGACGGCTGGGTAAGGGACAATAATTTTCGTCCTAGATTTCAAAAGATAAGACCGGAAGTGTTTGACTGCTTTGAAAACAACGTAGGCTTGCTGATCTATCACTAGGTAATTTAGTTCTGCGCCTTTGAAAGCAGAGCTCATAAAGACAATGGGTATTTCATTGTTTTCAGCATTCTTTTGAGTTAGGACGACAATGTAGGAGTGGTCAGAAGCAAATGTGTAGAGCGTGAAGTCTTGCGAAAAGTCGGGGCTCTTGAGAGAAGGAGCATCTATTATGGCCTTTTTTATTGTATTAAAGGCTTGATTTTCTAAGGGTCCCCAATGATATTGTGCATCTTTCTTAATTAGGTTTTGTAAAGGTCTGACCATTTCGGAGAAACTGGGGACGAATCTCTTGATGAAGTTTATCTGGCCTAAGAAAGACTGCATAGACTTTTTGGATGTAGGAGGGGGAAGTTTTGAGATGACTTGAGTCCTTTCGGGGTCGATAATCATCCCTTTGCTTGACACAATGAATCCTAAGAGTTTACCTTGTTCTACCATGAAGATAGATTTTTTAGGATTTAAGGAAATGTTGTATTTACGACATCGCTGTAGAACAACTCTTAAATGAGCTAGATGATCGGTTTTGTTTTTGGAAAAAAAAGTGACAGCATCTAATTAAACTATAACAGATTGATTGATTAAGCCTCGGAAAGCGATGTCCATCACTCTATAGAAAGTGGCACCGACATTAATAAGTCCAAAGGGAATTTTTCTATAAGTGTAGGTGCCCCATGGAGTGTGGAAGGTATTTTTAAGTTGGTCTGGAGGAGACATCAGGACTTGGTTGTACCCTGAGAAACCATCCAATAAAGATAGTCTCTCAGAACTAGATACCTGTTGAAGGATCTGTTCCATGGGTGGGACCGGGTAGTTGTCTTTATCAGACGCTCTATTAAGGTTTCATAAATCGACGCAAAGTCGGATTTCCCCACATTTCTTCTGGATAGGGACAAGGTTAGAACCCATTGAGTGTGCCTAACTGGGAAAATTATCTTAGCATTTAGGAGTTTATTTAATTCTTTTTTGATGGTCGGTTCGAGCTTAGGGTGCATTTTTCTTATTTTTTGTTGAAAGGGCGAGGTTTGGGGTTTCATAGGAATGACGTGTTGTATGATGTTAGGGTCGAAAGTTTTAAGGTCATCATACGTCCATGTAAAAACTTCTTTAAATTCTTTAAACAATTTAATAAATGCATCTTTTTCTTGTTCAGAACACCCAACCCATAAATTAATGCACTGCGGATTGTCATTAGTTCCTAAGTTTACTTTTTCATATGATAAAGAGGAACTATTGGTTTTATAGTTGACCGATTTTTTGAATTTATCTTGAAGATCGTAAAATTTCTCTAATCTAACTACAGACTTAGGGATCAAATTTACCATGTCCGATGAAGATTCAAGAGTTCTCGGATCTAGTATTACCGTGAAATCGCGCAAATTGTCGTCGTGAGTGCATTCATCGATCACCGCACCTTGAAAATTTTCTTCCATATGCTTGAAGCTAACAATATATTGATCATCGTCGAAGACTCTCCAATTCATGATGTTGTCGGGAACAGATGGCCTGAACAACAGTTCAACGGAGAATTCATTCGGGGACAAGCCTTCTGCAGGAAAGAGTTTGGAAGCTACGTTAGCTAATATATCAACTTCAGAGTTATTCAATCTAGGAATAGAATTTATATTGAAAGTAGAAAATTTATTCATTAAATTCCATACCTCGGATTGGTATCTTTTAAGATGCGGAGACAGACAATGGATAGAATCTCTTACATGTCTAACCACGATTTCGGAATCGCCAAAGACAGTCAAGTTTTGAATGTTCATATCTAAAGATTTTCTGAGGCCCTGCAGTAAAGTCTCATATTCTGTTGTGTTATTAGTACATTCAAATTCTAACCTACATGGAATCAGGGTTTTGTTACCCGAGGGATCAATAATAACGCAGCCTGCACCAGCTCCTTCTTTGGACTTTGACCCGTCAAAGTACAGAGACCAAATTTGATTTTTATCAGGTGCATGAGACCATTGTGTAGAAGCTACTAGCTGCACATATGCTACAATCTCAGACTGTTGTTCTAGATTGGTGATAGCTGAAGTCTCAGCCATGAAATTGCCAAAAAAGGTATCCATCCCTTGTATTTTGGGTGAATCAGTAGAAAGTGTAAATGGTTCGTTGGGATCATTCAAATCTGTGACCATGAACTTGAGGTAGCGTTCACGATTTACCTTGATTTTGTTGGGCTTGCCGTTCTCTGGAAGCCACAGGTGAGACCAATCTGTCCCGAAATAGCCGTGTAGCTGCTCTGACTAGTCCCTGCTTAGAAACAGACCATACACTTCTAGAATATCCACAACAATAATATCAATCACTTGATGAACTTTGGGGTTAGACGATAATCTTATAAGCACATTCCTTAATTCGCCTATGACTTTTACACTAGTTCAATCAAGTTGGATGATTTTTAAAGTGGATGGTTTGAATTCAGCGTTAATCTTCTGACACACAGACCATGGAATCACATTGGATGACGCCCCTGAGTCTACCATACAATTGTGCATGTTTCTATTAAAGATTTTGAAAGTTAACAAAAATGGAGGTACATTTCTGCGAGTACTAAGGGTGGAAGTTTGTGGCTTTTTACTCGCAGTCTCTAAAGCTAATTTATCTACATTTGTTACATTATTTACAGGAAGGCTTCCTTTATTGTGAGTATCAGGATTATTCTTAGTGGAAGTCTTCTAAGTAACATTGTTCTGAACAACCTTGTTACTGCTTGAATTACCATTTTTTCTATTCTCTACGATGTTCTATAACATTTTTTGTAGCAGAAACAGAAATTTTAATAACTCATAAACATAAATGTTAGGCCTTAACTTTTTAAGATCTTCAACTAAATCATAATCTAAGTTGGGGTTTACATGACTCTGTTTAGTCTCAGCTGGTTTAGATTGCTTTGGGGGCAAAGTCATAGTGTTTTCGGAAGAAGGTTTGTTTGTTGTCTTACTCCTAGTATTGTAGGGATGAACTGTCTCGAAGTTAGCTTGAAAGATGCCATCCGAGAAATGTCCAAAAATGTTCGGAGAAGATTCTTCTTCTTCAATTGTCTCTTGTTCAACAACCTCCTCAGGAATATCAGGAGGCATCAAGTTATCATGGGCTTCTAGAATTGTTTGAAGGGCGTATTGCAGACTTTCTAGATTAAGACCCTCGGTATTTGGATTAGGGCGGTTGGTGGGAAAAGGTTTCCTGAATGGGGGTTTGTAAGGCTCTTTGCTCAAAGAAACTTCTTCGACCGTCCTTTTCAAATCTATAACTTGATTTGACAGTTTTTGAATGACTTTAGTTAGGTTTTCTAAGTCCGAGCTTTCAGGTTGTGTTTTATTTTGAGAAGGTCTAGGGAGGATTTTGATCTTCTTTTTGGAAGATGAACTAGTTTTTGTTTCATTGCTAGTAGTGTCTTTTAAACTAAGTATGTATTTTTCAATCTGGCTAGCCTCTTTGAAGGCCTCTAACAACGTGGCTTTCTTAGATATTTTTACCCAAATGGCTATACTTTGATGCAAAGATTTAGTATAGTATGCTATGATAAGATTCTCGGTAGGCATCGAGTCCATAGGGATTCGGTTCTTTAGTGTTAAGAATCTTTGATTAAAGTCTTTAATTTTCTCTTTTGGGTTCATTATTAAGCTAGAAATCTCCATAACTAGAACTTCTGGAGATTTATCGTCTCCGAATTTTTCCAGAAAGAAAGATTCAAACTTTTCCCAAGACACGATGGTATGGGGTTGCTGGGAAAAGTACCATGTAGAGGCATTTCCCTCGAAAGTATAGGGGAACAACCTACAGACTACATCTTCATTCTTGACATTACGGAGTCTTATAGATAACATAAACTTTTTAATGTGATCTTCAATGATCTGTTTAGAGTCAGGGTCAAACTTGGGAAGCCACTTCTCTGGGTGTTTGGGTAAGGGATGCTAAGCCCCAGGTACGGCTACTTCATCCTGGTCAAGCCAAGGTCTAGCAGGATTATTCTGGTTAGCCATTGGTGTAGGCGGTGTGGAAGGCTGAGAAGGGGAACTGCCTTCATCAGAAGAGTCTTCTCCTGAAGAAGAAGGAGATGATGGAGGTGGTGAAGGTGGTATTCCAAATCCTCCTACAGCAGGAGTGAGGATTGGATCTGTAGGGTTTAAAGTAAGGTTAGTGCCTCCAAGCTTCTCTCTGATATCAAAGAAATCTAAAGGTTGGTCCAAAGGTCGATTTGGTTGCCTTAAATGGGCAAAGGCACTATGTGTTCTTAAAAGAGATTGTTGGACAATCTCTTGTACGTCACCACCTGTAGGATTCAGGGTTGCTGGTTCAACTGTGATCCGTAGATCGTCTGTTGATGTGGTTTTTGTTTGAGGGGGGATGTTTTCATTTGAATGACTTCTTGTCACTATAGGTGAGCGGTTAGGTGGTGGAGGAGTCTTATGATCGCCTCGTGCCATTAATAAATTCCAGGCCCTCCATCTAGCGCCATTTGTTAACGGGCGAATTTGAACGCTCGTCAACTGGAGGAGTGGATCCAGTCCGGGGTTGTCTAAATAACCCAAGCCGTTTGGGATGATCCACCCTAACAGGTTTAGCGGCTCCGTTGGTCGATCTAAGTCCTAGGAAAATGAAAGAAAACTAACTAAAGGAACTAATCTAAATGAAAACAATAATTAAAGAAAACTAATAAACAAATCTGAAGTACATATATACAGTCTATTGTCTAACATTATACAACAATAATTCTATGAAATTAAATGTTCAATTATCAACATAACTAAATATTAATCACAAATCTACAATATTTACAGATTACATATTTTGAATGAAAACCTGCTAAAATCATTTGTAAACTGTCCCATGATAGCAAAACTATTGTTTTTTTATTTTTATAATTTTTTGAGAGAGAAATAAAAATAAAAACTATCTAAGATGAACAATTAAAAAAATAATCTTAGCTATAAATCTGAACTATATATATCTATCTAAACTACTTAAATAACACTAATAAATTAACTATTAAATAACAAATAGCAAACTGACCTGAAGTAACGCTTCAGGTTTGTCCTGTATACAATAGTTGATCTAGCTATTCGGTGGGAGGAAACCCACACCAGATTCTCCACAAGCTTCTCGTAAATAGGAAGCAGCAGTACTCTTCGAATATAAATGATAGGACAAACAAGACATAAAAAACGACAACAATCTTATAATTTACAAATCATCGCAGTTAGATAAATCCCTGTGCAAAGATTTGTACAGAACAGTGCAATTAAAGAAGAAGATAAACATTTATTCATTAAATTGAAATAGAGTGATTGTTTTATTAAAAATGAGATACATAAGACATGGATAGAATTTAAATCACAACGCATTAACCTGTAATAAGTCTTGATATCTAAAGTAGTCAATGACTTAATCACAAATTGAAATGTACAAAACCTGAATGAAAGTATGATAAATTGAAAGCTAAAGCTGTTACAAAAGATCCACTTCCATTCAAGCTTGTATCATTATAAATCCATAGCCTTGTTCTCCCAACAATGATGATCGGTCCATTTCAAAAAATAACAAGTATTTAAAGACCACAGGGTAAAACATCCCTGTGGGAATTATCAACCACTGTTTACAAAAAATCTGGGAATAATCTCCCAAGTCTCTATTCCTGACTAAAGCTAACAACCTATAACAAAATTATATCACAAAAGTATCTCCTAAACTGCCACAACATATCCAATTGGTCATTGAAATTTGTATGCACCTATAAGTGGACAAGAATAGACAAGTTTAGATGATATTTTATTTGTAAAACTAACAAAAATCTAAATTTTAAGACGAGCTACAGAATCTCACGATTCTGTAGCTGGTCTAATTTGAAAACAAAATCGTTTTTAATCAATCCAAAACTAACAAAAATATATTCGAACTATTAAACAAACATTTGATTACTCATTGAAAACAAAAGAAATCGTTCATGCCAAAAATAACCAAATCTTCTATGCTAATTGAGAGCAAACGAAATCTTGTTTGAATCTATTTCAATTGAAACAGACCCTAAACGAATATCAAGCAAATCTATGGTAAGAATTTAATATAGACATAATATGTCAATCCGACACTCAACAGAATCGTTTAAATCCAAACTAATAGAGCCATATCAAATCTAACTTTGAATCCATCGCATTATACAAAATTCAGACGTGCAGAATCATTTCAGAATCAAACCAAAAGAAATGAATCGAAGTAATTCATGGCCGACACAATGCAAAATAGTATCAATCAAAACATAGTTGTATCCGATTTTAGCAGATGAATCTTCTGTACAGGTCAAATGCAATCATAATCCAAAACGAAAATATTCTTTCAAAACAAAACATAATCGTTTCTTAAATCTATTCGAACAGAACTAAACGAAAGCAAACCCAATCGAATACCCTAATTCAAACCAACTCAAAAATAATCAATCATTTATACTAATCTGAGAACAATAAAATCGCATAATCCAAATCATATCTATATTTCATTTTAGGAAAACGAACCGATGGAAACAAAAATAGTTTATGCTAATTCCAAACGAAATCTTTCATGCTAATTCAAAATAGAAAAAACGAAATCATTTCTGGTAATTGGAAGCAAACATATTTTTTTTTAATCTATTCAAGAAAACATAACTAATCGGCTCTGCTAGTTGAAACGAAAACATACAAAGTCGATGTGGAAAAATCCATACCTGGGCTCTAGGAAAACAACTCAGTCATGATAACTTTGAATTGACAAAGGCCATTGCTTTTTCGACATTTCTGAAGACAATTGAACCAGTGGTTTTTTGTTTCTTCTCATTGGCTTGTAGCCTGTTGTTCTCCTTTGACAAGACTGTCACCCGTTCCTCTAATGATTTGATCTTAGATTGCAACAGCGGGACGTCTATGTAATAACGTTCAAGCTAGGAATTACATTGAGTACACGATGGTTGATCGCACTTTGGCATCACAGGCAAGGATTCTTTCATGTTACTAGGGGTTTCATTGTGAAGCTTAATTCCCGGGTAGTTAGGGTCGTTCTTGAGCCATAGAGGTAAGTTGGAAACATAGTCATAGGGTTCCATAGAGCAGAGGCCATGAGAGTAGGGGTATTCCTCGGCTAGGAAACGTTCGATCTCTGAGTCTGAATCCTCTCTCAAGACGATAGGTTTTTGGTCAGTACTCGACTTGGGATTGTTCCGAGCACATCTTGATATCCATCAAGCATTTTTCTTTCCCTTACTATTGACAGCAGTGTCACCTTTGCCTTACTTCCTCACAAGCCTCTTGATGGCCTTAGTATTGTCTTTAGCACACGGGTCAGCCATGGTATCGGGTAGGTCCATGTTCGGGCAATTCGAGGGTTTGACAGGGGGTAAAAGGGTAGGAGGTGACACAGCTTACTCAACCAATGTTTCAGTGACCACAGATTTATCCATTAGAACACACTCAGGGGTGGCAAAGCCATTCCTTGATAGGAAGGCTTGCCAACAGTCACCACTAAGTCTTAAATGATGAATGATAATGACTTTGATCAAGTCGTGATGGAAAAGGCTGCTATCAGCCTTCTCATGCTTGAATCTTTTGGACATTTTGTACAGACTACGTAAGAGATAATGTGGCATATTCAGAGGGTAGCCTATAAAATTCATCAATAACCGAAGATGATACAGAAATACCAAGCCATAATGACCTTCGTAGGTCACAAAATTATTAACAATTGCCAAAAGATCATGCCACCTGGGTTTGAGGGTAGCGAGAGGCATACCTCTATCATAGCTAACAATCTTTCTAGATGTGAATAGGAGTAGCCATGACACCTCGTCTACTTTGGAATTTTTAAACCACCTTTGCCATGTAGCTGGTATTCCTATAGCTGAGCTTAGGAATTCCTCATTTAGCTTGAGTTGTATGTCTCCGACCTTAGCCCTGCATCCGTCGAAGGTGAGGGTGAACTTTTGGGCAACCGAAAGGTTGAAACCCTCAAATCTTTGGATAAACACCAGCCAACCACTATTTTCCAAATCTTCACGAGCATTATCGAATAGCAAAAGAGTTTGGATACCATTTGGTTCTATGCGCACCACAGGTGCCATAGAACAGAATACACAACGAGCAGGGTGAATAGTCAAGGGTTTGAATAGGGTATACGTCAGACCGATAGCTCACAGGCTTCCCCGAAAACCAACAAAGGTGACCCGGGATAGAAGGGAGGCATTAATGCCCGAGTGTGCGAGGGTGGTGGAATGAAATCAACCCATGCAAAATAGTCATTTCCCAATGTACAACCGATGGCGCATATGGTGATTCAAATCACTATTGCAATGTGTTGAAAGGAATGACATCCAAACAATTAACGAAAACTATGGTAAGTGGATCAAAAAAAATTGCACAAGCAATAGTGTTTGCATGGTTTTAAAATCAAAACAATGTTTTGAAATCAGCACCAAGGGTTCGATCATAACAAATATGTGTTGTATGAAATGATTACACCAAGGGTCTAACCACAATGCCAATGTGTTTTCATGAAACCAATGTGTCAAGGAAATCGATGAAAGGCTATAGAACATCAAACCACCAATGTATTAAGGACTCAATGATAGTCATTATAATATCATCACTATCTTATAAAAATGAAATCATATTAACAACAAAAGAATGCCAAATGGGTAAAGATCTTGGTGTCTTGCCAACTGTGCGACTATAATTGAATTGGAAATGCAATGAACACATAGACAAGAGTGACCATAATAATCCAGTGACGATTTTAATGTGACTTAGAAATCAAAGTTTTCACGCTTGCATTCGTGAAAACAAGAACAAAGGCAGGTGTGCAAATGCGTGAAATAATAGTGTTGTTTTATTCAAAGATTGCGATGAAAATCAATGGTTCCAAAACACTTGTGTGGGCAGCTTATAAAGATAGGATAAAAATGCGAAATGGATGCCAACAATACCATCATTGGTCATTGACTAAGTGTTCCCTTATGTTTTATTTCAACAACAAACATCACACATAGGTATTTGTGTGGTACATTGGTTTCCATTTGACCCTATTGGTGGATTCCTCATATTTGCCAATAGTCTTCATCATTGGATACTATTTAGAGAGTCTTTGTCATGCACTATTCCATCTGGTGCGCACCATATTCATACCTCGGTGTGGTCCTGAAAATATTTTTGTCCAAGTCCTTCCAAACCTTTCTCCTTTTGCTACTCCTCATGTTGGATGATTGGGGATGCCTTAATTCCCTCCTTCCAGTGGATCTCTTCATATCAATTTCAACACATATTACTCTGGGATAGGGATCTAGAGTCATTTTTAGTACCTTGGGGCTTGTAGTCATCAATGGAAGGTTCCCTTGCTATTGATAGTGGGAATATATTAATGTCCCATGATCAATAGATTCTATCAAGTGTTCAAAATCAACCATTTATTCACACTTGTTATATTTTACTAGGTACCTTGACGCCCATTATCATCATTAATGGGTTGTCTCTCCTTTGTTAATGGTATACATCAATGACGGATAATCAAATGTTGTATCACTATGTTCGGATTCAACATATTTATTCACATAGTGTAGACACATACCACAACAGATCATTTTTAAGACTTCGGGTGAAGTACAAGCATCACATATTTTTTGCTCCTACCCGACCCATATTGATTGTACCACCCTCAATGATATTGGTACTTGCACAGGATTGGTTCATTCACTTCATTGGCTCTAGATATCCTCTAATTTGATTTTGAGATATAGCTCCACTGTGGATCCATTTGTGGCTATTATCTACATTTGAATGGATCCACTGTGTATTTTTTGTGGCCATGGTTGCTACTTCTATATATATCACATGGATCCATTGTGTATAGTTTTTGTGTCCATGGACATCAGTTCTTATTTCATTACTCCTGGATTTGAAGTGTACTTGGTTTAGTTCCCATGCTTATATCACTTCAGAGCATGGATATGCCCGAATCAGGAAGAGAATTATCTTACTCGATTTATTCTCACGGTTTTTTTCTTGGATCAATTATTTGGGAATATTCATTGGGACTTAATGCAATGCATCCTCACCTCTCAAAGTTATAACGTATTTCAGCCATCGGTTTCTCTTCTGACCTGATACGTTATGGGGCATCTTTTATACCACAAATTTCCACACCAAATTGTGTTTGTGAGATGGCCTAGTCCATTCTCTAGCTTGCAGACCTAAATCCCACCCGCCTTCATCAAAATTATACAAAAAAAACACTTTTATTTCCATACACTATTCACCCATGTGAAAACTACATATATACGTTATTTTCCATTGTACAAACCTTGTATACCCTCAATTTTGTGAAAAAATAAAAATGTTCCACATTTTTCAGGTGGGGTTTCAGTTTGGCCAATTCTCAAACTTCCATTGTCCCATACACAATAGAATCTAACCATATCAACCTATTTAGGATGGTATATAATCACCTATGGGGGTATGGATGAGGAGAGACAACCTTGGTGCAATATTATGATGACGATTTGTAAGATTCCTTATTCTTTGAACCTTTGAGTAGCATCCTCTGATCTGGAAACCTGTTTTCCAACATTCCTTCCTCTCTCATATATGATCATAGGGTGTGTTCCTATATCTTATAGGTCATTTGAGTAAGAACCTCTTTGTTGAGTTTATTCTTCAAGGGTCCAATAGAGGAACCTAGGAAATTGGCTTCGAGGCAGTGCTGACTGTTAGAGTCAAGTTGTAACTACCTACTTATATTATTTCAATAAAAGAGTTCCCTTTCCCTCCATATATATGTAATTGTGTTCAATCTATTTATATATATATCAAATTTATTTACATATTTGAATTTTCACATTACATGTATAACTTGATTTCATAACTATCTTGTTGCAATATAGACTTGATGTCCTTTTGCAAGTTGGTACAGGAAGATATTAGGATAAATTCAAAGGTCGAGAGTGAGGAACTACATCAAAAATTTGGATACAAGGTCTAGGGTATTCTATCCTCTCTTCCAAGAATTTATTTTATTATATTTGTTTTTGTTTGAGGGTATGTTCTATATTTTAAGTACTGTTAGGATTTGTTGTGAAATAAACCCAAGGTCACAAGGTAAAAATCTTGTAACACTAGCCATGGAGATATTAATATCTCCATGCTCTATTTTTTCCAAATCAGGAAGGAAGTATGAGTGATGGAGAAAATATTCCCACATATTCTTAGAGCCAGACATGGTCTTAAGAATGGATTCATCAGAAGGTAAATCCAAATTCAAAGGGTCCATAGTAGATATGGAGGCCCAAATAGGTGAAGTAATATAAGCTAGCTCCTCTATTGAAGGATTAACACAATCAATGTCTGTAGAAGCCTATTGAATTTCTTGATATGTAATTTCAATGATAGACAATGGAAAATACATTCCTTCATGCCCATTCTCTTTTGTAGAGAAAGAAGGATTAGGTAGAACCCATGGGTCCTTGAAACAAGATATCTGAAATTAAAAAATTAAGGTCATGGGGATTTGAGCAATTGATGAAGTCGTGCATGCTAGAGTTGGGCCAATATAATATATGGATGCTAAGATCCTAAAATTTCTCATGAGTGAAGGGTACATCCCCAATCCCATGCTCTCATATGATTTCATGGATTTCTAAATTAAAGGAGCATTAGGTACTAATGATGTAGCTAGATCGGGATGACAATTGGACAACAAGTCAATAATGACAGTCTTCCCCTAATGGAAAAATAAAATGACTCAAAATATTGAAGAGACTATAGTTTTCATAGCGTAAGTCTACCTACATCCTAAGAGTATGGTTTAATCTAGTGGAGAATCGACCACATCCACCTCTACCGATATATTTTCCCCTCCAACTCAACAAGGAATTTAGGGATGATTTTATGAGGCATGAAAACATTCCCATCGAAATATTTTAACATGGTGGGAGAAGGATAAATCCTAGGAGATCAAAGATCTTTCCAAAAAGACAAGGGCATGATGCAAGTAGACACACCTTCATCTAAAACTATCATGAATATGTTAATATTGTGATACAACTCTTAGATTTGGAAAGTTGCATAGTGAGGAAGCCCGGGATTCACATTGTCGAGGTGAAAAGTTATCAACCGAGATTCCATAGGATCAACAACTCATATAATTGAAATAAATTATCTCCTTTGTATGGGAAAATCTGGAGAACCTCTAAGGTAGGCATAGTGCATGAAAACTGGTAAATATCTTCCATAATGGTATAATTTCAACCTACCTTGGAATTTGGGTTGTGCATCAACCTTTTTATCACACCCTTGGGTATGCATGGTATTGCTTTGATTACAGGTTTCTCTATGTGCAGAGGGTTTTATGGTTCAAGAGAAGGATATTTCCCTTTAGTAATAGAGTTAGAGGCTTCATAATTACAAGACTTTATTTTGAGATATGCATCTCATTCACACATGTAAACATTCACCGAGTTTCCCCCTTGCAGAAGGGTTCCCTGGTTTCTCCCTTGTGGAGGTGCAGGGTTATTTTGGAAATTGGCTATGACTTGATGGGAATGAGGAGGAAAGTGGTTATTCAACATATTATGTTATTGATGGACATCATGTTGTCCTAACAATCATTTGGATTCCTCAAGCTTGGGGAATTTATGGGTTGGATGGTCTTACTTACAAAGTTTGCAAGGAAATTTAGCCTTCTTCTTATCTTTTTAACCCCCCAACATTATTGCTATTGTTTTTGTTATTTCCTCCACCTCCCTTCTTATTATTATTATGTTTATTTCCTCTAAGTTGTTGTTTACCCTTAGGGTTGGATGTTTGCACAGTGTGGACATCGAAGGATTGTAGTGGATTAGAAGTATAGGTAGTGGTGATCTGGATTATTTTGGGGAATGATATAAAGAAAGAAATATAACAAATAAATACACAGAGATATGGAAAGGAACATAGTAATACAATAAATCTCAAATTCAATTAATGACTGTCTGAAACACAAAAGACTGTAAAATGAAAAAATGCACAAACCAACTAGAATGGTGGCATCTTATCTCTAAGAAGAGATGTGTCGACTACACTCATTCATAAGAAGTTGAGTACAATGAGGCTCCAAAGGCATTTTCAGCATCAGAAATAAATGAGAAAACCCTAAACCAGGGATATGAAATGCCAAAAGGTTTGAGGGCCCCGATGGGGGTAATTGATACATCAAATTCCCGAGGGAATAAATTTTGCATACAATCGTCATTTGGGGCACTCAATACACTGTTGGAAATTTATAAACAAGGAGTACATATTTTGTTTTGGCATAGCATATTCCGATGGCTCTTTTCTAGGTGTTGTTGAGCCCAAAAAAAGTCGTTTAGGGCCTCAAAACGGCCCCCGAAGTTTGGGACCCAAAAAAATACCAAAGTGGAAACTGGTATGTGAGACAATGGAATAGGTGGGTGGCCATTGATGCCCACGTAGATAATTCCACCCGCCTTAGGAATAAATGGTCTCCATTGTGTCAATTTTCTGCATCATATGAGGAAACTTATGTTGAATCTAACTCTTAGTGAGCCACTTGCCCTGATGAAGAAACTGCCTTGCTTTGACGACCCAATAGATTTTGATAGTATGTTGGTGAGTTTACTTTGTCTTGGTGTCCATGATCTGATCAAATATCACTTGGTCGATGCAGTTTTGATTGATTTATGTAGGGGAAAATTTCCTGGCCACATCTGAAGTGTCTAGGAGAGGTGGAAAATATGGTCACAACAGTTCCACATTAAATAATAGGTGCAAGCCAAGGAAAGGAGGAATACTCAATTCAAAAGAATTCTCACCCAAATCCTTGGTGATGGTGTAAGGCATGTAAAAATTTAGGTGCATCTTTTGATGGGGTCCTATGATGCACTCTTTCTGCAAATGAAACCATACATTATCTCCCACATGACATTTGTGTGGTACCTGATGTTGATCATGGCACTGCTTGTACTTGGCATTGGATTTTTTCACAATATCATTAACTTGTTTTTGGTTGTGTTGGATGTTCTCAAAAACTTTGGATGCCTGATCAAGCTTGATCTGAGCATGGGAGGACTCTTCCTGTGCAACTGCAATGGGAAGAGCTACGTCAATGGGGTCCAATAATTGGAACCCCAAGCACACCTAAAAAGGGTTTTGGCCAATAGAGTTTTGGAAGGCTCTCTTGTAGCTATGTTGAACATAAGGAAGAATGTCATCCCATGTGCATGGATGTTTGGAATTATACATCCCCGGGATATGAACAATCATCATGTTGACTACCTTTGTTTTTCCATCAGTCTTTGAGTGGAAGGCAGTCGATTTGGTCAACTTGGTGTCCATCATCGACCATAGGATGGACCAAAAAGTGCTCAAGAAACTACTGTATCAATAGGAGATAATAGTTTGTGGGAGTACAAAATGAACCCAAACATGTGTGAAGAAGAGATTTCTTGTAGCCTCAACTGCGAGGCTCTTCTTTCAAGGTGCCAAAATTTCCATCTCAGAGAATCGATTGATGACCACAAAGACATAGTCATTTTCATGCTTTGTTGAAGGCATATTGGACATGTATTCCATGGAGATGGAATCCCAAGACCTATTTGGAGTAGGCATAGGGATGTATAGCCCCTGTTTCTTGATGGTGAGCTTGGAAATGGCACTGGAAGTGTAGGATTTAATGTGCTTGTGAACATCTTGTTGAATCTTTGGCCAATAAAAATTATTTTGTAGTATTTCCATTGTATTTTCTACACCAAAATGTCTCTCTTCCTGGCTGCAATGAGCCTCCCATATCATCTTGGTACGCTCTCTTGAGGGAACACAGAGATGGATCAGATGGCATATTAATCCATCCTGGAGAGGAATGTCAAGAACTGTTTTTCCTATGCTTAGTGTCTGATAGGAAGTAGAAAAGTCAGAGTCACTATTATATAATCGTGGCCTATTAGCATAAGGGAATACTGTTAAGAACCAAATACTTGCATACAGAAATAACACAAAGATTCAGAGAACAATATAGAAAACCACAACTTTATTATAGAAACCCTTGAGGTAGGGAAACACCATAAAATGGATCCTATTATGGAATGGATCCTCTCCTGCTCACCTGCCTCTTTGAGGGGGCATCCTCCTATTAAGCTACTTCTACAAACACAATAATTCTCTTCATGTCCCATTACATTATTTGAACCTCTTTATATAGTTCTACCATCACCTAAGAACATTCTAGAGGAGGAATATTCTAGAAGTAGAACCTTCTAAGAAGTCCTCTTACATTTATTATATCTAAGTACCCATTTATTATATCTATCTACCATAGTGGACCTTATTTAATAATATAGTGGAACTAGTCCACTGTACATTGAATGGCCCCCACTATTATCACTATGGGCCCTCTAGGCCCCCGCTACTACCTCTCTAGCTACCTAACATTCCATCCCTCTTATGAACGCATTGTCCTCAACACTTGATGTAAAACCATATACCAGGGTCCCATGGATAATTTTGGACCATAACGCTGAAGAAGACTGGAGAACCAAGGTCCCATGTAGAAAGGAAAGCCACCATGCTGAAGTAGTCCAACCACCATTGTAAGCCTAAGTCCCATGTCCAAGTGCTCATGTGAACTCCACAAAGGACAAGATATCTGCGCACACTCTTCTATATCCTCCTTCCTTGAGTTACAACACAAAGCCTCTTCACAGTCTCTTACGATCACTTGCACTTAGCTCTACAAGCTCTTAACATAGCATGCACAAAGCACTGGCAAGTTGAACTTAGCACAGTGTCTAGCCTCTCTTCGAACACATAGATCGAACTACTTCCTACATCGCCTATATTTCTATTTATACATTACAAAAATGGCATAAACATGGGTAAACCCATGGGCCGACATCCCCATACCCGCTACATAATCCCAAAACCCAAAAATCCCTAAAAAGGGGCCAAAATCCCGTGATCTTCGCTTCAACTTGCAATCCTCCTTCGACAGCCTATCAAAGTCCCAAAAGTAGGTCAAACATGACCAAGGATCCTCAAAACTTGGTCAATGGACAACATGGCCATCCAGATGGTCAATGGCCAACACTCACCTGTGACTCGTCTCGAGTCACTCTAGTCTGGGTAGCTCTACTTCAAAATCCTCGAGCTTGGCTCAAACTGCTTCGACCTGTTGCTATGCCATGGCCTCTTGCTCGACAAACTCTTGGATTACTGCTTCTTTGATAGGTCCCTCTAAGAGTTGTTCAGCTTCAGCGATGACTTACTCCAGTTCTTCTCCTTGGTCTTCAATCTCTATGAATAGTTGGCAAGCCTCATCATGTATTGGTTGGAGCCTCTGAGTCAATCCCATGATTTTTCTCTTAATGGTGTGGACATGTTATTTAGTAGTGCATTGTTCTTTGGATCGCTTCATCCTCTCAATGACTGATAGGGGCTTCAACTGTGCCTATACTTTTTCTTCCTGTTGCTTTGCCTCCAAGAGTTGTGACTCCAGTGCCTTCAGTTCAGGATCCTCAGTGAGTTGCTCATAAGTCTGGGTACTGTGATCACTTAGTTTTTTACATTCCATGGTGAGGGCTTTGATTCTCTCAATTATGCTTCAAGCAGTTGCTTCTCTTTGATCTCATACATCCAGCGGCGTGTTGGGCACTGTTCATAGCTCTAAGTCCGTTATTATTTGTTGAAGTTGCTAGATATCTTCCACAAGTTGTGCTACTTGATGCTCCAGTCAGTCTTCTTCCTTCAACTCTAAGCCCTTCACAGAGTGAAGTTCTCTGTTGATTGCTTCTTTGAATCGAAGCTACTCTGTGAGCAACTTCTCTTTTTCTTGCTTGACCTGCACCCTCTCTTCTTCAAACTTGGCTTGAAGGTCATCCTTCTCCTTTTGTTCAACCCAATGTTGCTCTACCATTTCTTCTTGGGCTTGTTTCAGGGCCATTGTGGCTTGGTCTTTCCCATATTTTGATCGACGAAGGTGAGATTCGGTCACATCAGCTAGTCTGCGGAGTTAGGCAGGCTCATCTCCCAACTCTGGTTCTTCTGATGGCAGGGGCGTAGTGGATACTGCATGGCTGGATTGAAGGGCCTCTTGTACCCCTCTGAGTTCAACCTCGATTATGTCATACATCTCCTCCTTCTTGGATTCAAGCTTCTACAAGATGTCTTGCGAGGCATCTACTATATCTATGATGATGAAGTCGAAGTCATCTACAGTGAGCCCAGTCTGCATCTTAGTCAAGATGGCTCTGGATTTCTTTCGGGGAGTGGGTTTCATGGGGGAAACCTTCCTTTTCTTTAAGGGATCAACCTCATCAAAATGATCCCTAGGCAATGTTACTTCACCCTGTTTCTGTTGATCTTCTTTTCCATTGGTCTCTTCTTGATCTACTTCATCATCACCCCCTCATCTAGGTGATACTGAAGTAGTTTCTTTCGATGCACTGCTCAAGTTTTGTACCTCTTCGTTCTTCTTCCTTCTATTGGGTCCAGGAGTATCCTTTGCTTCATGAGTGGTCTCAGGGTTGCCGATTAGTTCAGGTTCTGACATTTCTACGAGGTCAGCAGGGATGAGGAGCTCTACTAACCAGTCCTTGGTTATCTCTTTGAGGTCCTCCTCTATGAGCTTGTAGTATGACTGAAGCTCTTCTTTATTCTCATCTGCATGCATGATGATATAAATGAAGTGTTGATCTCCATGGAACTTCATGAGGGGTCATAACTGATGCAAGGTGTTTGGCATCATGCGAGGGAAATCTTTGATAGCCCTCTTCAGTTGGACATAATATGTATGAAAGACTACATTCGACTACCACTACTTTCCCATATCGCTCGAGTACCAGAGCGTGGTGAACTTCGCAATGAGTGGCTCAAACAGTTTAATGTACAGGAAGGTCGCACCTTCTGACATATCCCAAGAGGTAAACGCAATGAGGATCAGGAGCCAGCTAAAGTGGAACTCATAGACCTAATACTTATCTTCACAATAGTCTAATTCCAGCTGGTTGACCAAGTACTTCATCCAGTTCATCTAGAGTCCTTATACACATTTCCCAGTGAGGTCAATAATGAATCCTGTGACCTGTGTAGGTCTTTTCTTTCTCACGATATTTCCTATGATCAACTGACAGGCCAGGTGCACTGCGCCATTTTGGATGGAAGCTACCTTGTAGACTCGTGTTCTCTTTTCTACATCACCATATGTGTCTTTGATATTCTGTGCCAATGCAGGATCTATAGACTTGCCTGGGTAGAAGTCCTACAGGTCAGGTCCCTCCATGCTCAATCCGGTAATCCTATGGATCAGCATCGGATCGACTGTGATGCGTCGGTATAGCCATAGGTAGCCACCATGGTAGCACGAGAGTAGGATCCTAACACATGCATTAACCTCTTGGTGCCTTCCAAAGTGTGGAATATTTAATACAATCAAAAGGGTGGACTGCACGAGGTTCATAGTCCATGGTTGGGGGATTATTTTCAAGTTCTTCCCCTTCATCCTGGTCAAGTATTTGTAAGGAGCGAGCATATTATGGTTCTTGCAGTCTCCTAGGTTGAAGTTGCTAAACTTCAACGTTGCAATCTTATCCTACTGTGTTCTAACTGCACGTATCCCCTTCGGTATGTACGTAGTAACCATGGTGTAATCAAAGTCTCTTGGGAAACTGTCATGACTCACCGCACCAGCCAAAGGCATGATGTAGTCAAGTAGGATGGTTGAGATTAGCTTCACGTTTTCCAAGTCATCTTGGTGCTTGGTTCTCTTCTCTTCTGCTGGTCGGGATGGTCCGGATCCACGAGCAGTCGACGGAGAGGCTTGCACTCCTCTTGTCGATGACGCTTGAATACCTGGGGACATCACTTTCTCATCCATGAGGTTGATCAAAACTTCTTCGATAGCTTTCTCTATGGCACTGAGCTCGTCTTAAATACACGCTTAGATCAGATAACTTAGGTCAATAATGAAATAGAACATGTGTCAATCTTAGTAAACAGTGTGGTAGCAATGAGTTGGCTAAGATACAATTCACAAAAGTGTTTTTGGTGCAACAGTCGACGCACTAAGTATGCAACAATGTAACATATCTCTCCAATGGACAACAAGTCTTCATCAATGCATTTATGTTCGTTGTGGCGCAATCCCAATGGTATGATGGTGAGCGTTCTGGCCATAACTATCATTCTAACCATTTGGGGCATTGGTATAATGGTTATAATGCCTTCAACGGTATATCACTTCTCCATGGAGAAGTGCCATGTTGCATTGTTCTGATATCCCGACGAAGTTCCAGTCTTGCAAACCTTCCTTCTATGAAGTCCCCTATGGAACCTTTTGTAACTTTTATATCTCTGTTCTCTTCTTACTGATCTTTCTATCCTTCTTCTCGATGATCTTCATCTCAGTATTCCTCTTTCCATTCTTATTCTTATCTCCTTTTGGCATAGTAAATTCACGTTGTTGAGATTATTTCATAGGGTCGAAGAGTAATATGTCTTCTCTTTCTGGGGTAGGTGATCTACTTGTCTATGAGTCTTCTTGTGTTCTTTCAACTTCGACATCCAAGATTTTGGTTCTAAGTAGCTTCAATTTGTTTTCCTATTCTTCAATAAAGTGTGCTATCCTCCTAGTCATGAAATCTTTTAATCCATGCTTCTTCTGCTCTAAGACTTCCTCTTCTTTTCTTCTAACCTGATCCTTTTTAATCCAAGGTTTTCCTAGTAATACATCAAATGGGGCATTGTTCTCAATAAATTTAACAATCTCAAAATCTTCCTTTGTCAAAGTTCCATGAGCACTCATAGATATCTGGGTGAGTCTTCCACACAGAGTTATCATCTTTCCCCTAAATAATCCTATTCCTCCCAATGAAGGAATCATAGTAGGATTTCCTAAAGTTTCCCAAGTTCTTCCTGTCATGATATTTACATGTGTTTCTTCATCTAGAACACAGCCAATGTCGAAGTCTCCTATTCTTGCTTGTATGCATTATTTTTCTTTGAAGATCTATGATAAGTTGATATTTTTGTGATCATTTAGGGTTTCTTTCATTTGTAACAATACATTCTCTAATTCTTTCTAGGGTTCTACCATGGTCTCAGTTTCTTGACCTCCCTTAGGGTTTTCTTGTCTCATATTCATTTTTTCAAGATTAGCAATCATTCTTTGGAAATCTAAAACTTCATGATCCATGGCTTTACAACAAAGACAACTAGGTCTTCTACCAGGGCATTCCTTAGCAAGATGTCCCGGTCTTCTGCAACTATAACAAAGGTTTAATATTCTCTTTCTTTTAAATGATCCCCAACCTTTCATGTACTACACACTAGAATCATAGTATCTAACCTGAAAAAAATTATTTCTAGGGTCCTGCATCCATTTGTTAGTCCAAACATTCTTTCTATGCATAGGAATAACATATCTTTCACTATTTTTGTCAGATCTACTCATATCAAACCTTCTTTCATCTAGTTGTGCCCTACTTTTCAATCTAGGACAAAATTTATCAAACATACCTAGATCCATACTTTTGAAACAAAAATTTCCAGTTATATTACCTTTTCAATCAAAACCTTTCATTGTTCTTACCTTTATCATAACACAAAGCTTTAAGATCTTACCTCTTTAACCAAAAATTCTTACTTTACTTCTATCATAGAACAAAGCTTTCAGGTCTTACCTCTTTTCTTCAGATCTGAATTTTCTTCTTGGCACAGAGCTTCACAGGTCAAGTAGAATACTAGGCACTAGGGAAACAGATCTATGCACTGATCTTTCTCTTTTCTGTAGTTCCCAGCAATCACAATTTTGGGTCCAGACAACAGAACCATTTGTTGGCACAAGGGTAGACCCAGGGTTCAACGCTTACAACAGTGCACCAAAAAAACCCTAACTACCAGCCCTTTTGACAACACCTACAAAGAAGATGAAGTATCACCCGAGTTAGAGGCAGGGGTGGTTGCAGGACTCAGATGTCTACAACGTTAGCTGGGACATAGATCTGTGATTGTAACACCTTAACAGAGAACTTAGCAGTTATAGTTCATTAATATTCAGTCTTATCTTACAGTGTAGTTAAACCCTAATAATAGATCAGCGTAGTATTCATACAAATCCAATAGATTCAAGCACTAAGCATACCAACATATATCATATCTAGTAGTCATTCACATTATTTAGCACTAAGCTACCATATGATATTCTTCTAAGCATATATCAATGCACTAAGCATTTAACCACATAAACAAGAGAACAACCATAAATCACAAATAAACCACAATGCAGGATATATGTGGTTCACCCCCACCCTGGGGATACATCCATCGACTCTTCTTCTTTATTTCTTTTTGTCAATCTTCTACATGAACAGAGCCAAGATATCTTACTCCATAGAGGACAAGAGATATACCCACACTCCGCTAGATCCCCCTTCCTTGAGTTACAAAACAAATCCTCTTCACATTCTCTTACAATCACTTGCACTTAGCTCTACAAGCTCTCAACATAGCATGCACAAAGCACTTACAAGTTGCACTTAACACAATGTCTATCCTCTCTTCGATCACATAGATCGAACTAATTCCTACATCACCTAGATTTCTATTTATACATTACAAAAAGGGCCTAAATATGGGTAAACCCATGGGTCGACATCCCCATACCCGTTACATAAGCCCAAAACCCAAAAATACCTAAAAAGGGGCCGAGATCTTGCGATCTCCTCTTTGAATTTCACTCCTCCTTCGACAGCCTATAGAAGTCCCAAAAGTAGGTCAAACATGACCAAGGATCCTCAAAACTTGGTCAAGGGCCAACATGGCCATCCATATGTCTCATTTCCACTTGAGTTAATAAGTTAGCATTGTCATCGGGGGTCGACTGAGGAAATACATGACATTGTTTGTGCCACCCTTCTTGTACTTGATATTCAAGTGGAATTGTTGTGGTTACGTGGACCAATTATGATGGCGGTCATTATGTAACTTTCCTTGTGTCCGCATCATTTTCATAGACCTGTGATTAGTGTGGATGATCATTTCCTTCCCCAGAATGTAATGCTTCCACTATCAACATGCATGTACAATGGAGTACATCTCTTTTTCGTAGGTGAGGTATATGCAAACAACATCATATAGATTTTCACTATGATAAGCTATCGGATGCCCATGATGAGTGAGTACTACATCGATAGAATAATATGAAGCATTTGTCTTGATTTCAAATGGCTATTCCAAGTCTGGCAGAATGAGGATTGAGGATGAGTAGAGGCAGGATTTCAAATCCTTGAATGCTTTCTATTGGGGCGCGAACCATAGAAACTTGGACTTTGTACCACCCTTGGTCACTTGGCTTAGTTCCCAAGCGATATGAGAGAAACCCAACACTAACCACCAATAGAAGTTTGTGAGGCCCAAGAAGTTGTAAATCTCAGTCATTGTCTTCAGGGTCAGATAATCGCAGATGAATTGGATATTGGTTGGATCCACATGTACACCCTTCTCATCCACAATGTATCCCAAATATTGGATTCTCTACATGTCGAAGAAACACTTATCCAAATTGGAATATGCTCCAAATGTTCCTCCCAATTTTTGTTGAATATGAGGATATCATCCAAATATACAACCACAGAGGAGTTTTTGAATGGCCATAATATATCATCCATCATCTGCATGAATGTGACTGAGGAATTATTCAAGATGAAAGGCATGAAAAAACACTCAAAGAGGCCTTATTTATAGTTGAAGGTTGTCTTCCAACATATGTTTTCTCATTCGGCACTTGGTGGTAGCCTGACTTAAGATCGGTCTTACTGAAAAACTTGGCACCCTTGAGTTGATCGAGAATATCATCAATTCCAGGGAATAGGGTATCGGTTCTTGATTATGATATTATTTAGGGATCTGTAATCAATGCAAATTCACCATGTCCCATGCTTCTTCTATACCAAAACAATTGATCTCTCGCAAGGTGAGGAGCTTGGTCTAATGTGCCCCTTCAAAATTATCTCTTGGATCTAGCGTTTGATTTATTCATTCTCCATACTAAAACACATGTATATAGGGTCATTAGGAAAAGGAGTATCGGGTGTCAGATCAATGGATTTATTTACTTGACACTACATAAGGGGCCTAATAGGTGAGGTGAATATGTATTTGTAATCCTATACTATTTTTTACACCTGTTTTTGTTGGGAAGAGAGACCCCATGTAGAGGTTTTGGAAATTTTAGGGACCTTTTGTTCACATTTCCTCCGAACCATACATAGGAAAAATCTCTTGGTCTAAGAGACCACCTTTATACACTTCTTCACAGAGATAAAAGAGACCACATTATTTGGGACTACCTATGGTACCCTATAGAGTTGATCTCCGAAAGTAATAATGATACTATGGGGCCTAGATTCATAAAAAGCATGATTCTTCCACATATATGGTTTTCATAGAAAAACATCATAAAATTCAAGGGGGGAAACATCACACAATACCTCGTATTTGAATGGTTTGATGTCGTAGTGCAGGAGACATTGTTGGCTAACGCAGATAACATGTCCTTGGCTGAGCCAACCGATGGTGTATGGTTGAGTATGTGGTGTCGTTTTCAAGTTCAACCTCTTAACAAGATCTTTCGAGTTCAATTTCTTTTGGATACCATAGTCAAAAATGAAATGGAGTGGGGTTCCCTTCACCCACATCTGTGAGTGTAAAAGGTGTTCCCCTTATTCAAGCTCCTTCAGTTCCTCTAGATGGACTTTGGTGGTATCAATGGTGCCACTAGGTTCTAAATCAATGATTTGTCTTCCATTATATGGTTCTAAATCAAAGTCTGACTTGGCATTTGACCCTAGGTATTTTGTCTCAGTAAAAAATGATTGGTTGGAGTGGGATTCATCAGTATTGTTCCAAGGGATTTTGTGGAACTCACACCATTTTCCAGTGTCTTTATCCGACTTCCAATTACCCTTTTTTGTTGGTGGCTTGGGTTGGTTATCCCGTGGTTGGAAATCCTTTCTCTTACCTTTGGCTTGGGAGTTAGGGCCACCCTTACCATACTATTGAAACATATTTTAAATTTTTTAATTTGAAGACTAAAACCTTCCTTTTTCGGGTTTCTTCTTTCAAGAAGCATAACTCTCACTTTCATTTCCAAAGGGCTGGTATTGAAATCCCGACAGATTTTATTCTAATAATAATAAAAAGAAAAAAATCAGACTGATAAAAAAGGGGTTTTCGGGACTCGGGGTTTATTAAGAACATAGGCTTTAATACATATCGAATTGTGAAATCCCGATCCCCGATTTCCCGAAAAGTTGAAGTAAATAATTATAAAAAAGTAAATTAGGCGTATCGCTATTTCAAAAATTGGGATGCAGCGATAACATACCTCTTGTCAACATGATCCCCAAAATCCCGGAACATGAAATCCTGACTCAAAATCTGTGTTAGTCTAAATTAATTATGTTTTGGAGGTCAGTCCTTAATCCTGATTAATTAATTCACTAAAACAAAAATTCATGGCTTAAGTTAATGATTTTGCAATTTTGGAAATCAGGATTCATTGATGACATACTTCCTGTCAACACGATCCCTGAAATCCCGAAACTCTTAATACCGATCAATTATTTTGCTAAAACGAATTTAAGTCCTAATTTAATCTTGTCATGATTTCGTGATTTTGGAAATCGGGATTTAGTGATAACATACCTCTTGTCAACTCGATCCCCAAAATCCTGAAACACAAAATCTTGACTCTTAATCTGTGATTAGTCTAAATTAACTCTGTTTTGAAAGCATGATTAATGACAATCAATATTTTTAGGTTTTGTTCATGTTTTGGTTTCCGATTGAATGAAATGTTCTGAATTTTGAATTCAAAAGCACCAAAATGCGGCCACTTAAATAAAGAATAATTGGTGATATGTGACACTAATGCGTATCTTAGTAAATATCTACTGCATTAAATGTATTGAATTCTTATCAGCTGCATCAGTCCCTTCATCGTTAAATGAATTAAAATAGAGTTTGAAGGTCTGAGTTTCACAACATATTATGTTTCATACTATCAAGCGTAAGACGATTTCAGTCGAGCTCATACACCTCTTCTCTGTGACAGGTTTTCCAGCTAACATAAAGTCATGGAACCGAAGAAAGCACTAAAGAAGAGTGATGATACAGAGGAGATGTGTAACCCAGAAGGAGATATCATATCTGACACAACTCCACATGCCATCAACTAAATTAAATCCTGGAGACAAATATATGAACTCCTAGAGGACGAAATCAAGAATTCTCCTACTAATTCTGAAAATCACTTTCGGGATATAGAATAATCAGAGCTTCATAAGATCACAACATGCCCTCGGCTTATGGCATACAATGACATGATCAATTGGGCCTTGGAAAAGGTTGATATCCTAACAAGAATCATTTTGAATGATCAAGGGGTCATTGTCGGCTCATTCAGGCCAAAGCATATACAAGTAATGTATAAACTCTTGCCAAATCCTAAGTATATTTATAATGTTGAGTTTTTAGCTGAATTTAAAAGGAAGGAGTGTACTGAGGCCGACTGAACTTATCCATATTTAATTAGAGAATGGTGGAGATGTCCATCAAAGTTTAGGGACAATACCCATGGGGTTTATGCTACAACATCTTTGAATGAATACATGGTCTATGTAGCCATTATGTTGTGTAGACTTTTCAGGAAAAAGAATCCCTACCATTTTCTTGCAGATTGGGTTCCCTTTCTAGAAGAAGATTTAGAAGGATACACTTTTAACTGGAGTAAGATTTTGTCGTATAATCTAGCACAAGAAATCTTGAACTACAGAGTTGCAAGATCTAAAGGTCAGCCATTGGATTTTTATATGTTAGGATATATCATGGATGTGATTTGCTTTGTGACTCCATTTCCCTTGATGAATTGGAGTTGGAACATAACCTACCTCAAGTCCATTCATGAGTATCATTCTGCACTTTGGGAAGAAAATGCTAAGAATTCATTTTACAAAAATTTTCATTTTGTAATAATTCCAATGCATAAAATGTTTTATGGTTGTGAACCCCCTCACATTTCTAAGGCAGTCTCAGAAAATCTCAAAGCAATAACTGACTGATTTGTTGAAGAAAACTTCTCTTACATTAGGCTTTATGGGTGCTCAATTCCCCCTCACGCACTTTCAAAATTCCTCCAGGACAGACTGGTATTGAGGGAGGTAGCATATCAAATAGTGAAAGGTGGTATTGGGATAGAGATAAAGGTAGCTAAAAATAAATCCTGGCCAATCTTCCCTGTGTATGTCGGGAAATTTTCATCACTGAACCTTGGCCATTCTAAAGTGGAAGCCGAGGCATTAGAGGAGATAAAAATTGTAGATATTGAGCATAGAAAGCATGACCCTTATCAATTAGTAAGCAAACATTTGATGCACTTTAATTTGAAATCTTATGAACATGAACAATATTTTTATGATGATATATTCAAGGAGGTTAAAACTTATGAAGAGGCATTGAATAGGGCATGGGCCTTATCACCCGATTTACAAACTAGTTTCATGTCTTTCCAAAGTCATAGGCGATGTTTTTTGCCAAAGATCTTGCAGGGTGAGTCCACGACCCCTCCTCCAGAGCAAGAAGGGCCTCCTCCAGGTTTTGAAACAGATGTACAGGATAAAGAAAATACAAGTGGAAAAATGAAGGAAATTGAATTGCCTCTACAAGAAACAGAAGTTCCTCACACAGAAAAATCAGAGGCAGGAAAGGAAAAGAGTTGGAAATACCCTCAGAAATCCCTGAGAACATTCCCAAAAAAGTAGGAGGAACAACATCGACGGAACTTGGAAGTCTCATTACCTCTTTGACTCCATTGCATTCTACTTATGGAAACCCCCAAGAGGGAGCTCTATACATAAGTGATCTTGAGCCTATTTCTAGAGATGAGATTCCTCCTCCAATTATTTTTTCAGTAAGAAGAGAAAGGCTATCCTAAAATAGGAAATGCATCCAATAGGAGATATGATGATTAAAAAACACAAAATCATTATAGATGGACAAAAACTTAAAGAGGGAGAATTCACTACAGAGATAGCAGGCATAATGGGAGCCTTAGCATCGATGAATTTATACTCTGTGGGTAGTTTGACAACTAAGTTGGAGCAGAAAGAACAAATGATAGCTCAGCTACAGGATCAATTAAAGGAGACTGAAAGAAATATCAGTTGGAGAATAAAAAAGGGTCTAGAACAAGCTAGATTAAATGATATTCAAGAGATTCAAAAAATGAAAGCAAGCTTAGAGGAAGAAAATCAGAAAATACAGGTCACTCAAGCATAGGTCATAAAGAAAGATGAAATAAATAAACAATTACAAGATAAGATTAATTCCATTTCAAATCAAGTGGTAGAGCTTGAAATCTTCTAGGGCCAGGTATTGGAAATACATATGAAGATAGAAAAAGAACAACAGGGAGTATTTTTTAATCTGGAATTTGTCTAGAATTTCTTTCAGTAAACAAATAAATCCTTGGAGAATATTCTCCAGAAAGAAAGAGAAGTGAAATCAACCAGAGCAACTTTCCAAATAACAGTGGCTTTTTCAATAAAAGAGGATTCTGGGGAAGCTAAAAAATTATCTGTTTCAAAACAGATTAAAGGTGATGTAATACTCAAGGTGTGGGAGGTAGACCTCACAGAAAACAAAATAATAACCATAGAAGTTAATGACAATTGTCAAGGAATTTTTGACCTTTTAGAGAAAACTTCATTGAACATTGGAAAAAACGATTATCACGGGTTGTTAGAAGAAATTAATATTGTCAAGCATTAGTTAATATTTAAAGAGGAGCTGGAAGAAATTCAGGAAGAGATTCCATAAATAAAAGTAATCAATGTTACTCAAATTGACAAATGGATAGTAATGCCTAACTTAAAACTATAAAATATTAAGTTCACAAAAAATATTATCGAAAACCGTTTGCCAGAACTGGAGAGAAAGTTTTTCTTATTTGAAGCAAAGGATATTCTAGAAGCTCTCAGATTTTTAGTACAGTTTCTGGGAAAATGTATTCGCTGTCTTAAAGTAGAAGGAGCAGGTTCATCAACGCAGACATAAAATACTGTTTTGAAGATTTTCATCATTGAAATAATGAAGCAGTTAGAATAGAAATGTAAACAGTTTGACATTGTTCATTCATGTAACCGTTAGTTTTAGGAAGTTAGTTAATCACCAATGGGAAAAATGTTTGGTGATCATGTATAAATATATTTTCACAAGAATGAAAAAAGGGCATTTTATTTTTTGAGAGAACTGATTGTATTAAAAAGTTTCCCAATCCACTGTGATATAAATAATACAGACGAGATTCTGAATTCTGTCAACTTGAATCTATGTGTTCTTTACCCTGTTTCCAATATTTTTCAATATTTTTCTTCTTACGTCTTTCGAATGAATGGTCAACTATAAGTTTATTTCACACATCTATTGTAGTTTGAATTGATTTGGTTATTGAATTATTTACAATTTTTCCTCTATGATTGTTATCAGCAATTTCAATACCTGTAGGTTTTGGGCCCCAACAACTCCCCTTATATTTTTACAAAATTTAAAGGGCCCCTATTAAAATATTGATAATTATAATGAGCTACAGAATCAACCTTTTCAAATGGTTCCATTCATTGGATTTCTTTGAGACAAACTTAAGACATTCACTTTAGTATGAGTCATTTATTACAAGAGTATATGTCTGTTTGCACTCTTTTCGTCGTTTGATGAGCAAAAAGTGAGTGCTTACATGCCTAGTTGGGCTCTGCTAGTCATGACAGCTGTATGGTAAAAGGTTAGAAAGAAAACAACAAAGCTACTA